>ML785309.1:223159-290115 GCA_009831015.1 Picea engelmannii | reverse complement strand
AGGGTGGTCCATACCAAACGGCTTGGGTTATTTAGACAACCCCGGACCGGTTCCACTCTCCCAGTTGACGGACGGTCAATTTCGCCCGTCAACAGAGTGATAACTGGTTTGCAATCTTCCATTCTGAACCTCTTTATCATTTCTCTGATATACTTGGTTTGAGAAATAAAAATTCCTTGGTTGCTTTGACGTATCTGAAGACCCAGAAAGAAGGACAGTTCTCCAAGTAATGACATTTCAAATTCATTATGCATGTCCTTTGGAAATTTCTGTCTTAACCTATCATCAGTACTTCCAAAAATAATATCATCAACATAAACTTCAATTAATAAAATACTATCTTGAGTTACCTTGATGTAGAGGTTGTTGTCTACACTTCCTTTTATGAACCCTGCCTATTGTTGATATTTATCCAGTCTAGAGTACCATGCTCTAGGATCCTGTTTTGGACCATACAAAGCATTCTTTAATTTACACACATAATCTGCATTCTTTGACAACTGAAATCCTTCTGGTTGTTCAATGTTGACTTCTTCTTCAAATTCCCTATTCAGAAAAGTTGATTTTATGTCCATCTGATACACTTTAATATTTTTGGAGCATGCATAAGCTAAAAGAAATCAGATTGCTTCCATTCTGGTAACTAGGGAAAATGTCTCTTCAAAGTTGATTTCTTCAACCTAGGCATATCCTTTACATACCAATCTAGCTTTGTTCCTTGTAACCTGTCCATCTTCATTCAATTTTTTCCTGTATACCCACTTTGTGTCAATCACATTCTTATCCTTTGGTATTGGAACCAATTATCAGGTGTCATTTTTCTCTATTTGATCCAATTCTTCATCCATGGCCTTATTCCAAAATCCATCCTTGCTGGCCTCTTCAAAACAGGTTGGTTCAATCGTAGATGAGAGTGCTAGGTGCGTTTGTTCTGGTGAACGGATTCTCCTTCTAGTCTCAACTCCAGCATCTTTGTTTCTGATAATCTGATCTGAAGGATGATTCTTCTGTACTCGTCTGCTAGGTGTCTTTGGAGGAACTTTTTGAACTTGCTCTTATTCTTCTGTTAGATCCTCTTCATATTTCCCTTCTACTTCTTTTTCATCTTCTACTTCTTATTCGTAAATATATTTCTTTGATTCATTTTCTTCTTCCTTTAATTCTTGTCTACCTTTTTCATAAATTGTTACATTGATGCTTTCCACATATAACATGTGAATCCATCATGGATCGACTAGGAGGGATCAAATACAACATAACTTACCAGTGTATTAATCACATACATTAACTTACACACCTGATGAAGACCAACTATTGGTGAAAACCAGTCCTCCAATGCAAAACCATAAATGTGGAGGAAATCACACCTAAGGATCAATTTTCAACCCAACCAATGCATCACCTGAGATCAAGCGCTTCCCCCAAGAAGGGTTTAAGCTCAATGAAATTATAGGGAAACACTCCCTATGTAATGTTACCCAACCTAGATGAGGTCCATTATGTGTGGAAAACTCATAGATTAAAAATGTATGCTAACTAACTAATTTCTTGTAGCTTATCAGCTACGAATTACATAAAAATTTAACTATTATATGATACCATTTAGTAAATGAATCTATAGAATTTTAAACAAGAATTAATGCAACTAATAATTCATGCAACAACATATAATTTTTTATTAAACATAGAGTTCATGCACAACAATTTAACTCATAAATATAACACATAAACGGATAAAACACTAAACTTTTAATCCAGTTGTGCAACCAGCTGCTTGGGATGGACGTTTTAGCCAATCATAGGGTTTTTTTTCCAAATATCAACAGTCAATCACCCCCAAGTGGGGACTAGAAATCCACAAAAGAGGGTGGTCTCTCACTGTCCACTAACAGCTCAGAAATCTCCCAACCTATTGGTATTCTCTTGCAGCTATCCTAATTTTCCACCATCTCTCTTCCTCTCGACCATACTAACCCAAGGAATGTACCCCTTCATTGCTTTCAATCCCTCGAGTTTCCCATTTGTTTATTAGGGTATTTATGGAACAGGTAACCAAGAGTCTCTCTGCTAGGAACTCATTGTTGGGAAAACTACTAGCAACAATAGAAAAGATTGGTTGTTACAGTGAAAATCACACATGAGTTCACTCTTCAGGCCTCACAACCTGGATCTTTAGTCTTCAACTCCAAAACACTCCAAAATTCTCCCTCCATGGTTGTTCTAGCTCCAAGCTCCTATTTTCATCTCTCTACTTGTTTTTCATGCCCCCTTAGTAGCTGGCATTACATTTTATTATCAAAATTTAGAAATAAAATCCATATATACATCACTTTGGTCATACCACACATTATATCTACATTAAGCATGAATTAAACTGGGGATTATAGAAGGGATGTTACATTCTCCCTCCCCTATAATTGTGTATCGTCCTCGGTGCACACTATGTCTATATACATATACAAATTTACATCACAATACTTTAAGAAATAAAATTCTGCATATTTACAACTCCAGCAGCAGTTCCAACCAAAATATCATGTTCCTATCAACCTGTTGACCTAAGGAATGCACCATTTGTTTATCATGGATAACCCAAGGAATGTGTCATTCTTTTATTAAGGCTCCCAATGCAGGTTGGCTAGGAATCTGAGATATGGTTCCAAAACTCTAGCTACTCAAAATGGAGTCTTGCATTCTTATATTCTGGTTTCTTCAAACTTGTCAAAAATTTGTGGGTATTCCTCCCGCATGTTTTTTTCATGCTCCCATGTAGCATATCCAGGACTGTAGCAGTTCCATAAACCTTTACCACCCCTATGGATTTGTTTCTAAGCACTTGATTTTCTCGTCCAAGATGTGTATTGGTTCCACAAAAAAATATCTTTCGTGTTCGACCTAGATCACAATCCAATCAATTATGTGGTTAGGGTCAAGGACATATTTCTTTAATAATGACACATGAAATACATTATGCACTCTCATTGATGCAGGTAATGTTATCATGTATGAAACTAACCCTATGTTTTCTAAGATTTCAAAAGTTCCACAATATCTTGTTGCCAACTTAGTGAAGCTTCCTAATCTTAGTGAACTTCTTTTCTCTTTCACTTTTAAAAACACATGTTTTCCCACTTTAAAATATCTAAAAACTCTAATTTTGTATGCATTATTTTTCTACCTATCATGGGCAGCCTTTTAAATTATTCTTGATCTTTACCATTTTCTCTTCCTTTTCCTTCAACAAATATGGCCCAATAATTTCTTTGTTTGTTGGATTATCCCAACTTACTGGTGTGTTACATTTCCTAACATACAATAATTAAAATGGACTCATTTTTAATGAGGATTGATACTCATTATTCTAAGAAAAATCAATTAAATTAATATAATATTCCCATTTGACGCTCCATCACACACATTCTAAGCATGTCCTCAACTATTTTGTTAGTCCTTTCTATATGCCCATCTTACTCTGGGTGATACGATGTACTGAAATTTATATTTGACCCAAATCCTTTGAACAACCATTTCCAACAATTGGATGTGAACTTTGGATATTTGTTTGAAACTATTTCCTTAGGCACTCCATGTATCTTGACAACTTCTTTCATATATATTTATGCAATATTTGATGTCTTGTGTGTAGTCTTCATTGGAATAAAATGTTTTTCCTTAGTTAACTTACCCACCACCACCATGATGGAATCATGCAGCTTCATTGTTCTAGGTAGTTTTGTAATAAAATCCACTATGACAACTTCCCACTTCCACTCTGGAATGGGAAATGGTTGTAACATCCCTGCTAAATGTTTATGTTTGGTCTTCACCTTCTAACATTCTAGACATCTGGATATGTAATTAGCCACTTCTTTCTTCATTCCTATCCAAAAATATTGGCTTCTTACAGTTGCAATTGTCTTCTAATATCTTGGGTGCCTTACATATGGCACATTGTACATTTCCCTCGTCACTACATTTTTCAGTTCACTGGAATTCGGCACATATACTTTTCCTTTGTACATGAGAATTATATCTTCTTTCAGCTCATAATAATTGATTTTTTGTTGAAAATTACCTTGTTGTAATGTTTCTTTTATTTTCAAATATTGTTGATCTAAATTTATTATGGAAATAATTTTATCTTTCGGATGAGTCATTTACATGCTAATAGTTGCAATATTCCTTTCATGAACTCTCATGTTGAGTGCATCAACCACTTGATTTTATTTGTCTTTAATGTGCTTAATATCAAAGTTATACTCACTAAGAAATCCAAGCCATCTAGTTTTCCTGGTATTTAATGTTGGTTTTCCAAACAAATGTTTTAGGCCACAGTGGTCTATTCTTAGCTCAAATTTCCTCCCCATGAGTTACTTTCTCCACATTTTTAATACATGTACAATCGTTGCTAATTTCAAGTAATGTGTATCATAATTCCTCTCATTCTCTTTGATTTTTTTAGACTCATAGCATACCACGTAATCTTTTAGTGAGGAATACACCAAGCCCTTCCTTGCATGCATTAGTGCACACCACAAAACCTTTATCCGAATCCGCAATATTCAAGATTGGTGCACTTGTCAAGATGTATTTTAGTTGTTGAAATCTCTCTTCACACTTCGGAGTCCATTCAAATTTCACTCCCTTATTTTGCAAAGAAGTGATTGGGATTGCAATCTTGTTTCCTCAATGGCCTCCCAATTTCACGGTCTGAGCCATTCTAGAAAAAAAGTTATTGTGAAAATGGTGAGATGACCTATAAATAACATACCTTAGAAAGCATCATGAAAATAATTTATCCTCCTTTGAATTTTATCCTTCTTTACTTCACCTTCCCTCTTAAATTTGGCTTATATATTCTTTGGTTACCTCATTCACCTGTAGATATTCAATATGCTCAAGTGTGATTAAAATGAGAGAGCCTTGCCTCTTATTTATACTTTCATGTGGCTTCTGTAGAAGCATCTTCTAGACCACTTTGTCCACATAGCCACTTTGTACACATAGTCACCTATGCCCAACTTTGCCCAAATTTTCACTTGTCCATATATCTAATAGCCACTTGACTACTTAACCCATTTTCCTCATTTTATGGTTAACCTTCTTATAAGCACTTTCCACAATTAGAAAGTTCTCCATTTACTTTATTATTTAAATAATCCTCCTTGACTTTGTCAATTCACTTTATTATTTAAATAATTTCTTCTTTGCAAGCACTGACTTATTTGACATTTTGGGGCTTCAAGCCAACATATGAGGGTCCTCCAACTTCGTAAGGCCATAACTCTCAAACCGTGAGGAGTTATGTGGCGTTCCACATACCACCAGAAATGGCATGACATTTACTATCCATATAGAATAGTCTTACCTTCAAATATATCAAAACTCATACCATTATACATCAAACAAACTTGGGTCCATTACCCAAACCTTTGTGCTACCGGAATTATCTACCGGACTTTCTTCAAGGGTTGACATCAATGAAAACCAACCCAATTAATTAACAATATCCCCCTTTGGAATTGATGGAAACATTCTGATGAAATACTGAAATCATATCACTCATGCTCCCCCTGGAACCATGCCTTCATCTCTGTTACCAATGCTTCTCTGGAACCATGCCTCTGTCCTCTGCATCTGATAAATATCTGCCACTTTGTCATCAATGGAAAAGGTATCTTTCCATTCAGGTATGCTCCCCCTAACTGACTCGTCTGATCTCCCAACCTGAATTGTCTTCTTTATAGTTTTTCCTCGTGTATGTCTAAGACATATAAGATAATCATTCAAAAGTATTCATTTTGGAGTAGAAATAACTCTGAGTCTCTAGCGAATATACTCAAAGGATTCATGTGGAAGAGGTTTTGTAAATATGTATGCCACTTGTTCTTTTTTGCCCACATATTCAACTCTGATGTTCTTTTATGCAACTTGTTCCCGTAGAAAGTGATACTTGATTAGAATGTGCTTTGTCTTGGAGTGCATTACTGGGTTCTTTGAGATATTGATGGTGCTTGTATTATCACAACAGATTGGAATGGGCTCATCATACTCAACCTGTATATCTATCAGAGTTTGTTTCATCCATAGAACCTTTGTACAACATGTTGTTGCAATATACTTTGCCTCGGTTGTAGATAAATATTTTGATGATTGTTTCTTTCTTATCCATGATACTAAACACTCACCTAAGTAGAACATTGCTTCATTGGTTCTTCACCAGTCATCAATGCAGCCTACCCAATCTGCTTCTGTCTAGGTAATAAGTGATAGATCCTTTCCTTTTGGATACCATAATCCAAACTCCTATGTTCCTTTGAGATATCTAAAAATTATCTTCACTATTAATACATGTGATTCCTTTGGTGTTGCTTGAAATCGTGCCACCTGTCCAACTGCCTGCATTACATCTGGTCTAGATGTGTCACATATAGTAGGCTTCCAATCATTGACCTGTATCGCCTCTGATTTGTAGACTTTGAATCATCATCGTTTCTCAACTTGCAACTGGTTTTCATGGTAGTGATAACTGGTTTGCAATCTTCCATTCCGAACCTCTTTATCATTTCTATGATATACTTGGTTTGAGAAATAAAAATTCCTTGGTTTCTTTGATGTATCTAAAGACCCAGAAAGAAGGATAGTTCTCCAAGTAATGAGATTTCAAATTCAATATGCATGTCCTTTGGAAATTTATGTCTTAACCTGTCATCAGTACTTCCAAAGATAATATCATCAACATAAATTTCAATTAATAAAATACTATATTGAGTTACCTTGATGTAGAGGTTGTTGTCTGCACTTCCTTTTATGAACCCTACATGTTGTAGATATTTATCCAGTCTAGAGTACCATGCTTCAGGAGCCTGTTTTAGACCATACAAGGCATTCTTTAATTTACACACATAATCTGCATTCTTTGGCAACTTAAATCCTTCTGGTTGTTCAATGTAGATTTCTTCTTCAAGTTCCCTATTCAGAAAAGTTGATTTTACGTCCATCTGATACACTTTAATATTTTTGGAGCATGCATAAGCTAAAAGCAATCAGATTGCTTCCATTCTGGAAACTGGGGAAAATGTCTCTTCAAAGTTGATTCCTTCAACCTGGGCATATCCTTTACATATCAATCTAGCTTTGTTCCTTGTAACATGTCCATCTTCATTCAATTTTTTCCTGTATACCCACTTTGTGTCAATCACATTCGTATCCTTTGGTATTGGAACCAATTATCAAGTGTCATTTTTCTCTATTTGATCCAATTCTTCATCCATGGCCTGATTCCAAAATTCATCCTTGTTGGCCTCTTCAAAACAGGTTGGTTCAATCATAGATGAGAGTGCTAGGTGTGTTTGTTCTGGTGAACAGATTCTTCTTCTAGTCTCAACTCCTGCATCTTTGTTTCTGATAATTTGATCTGAAGGATGATTCTTCTGTACTCATTTGCTAGGTTTCTTTGGAGGCACTTGTTGAACTTTCTCTTATTCTTCTGTCGGATCCTCTTCATCTTCCCCTTCTACTTATTTTTCATATTATACTTCTTCTTCGTAAATATATTCCATTGATTCATTTTCTTCTTCCTTTAATTCTTGTCTACCTATTTCATCAATTGTTACATTGATGTTTTCCATAACTTTTTTCAATCTCAAGTTGTAACACTTGTATGATTTCCTTGTACTTGAGTAACCAACAAGTACTCATTTTTCCACACGAGATTCAAACTTTCCCAATCTTCCATCTTCTCTTTTGATGTAGCATTTGTTTCCAAAAACCCTGAAGTGTTTCACATTTGTTGGTCTTCATTTCCATAGCTCGTAGGGAGTTTTGTCATTGTTGTTTATGAGAATTACTATGTTTTGAATGTGAACTTTTGTATGTATTGCCTCTATCCAAAAGATATATGTCAATTTGGAATTCATTAGCATTGTTCAATCCATTTCCTGTATTGTCATGTTCTTTCTTTCAACAACTCCATTCCGATGAGATGTCCTAGCAACAGAGAATTGCCTTTTTATTCCATGTATGTTGTAGTAGTCCATAAATTCATTTGAAGTGAACTCTCCTCCATTATCAGATCTCAAGCATTTGATTTTTGAATCCATTTCATTTTCAACCATTTCCTTATAGACCTTGAAGTTTTCAAAGGCTTCTGACTTATTCCTGAGAAAGAAAAATGTAGTCATTCTTGTATAATCATCAACTAATAACATAAAGTATTTCTCACCTTTTAAATCCTTTGTTGTAGTTGGTCCAACTAGATCAGTATGCACAATTTCTAGTGGCCTTGTCGTTGAATATTCTTTTAATTTAAACATGGTCTTTGTTTGCTTTCCTTGTTGACAATGCTTGCATAAAGTGTTGGTTGGTTTTGTGATCTGGGGCATTTCTCTAACTTATTCCCTTTTGTTGAATTTGACAATGTTATCAAATTGTATGTGACTCATTCTTCTATCCCATATCCAAGTTTCATCTTCCTTTCCTAGGAAACACTTTTCATTTTCAATTTCACTTAATACATATATGTTGTTTGAAGTTCTCGCAGCTGTTGCAATCAATTTTCCTAAACCTTCTTTTCTTATCTCACACTTTTGTGAATCGAAAGTAACTTTATGACCTTGATCAAACATTTGACTCACACTTAGAAGATTATGTTTCATACATCTACTAGTAGAACATTTTCTGCCTTAGTATTCTTGTTCCCAATTCTGACTATGCATTTTCCAATGATTTTAGTTGAATCATCATTTCTGAAGGATACTAATCCATCTCTTTCCTTTCTTAATGTAAGAAACCTGTCTCTATCACCTGTCATGTGTTTTGAACAACCATTGTCAACATACCAACCATGTTTCTTATGCTTATCTTGTAGAGCGAGTGTGCATTCTTCATTTCTATACTGCTTATGCTTTCTTATCCATGTCCTTTTATGAGGTTCATGTATGTGACTGTTTTTGTTCTATTGTGGTTCTCTATGAGGGACTATCATTCTACAATCTTTGGCCATGTGTCCAAAGTTGTTACATTTGTAGCATTCCACTTCAGTGCTCAAATATTCAAACTTGTTGTAACGTATTCTCTGTGTTTCACTAAGCCTTCTTGGATAACCCTTTTGTGTATGACTTTCAAAATTGTTTATGTTCACGTTGTTAGCTCTACAATTCACAGCTTTATGTCCAAAATTATTACATGCATAACATAAACCAAAAAATATAGTTTGATACCTAGGAGTTGAAGATCTTCTGAAAGAGGTACTCTTATGAATCATTCTTCTTCCTGAGGCCTATATGTTTCTGTTGGTTGTTGATTCTGAAACCTGAATATTCTTGGTGGAGGAGTCTCCCTGTAATTTCATTTGTAGACATTCATATTCCCTTTGATTCTTTCTTCATATCTTTTTGGATATGTTTCTTGTTCTATTTTTTTGGAGCTTGATCCCTTTTTTGTCTGATTGTATCCAAGTCTGGACTTGTCATGATGAGGTTTTTGACTATTGATAATGTCATTCAAAACTTTTGAGTTGTTCTGCATATTTTTCTTTTGAAGATCCTTTCTTAATGTGACAATTTATGCTTCCAAATTTCCAATGATCATGTCTCTTCCTTCTAGTTGTTCTTTGAGTGTTTCTTCAATTATTTTATCTTCTTCATTTTGAACCTTAAAATTTGTGATCATTCATTCTAGTTCCTGAGTGTCTTCTTTCTTGTCTAGTTCTACTTGTATTTTCTTGTTTTTATTATTTTCTCTTCCGATAACTTATATGGCACACAACAATTCTTCTCGGTAGTCAACTTCTTCTCTTTACATTCTTCTTCGGCCTTTTCATATCCTTCTTCGGAATCTTATTTATCAGAGTCTTCTACTACGATGAATAGAACTCTTTATGTCTCACTGTCACTGACTTCATCTTTATCTGATGATGAGATGTCTTCTTTGGTGCATAAGTTTTTCTTGAAAACTTTCTTTGTGGTTCTTTTGCCTTTATTGTTTGTTTTTTTCTTTGAGTAACCTTCATCATTTCTATTTTTCTTATGAGGACATTTGTTAGCAAAATGACCAATATCATCACAATTAAAACAAATCAAAGGAAGCTTACCTCTATACCTATCATTGGTTCCGTTCTTCAATATTCTGACAAAGTTGGTCGCTTCTTCATCATCTTCCGAGACATCACTATTGTTGTTATGTTATTTTTATTTTGTCTTTTCCTTTTGCTTTGACCTTTTGGATGCTTTGAAGGTTGCTTCTTTTATATCTTTATTTTCCTATTCAGTTCTCATTTCATATGCTGTGAAGATTCCATGTAGTTCGTCCATGCTTTTTGAGTTTAGATCTGCTCTTTCTTCTAGTGCGGATATCTTAGGGTCAAATCTCATAGGAAAAGATCTTAGTACCTTTTGAACAATTACAGATTCTTTGATTTCTTCTCCCAATCCTAAGATTGCATTTACTGTTTCATTGACTCGTAAAAAGTAAGCTGCAATATTATCATCTTCCTTCATCTTTACTTGATCGAACAGACCTCTGTAATTTTGAAGATTTGTTGCTTTGACTTTTGAATCTCCTTCATAAATATTTTGAAGTTTGTCCCAAATCTCTTTAGCGTATTTACAATGTGAAACTTTGGTGAATATTGATTCTCCAAGACCATTCAGAAGTGCATTTGTGGCTTCAGAATTATTCTGACCATGTTTCATTGCTTTGTCATTTGTCGGCGGAATTGATGGTGTTGTGTATCCATCTACAATTGATCACCAAATTTCAAATCTGTGTGCTTGTATATATGTCTTCATCCTTATGCTCCAAAATGCATATGTTTTTCCATCAAACTATGGTATTCTATTTTTATACATGTTGTTTCTCTCCATGATCTACCTTTCAATGGTTAAATTGATTTCTGGAGGAACCTGCTCTAATACCAATTGTCGGATTACTGAGAGGGGGGGGTGAATAAGTAATAGAGAAATATAATCATTTTTAACCATATAATGCAAGTGTTACATCAATGTAGCATTATCATCCAATATTTGCAGAGTAAATAAATAATGAACAATCATACACATACACAATACACCAGTGTTTTTACATGGAAACTCAAAGTGGGAGAAAACCACAGAATGTTTTTTCTTATATGTCTTGAATAATTACATTCATTGGAAGAACCAACTTCCATTGTTTTCCAGCTGCAACTGGAAGGAGAATCCAACCCCCTAGTTTCTCAGGCTATAACCTGAGGGAAGCTCCAACTCCCCAATTCTCTGGATACAACCAGAAGGAGGCTACAACCCCCTATGTTCTCCAGCTACAACCAGAAGGTGGCTACAACCACATGTCCTTTCCCCGTCCAACTTCCCTGACGTATAAGCTTCAAGTTGATGGATAAGTAGAATGATGGAACCACTGTCACACTATCACTATGAGATATATTGTTATAAACATGTACCAATCAACCTACACCAAACAACCTATACCAATAAATTGAACTATGCATCAACCATGCATCAACCTGTACCTCAACCTGTAATCAACCTGTATCATAAACAAGTGCATCAACCATGCACCAACCTGTACCTCAACCTCAACCAAAATCCCTCATCAATTTCATCATCCAAATCTGATTTGTAACTCTGTAATAGACCTAGTGTATATGATCACATACCTGCAAACCTTCCTTAACTTTAAAAATAAGAGACTATCATTTTCATCAAACTTTACTTTAGTCTCACATGACTAGTTTTGGATTAGTCAACAACCCTAACTTGAAATAATCATAACTATGTACCTGTAATGAATAAAGATCTGAAAATAGTACACAATGTTCTTCAGTGTGTTTTATACAATTCCTTCAGGTTTCACTACTTGGAACCTCTCAGAAAAGGAGTTATAGAAAAAATGGCATACCTTGTTGAATTATGGCTTATTCTAGAGAGAGAACTTGTAGAGTGTGCCCCGCACGGAATATTTTTTGTATCGTTCTGAAAATTGTACACATAATAATACATACTATACTCTAACCAACACATTTGGTCTTACTGAATTTGGATCTTTTATGAAGAATTTATGACGTTTTTACTTGAAACACATGTTTTAGACTAGTTTCAGGACTAGCCACAAACCTTATTTTCCACAGAGTGTAACTCCAAAAATACAACGACCCACAAGATGAAATTCGTACCACATCTACTTGAATATGTTTCCTCAATGGCATCACAATTTCATGGTTTGAATCATTCTAGAAAGAAATTTATTGTGAAAATGGTGAGATGACATGTAAATAACATACCTTAGAAAGCATCATCAAAAGAATTTATCCTCCTTTGAATTTCGGCCTTCTTTACTTCACCTTCCCTCTGAAATTCGGCTTAGATATCCTTTGGTTACCTTAGTCACCTGTAGATATTCAATATTCTAAAGTGTGATTAAAATGAGAGAGCCTTGCCTCTTATTTATACTTTCATGTAGCTTCCTTGGAAGCATCTTCTAGACCACTTTGTCTGCATAGTCACCTATGCCCAACTTTGCCCAAATTGCCACTTGTCCATATATCCAATATCCACTTGAATACTTAACCCATTTTCTTCATTTTAGGGTTAACCTTCTTATAACCACTTTCCATAATTAGAAAGTTCTCCATTTACTTTATTATTTAAATAGTCATCCTTGACTTTGTCACTTCACTTTATTATTTAAATGATTTATTATTTGAAAGAACCTTGACTTCTTTGACCTTTTGGGGCTTCAAGCCAACGTATCAGGGTCCTCCAACTTTGGAAGGCCATAACTCTCAAACCGTGAGGAGTTATGTGACGTTCCACATACCACCAGAATGGCATGACATGTACTATCCATCTAGAATAGTCTTACATGCAAATATATCAACACACATACCATTATACATCAAACAAACTTAGGTCCATTACCCAAACCTTTGTGCTACAGGAATTCGCTACCAGACTTTATTCAAGGGTTGACATCAATGACAACCAACCTAATTAATCAACAATTGTAAGTCTAGAATAACTGCAATATTTGTATGATCCACTATTACACCTTGTTTGCATACCATGTGTCCCAATAATATTCCAAACAGTGCGCAAAAAATACACTTCTTTAAGTTAAAGGATATTTGATGTTGTCTACACTTATCCAACATTAGTCTTATCAATTCAACATGATCCTGTAACAAGATGAATAATTCCAGACATCCAAGTAGACTTCGAGAAACTTATGAATAAACTCCTTAAACATTGTGACAACTATGCCAGAAAATACCACATGTGTGTTCTTTAGTCCAAACGACATCACTATGTATTGTAAAGTTCCTCATTTTGTCGTGAATGTGGTCTTGTGTCTATCTTCCTACACAATTATTATATGATGGTATCCTAAGAAACCATATGTGAACGAATAGGATTCTTGTCCTCCTACGTTTTCCATTACTTCATCTATAAATGGCATTGGGAATGGATCATGCAGGCATGCATCATTCAGTTTCCTCAAGTCAACATAGATTCTTATACCCCATGTTTTATTGTCCTACACCACCACGGGACTTATCAATTATGATTCTTCAACTAGTTCGATGACTCCTGCCTTTAGCATGTGGTCGATTTCATCCTTTATGTTTTCTTTGTATCTTGGGTTCGGTCTTTAGGGCGTCTGTTTCACTAGTTTATCATCTGGTTTCAATGGGATTTTAATCTCCCCTAGCTCACCCACTGTCCCTTTCATCTCTGAGAATGTAGTTGGAAATAGGTATTGATATTCGCATAGTAGATCTGTTATCTTTTCTACAGTTTCCTCATCCCAATATTCTCCTATCTATGCAAACTTAGGGATTTCCTCTATCCCAATATTAACTTTTCATGTTTTTACTGGTTGTGCATATGTTGTGGATTCCATTTGTGGGTCATTTACTGTTCATTCCCCCTCTATTTCTAGTACTTGGATATTGCGGGGATCTTCATCATCCTGATCCTCCTGTGTCACATTGTAACATTCAAATAAGTCATGAACCGTCATAGAAGCTTAATGTCTGCCGCATACAAATATTACTTCCATTGATTCTTCTTCAGTGAATATTTTTTGTTTAATACCCTATAGCGTTGTACTTATTAGAGGCGACTCATTTTGAAAGGTGAATTTTACTTGGAATATTTGAGTTATGTAATCTTAGTCTATTGTATCTCTATGCATTTCCAGTTCTAGGTACCAGTTCCTTGGGATAGTGTCAAGGTTATGTATGAACCAGTGTGTCCATTCCTTCCTTGGTATTGAGTTCCATGATTTTTCACACTACGCAACATGATCTATTAGGTTTCCCTCCCCGGTATACTTCTACATCATGTCTCCCACCTGAGTATTGAATCTCTCTTGTATTAGTATTCTACAATGTTTCCAGTCTTCTATGTTTTCTTTCTGTGTCACCCACCATCTAGATGGGGTGGCTTTGAGTACAATGTCTAGTGCTAATAGCCTTTGTTGTTCTGGTACTTATGCCTCAAATGTATGTACAAATTTTTTTATATATGTCAATCTTTCATACTTAGGTGGGTTGCATAGTTCTATTACAATACAGCGTACTGATTTGGTCATGTGTGCACATCATCATGTTGAGACTTCATGCATCCTCTGCTGCCAATTTTCCAGATATGCTTATGAGTCTAATGTACAACAACTAATGCTTCTCCAAATTAATGCACCATCTACAGTGGGGTTCACATAGTCATCCATCTTCCCAGTCATGTTATACAAGTTGTCAATTTCATCTCCCTTCATTGGTTCTATGTACACCCTTCCTTCTTTTGGTTCTAATGGCACAGTAAATTTTAGTTCTCCTACTTCAAATATCATCTCTCTCCTTTTCAGATTCATAATGGCTTGGTTATTTAAGGACCATTCTAGTCCTATTAACGCTGGGTATGGTTGTTTGTCATCCATAATCTCAATAAATTCAAAATATGTGACAATGTGCACTCCATCTATATTCACGAGTATTCTTCTTAATCTTCCAATAGGTATTATTTTGTACTGGTTTGATAATCTCAATTGAATGGGTAACCAAACTTACTTGGGTTTTGTTGGCAGCCACCAATTATTTTTTATTCTTATCACAATCAAAGTTCCCACAAAGAGATTATACATTTCTGTAGTTGCCATCACCTTCCATTTGTAAATATTTATGTTTCTGAGTTTCGAGGCGATGATTTGGTTAAACTTATCCTATTGAGTTTTTTCATTTGCAATTTCATTTGTTTTGTTTTAAATTCATGACTGTAAGAATGAATTTAAATATAAAACTTGATCTTGGTTTCATATCTTTTACCTTAGAAATGTCACTTTGAAGGCACCCATATATGGTTAAAAAACAAGTCTTATGAACTTATTGATTAATCCACTATCAAAATCTTTGTAGTATTATGGGTATCGCAACTTCATTGGTTCTATAGTTAATCGTTGAATTAATTTGTGAACTGATCGAATGCATTAAAATGTTGGCTTAACATTTGACATGGTTTTCATAAACTCAACAGTCATATCATCATTTATGTAAATTGGTATAGGCGTGTTGTACATACATTTTCATTCTATCTTGTTGGCCTAATTATTAATGAGATCATTAATTATGTGAATGGGGTTTTGTACTATGAAGGGTTTGGCACTCATCATGAGAAATGGTCTGTATTTTTATGAGCCCTCTGGTTTTCGTTTTCCCCAACAAATTATTCGCCCAAATTCTATAGGATAAAATTATTTTACCTTAAAAATCGCCAAAAGTTTATAAAAACTATATAAAATACTTATAAATTTGAATATTTTTAAAAAAATATCACCAAACATTTATAGTTGACATATGAAGGATTAGTAATATTCACCAAGGTTTCTATATTTTAAAATAAATTTCCATCCTTAAAATCATCCTTGTTTATGAGTTATGATGGTCCCCAAAATTTTCATTTTTCATGTCATTACAGTCTGCTTAAACCTCTCTCTGTTGCTCGTTTGTTGGAAACCTAAACCTATCCCTTGTGATATTTGTTGTATCATTTTCACAGTGGCAATGGCACCCATGGTTCGAATTGTGCCAAACAGATTCCAATATCTTTTATCCCATGATGATGCCATAGATGACCTGAAAGCCCATGGATGGGATGTGTTCCTCAAGAATTTTGAAGGCTACAATATCCATGTTGCAAAAGACTTTGCACATACTTTTGACGGTTTTAGGGCCAAGGTCGGGGATGTACAGTTAGAAATAACAAAGGATTTCATAAGAAAGGCGACAGGACTTCCATTGAAAGGTGAAAAGTGGTTTAAGAACACTAAAATAGAGGATGTCCCATGGATTTTATTCATGGCTTCCTGCAAATCCACTTGTTGTACAAAAGGTATTCCCATTGCTTTTCTAAAACCTAGATGGCACAATCTGGTTTTAATTTTGAAATAGTTTGTGACTTGTGAAGGTTGGTATGGGTTGGTTTTTCTATATCACATTCGGTTTCTTATGATTTTCATAGGTTTTGAGTTGAATATGTCGTTCTACCTACAAATGAGCCTTCACAAAATGTCTAAGTGCTATAAGTGATACAACACAAATGCTTTGTCGAGTCTATTTTATTACGGGCTCGTTAAGATACTGTTGGTTTCTCACCTGTCACAAATCGGTGATAGTTGGGAGGGTTTTCTGAGCCGAAATGGATTCACCGAGGTCGACGATACAGTCAACCCTAATTTGATTGCAAACCCCAATTTGGATAGACCAGTGACTGAAAGCCAGATCTTCAATTCACTAGATGACTCTGAATTAAATGAGCTAGCTTCTATTGTTTATGAAACCCCTATGGATAAGGAATTACCATGTAGGTTTTCACGTAGAAGATCTTTGGAACATGTAATTACCAAATTAAAAGAAAAGGATCACCCTGTGCTTATGAACGAATCTAATTTAAATGATAATGATAAACCTGTTGTGAAGATCCGTAAGGGAATGAAATCACAAAGCACAGATTTAAATTTTAGGAATAAGAATCTTGGTTGTCTGATTTCTAGAAAAATAAGAAATCGAAAGAGTAATCATCTGATCTCAATCAACATGATCAAGATCGATGATCTATTTTCAGATCCAGAAATAAACGATTTCTTGGCTCGTGAAGACCCAGAAAATCAATGTCCCAGGAAAGAGGATGTTACCCAGGTTGAAAAGTATGACTTCGTGTCTAATTTACCCCCATGTATCAAGGGAAAAGAAGGTTTTTCAGGTATCAATCATGACATGGAACAAGCCACAAGTTAAAATGAAGTACCTATTGTCGAATGTATTCCACGTCGGTCTACCATCACCCCAGTGCCCTGTGACAGTTGCCTCGACGAGATAGAGTGTTATTATAGAGATATTCCTCTCTTACGGGCTCAAGTTAAACTCTTGGCTTCTCATAATGCTCTATTGGAGCGAGAGAAATTTGACTTGAAGACACACACATAGAGGGAAAACAAAAGATTCAAGAATTCTGGGAACATTATAATAAAAAACACAACCAGTTTCAAAGCCATTATAAATTATGAACTCTCGGATCCTTCTTTTGCTAATTTCTAATGGTAAAATGATTTTGTTTTAATTTTATTCTATTCTGTTATAAAAAAATCAAAATAGGCAGATTTAATTTGATTTATTTTGCTAATAATAAGACTAACTACAGAATATATGATTATGTAGCCAGTCTCTTTTGAATAATAATTAGTATTGTTATCTGAATATCAAATCGGTTTTTCTATCAATAGGAAATGGAGGATTATGATGTTGATTGCATGGAGAAAACACCTTGAATCATATGCTCAATTATTCAATAGTCTCAGTCTCTTTGTGTTTATAAAACTTTGGTTTATTTTTGACAAACTAACTCATTCTTGAGTGGTTTCTAGTTTCACTATTTTTGTAATATGATATGATTTTTGTGGATTTAACTCTATCTTGTATGATAAGAGCATTTGAATCCTGAACTAGTTTAAATACTGGTCACTCTTAGGAGTGAAACAATATTTGTTTTGGACATGTTATGGACATATGACTTTCAAGACTGATATGGAGAAGTTGTTCACTCCTTGGCTTTAGACCAGCGTGGCGCTTACCCATTATGTTTTGCCTTTCTCTTATGAAATATTAATATGTATTATACATCTTTAGTCTTATGATCGTATGATATTTCATATTTTTGTTTCATCTCTTTAATTATGTCCATAATTTACTTTCCAATACTACATCCGTGATCAATATTTCATTTAAATATCGTGGATTTATGATGGATATTGGATGATGTATTACATGAATGTTTTGTATTAAAGTTTCTTTTATTATAAGTGTTCATCATTATAAGATCATCAGATCTGTATATTTATGTGTTTATTGCTATATTCTTGTTCCAAAACACCTTTGAGTTGGTTTTGGGAATGTTGGCACCATTCTATTATAGGTTTTCCTCATAGGAAGGACAGCTAGGAGCTTGAATTGCGCAGGGACATAAACTCATTTTGATTGACTAATCACAGGTTAGTTTACTCGTATTTTCTTTAGTTAGATTATTTATCAATGAAATAGAAATAGTTCAAATTAGCTTTGACTGTTTATCTGTTCTTATTTCAATTGTGTTTGATTAGTATTCTTTAGTTCTTTAGATTTTAAATATTAAACAGAAAACATAAAATGTATGTGCTTTCTTTATCTACTTCATAAGCATTTTCAAAACATCTATTTCGCAAGATATCTCGTAAACCTTGCAAATTGTATATACCATGTTCATAATCACATGCCCATGTTCACGCTTCTGTTTTAACACTTGTAAATTATTAAATTTATATTCATAGTATCGTATATTTTTAGATTACTTTCCTTTCTTTTGTTATTTTCTAGGACTTTAGTTGGCCAACGGAGCCATTAAACACATCAAATCATTTCACTCCAAACGTCTTGGGTTATTTAGAAAACCCTGGTCTGGATTTGACCTTCCAATTGACGGTGTGCCACTTACACCCGTCAACAAATGGCGCTAGAAGGAAGGTCGAGATAATTTTAATGATTAAATGTTTTACCCCTCGGCCTGTCATAATTCCATATTTATAAAGTTTTTTTCTGTGTCACCTTGAAATTCACTAGAAGGTAGGCCAGACTGACAAGCTGGCTTTGTGGGAGTCTTTATTTCGAATGTATTTAATTCCCCATGGCTCCCCAAATCATTGTGTTGGAACATTCTTTCCACTTCTCATTATCTAATATTACCAACGAGACAGTCTCTCGTTTTTCCAAACTCACCTTTGATGGTGGGGGGGATATATCTGCTAAAGACCATATTAACAAGTTTTGGTGTAAATGCATCAAGCATGATATTTATTATTTAAAGGTTTTATGCATATTGTTTGCTTTTACTTTTAGGGGTCGGATTAAATATTGGTTTGAGTCTTTTCTAACATATCACAATTTTTATTGGTTTCAATTTGTAGAGGAATTTTTAGATGTTTTTGAAATCTATGATTACAATCAATTATGTGAAGAATTTCATACTTTACTAATCAATGACAATTCATCTCTAGAAGGCTTTTCAACAAGAATCCATCATGTTCTCTGTAAATTTAATCTTGATGACATGTCATTTGTACTAAATCTCCTCTATGATGCTTGCATCCCTTTCATCCATTCATATTCAATCGTGAATGATGAATCAGTTACAAATCCTATCACTCAATTATGAGAATAATTTTGTTCGCATGATGAGAGGAATCCATCCAAAAATTTTGAACAAGCAAGGGAGGTAGAATCTATTGAAAAGGTTCTTACTGACCATGAAACTAGTTTTTCCTCTGAAGCATTGTATATTCAATCCTCAACCATCATATAAGAAGATTTGATGTTGGGTCAAGATGAATGTCCATATTCTTCTAACTCTTGCTCTAATCAGTACTTAAATTCAGTTATTGAAGAACACTTAGGTGATGAAAACAATCGTAAGCATTCTAACATTCCAATGAAACTGATTAGAGATGTAGATCTGCAATTGGAAGAAGAAACCTTAAACCCTTATCTACAAATCATACCTTATCCACAGGAAAGATCAGATGTTTGTCATGAAAGTTTTGAATTGTCTATAATACATAAGGCAAATTTAGATGATCATATTATGTTGAAGAATTTATCACCAAAACAGAGTGAAAGTTTTAGGGAAAGTGAAGAAGAATGTCATGAGAATACCATTGCTAAATATATATCTCAAGAGATTATTTTCATGTGTTCATTTATGATTCCTTTTACTCTTTATATCATGATCTCTTCTTAGATTCTGGTGGACATGGTACTTTACCCATGATATCTTACTGACGTTTTCCGTCACAATCATATCTTTTCGATATGCCAAGATTTGGTGAAATTAATTTCAAAACATAACATTTATGAAGTCGTATTTGATGCTCTTTCACTTTCATCACTCACATGGGAAAAAGACATGTTGCGAGATGATTTTACACGATTTATTTTGGAAAAATATAATGCACTCTCTCTTATGGAGATCAAACATTCTACATTGCATATTCTTTCTTTGGTTAGTTCGAATTTTAATGTTTATACTTCACATTTTGAAACGATGAATCTCATCAAAGGAATCATTCAAACCAATGATCTAATTGATGTCATGAATCCTCTTGTGATGTGTTCCCCATTGATATATCCATTTCATCAAAGTCATAGTTTGCATCCTAATGACACGATCTTAGAATGGCTGGAGGATTCATATATCAAGAAGTTTCAAAAGAATGGTAAGGTCAAGCTCATTTTATTTTTAAATGAATATATAGGAGCTAAGCATGACATATTTCTCTTGTGTCTGCAAATACTACATTATTTTGTTCTGATTTTTGACTTTCTACGCCTTGCAGGATTAAATATGCTCTTGTGGTTGCACTGGAAATACAATTTTACTTAGCATTTTGATATATTTAGTAGTTAGAGTAGGTTTAGGAGTAGGTTTCCTTTAGTTTTATTTCTCACTATTTCTCTTTGTAATAATGAAGTTATGAACACAAGTGGGAACACCAAGGGATCCATAATATGATTGTTGTCAGGGAAGTCCTCTTTAATCCTTTTCTCTCTGCTTTTCGTTGAATATTTCTTTTCAAAACCGCAATATTATCATGAAATTTTTAAATGGAAAGTAAAGAGACAAGTAAATTTGAACTGTCGATTCAAACTCGGCCCAAGGTGCCACTAGTAGGACTGCACTTAATAAGGAGTTTTCTATTTTCTTTTAGTCTCTCTTAAAAATCACTTTACCTAAGTAAATCAGGTGTGCCCCTTTGTAAATATTTTTTAATTTTCTTTTCTGGTTTTTATTTTGGTTCTTTTCATTTTGCTTGATTTTGATTTGTTTTCTAAATAATTATGTCTAAGTCACCATCTCATTTGTGGAAGGGAATCAGAATTCTCATTCATTAGAAGTAGTTGATAACTTCCCAAGCATTTGAGAAGTAAATGCTAAAACTCAGATCAGCACAAGTAATTTTTTTGTTTCAATCAGTGTTTTTGGTTTCTACTTGAGATTACAAGTACACACGATTATCATTAATAAACTTCTAACGTTGTCCATGTTTTAAGGAAAACAACTTAGTTGTACCTTCCCATCCTCGAGCCGGTTTCCTAACAGAAATCTAAGTGTCCAAAGTATGATGAAGGTCATCAAAAGAGAGAATGATTTTTAAATGATCAAGATTTTTGTGCTAAGATTTTCAGTATCACCCCACCCTCTTGAATATTATTAAGTTCTGGAAATTATAAACAAATTCTAGAGGGTTGAAAGCATAGTAATGTGTGGGAAGTGTATGTAAACCCATCGGGATGCTAAACAGGTCTGTTGGCAACGAGTAAATGCATGCATGATACTAAGGAAACTTCGTCGAGGTACTGAACAGGCATGCTAGCAACGAAGCAATGTCGGTTTTAAACAGATCCTCAAGTCTTTTTTCAATTTGATCAAAGTGAAAAGATGCCCCATATCATAATAGATGACTCTTGGACAGGATAGAGGTACTAGAGTGTGTTAAATGACATCCTGTCGAGGCTATGAACGCCCGCTGGAAGCAGTGGCCATGTCAACACTATCGAAGTTAACTGGATAAACATCACTACACTCATAATTTAAGTTAGATGATGGATTAAAGTTTTTGAACAGAAATATATCTTATGCTAAACTGCGTTATTTTCTGAGTTATGATCAGAATGCTTGACATGTTGTTAATTGTTTCTAAAAATTCATTTCATCTTATTCACCCTAACATGAATTTTTTGGTGACGCAGAGATAACTACTTCACCCAGTATGTCGCCATAGTTGGCAGCCACCCATTATTTTTTATTCTTATCACAATCAAAGTTCCCAAAAAGAGATTATACCTTTCTGTAGATGCCATCACCTTCCATTTGTAAATATTTATGTTTCTGAGTTTCAAGGTGATGATTTGGTTAAACTTATCTTATTGAGTTTTTTCATTTTCAATTTCATTTGTTTTGTTTTAAATTCATGACTGTAAGCATGAATTTAAATATAAAACTTGGGCTTGGTTTCATATCTTTTACCTTAGAAATGTCACTTTGAAGGCACCCATATATGGTTAAAACTCAATTCTTATGAACTTATTGATTAATCCACTATCAAAATCTTTGTAATATTGTGGGTATCGCAACTTCATTGGTTCTATAGTTAATCGTTGAATTAATTTGTGAAATGATCCATTGCATTAAAACGTTGGCTTAACATTTGACATGGTTTTCATAAACTCAACAGTCATATCAACATTTATGTAAATTGGTACAGGAGTGTTGTACATATGTTTTCAATCTATCTTTCTAGCCTAATTATTAATGAGATCATTCATTATGCGAATGGGGTTTTGTACTGTGAAGGGTTTGGCACTCATCGTGAGAAATGGTTTGTAGTTTTACGAGCCCTCTAGTTTTCATTTTCCCCAACTCTTCTTTATGAGTTATGATGGTCCCCAAACTTTTCATTTTTTGTGCCATTACAGTCCACTTAGACCTCTCTCTGATGCTCGTCCATTGGAAACCTAAACCTATCCCTTGTGATATATGTTGTATCCTTTTCACAGTGGCAATGGCACTCGTGTTTCACATCGATCCGAATGGATTCCAAGATCTTATGTCCCATGATGATGCCATAGACGACTTGAAATCCCATGGGTGGGATGTGTTCCTCAAGAAGTTTGAAGGCTACAATCTCCAGGCTACAAAATCCTTTGCACAGACTTTTGGTGGTTTTAAGGCCAAGGTCAGGGATGTACAGTTAGAAATAACATAGGATTTCATAAGCAGGTCGACAAGACTTCCATTGAAATGAGAAAAGAGGTTTAGGAACGCTAAAATAGAGGATGTACCATGGATTTTATTCATGGCTTCCCGCAAATCCACTTGTTGTACAAAAGGTATTCCCATTGCTTTTCTAAAACCTAGATGGCACAATCTCGTTTTAATTTTAAAATAGTTTGTCACTTGTGAAGGTCGGTATGGGATGGTTTTTCTGTATCAAATTCGGTTTCTTATTATTTTCATAGGGTTTGAGTTGAATATGTCATTCTACCTAGAAATGATCCTTTACAAAATGTCTAAGAGCTATAAGCGATAGAGCATAAATTCTCTGTCGAGTCTGTTTCATTACGGGCTCGTTAAGATACTGTTGGTTTCTCACATATCGCAAATCGATGATAGTTTGGAGGGTTTTTTGAGCTGAAATGGCTTCACCCAGGTCGACAATAGAGTCATCCCTCATTTGATTGCAAACCTCAATTTGGACAGACCAGTGACTGAAAGCCAGATCTTCAATTCACTTGATGGCTCTGAATTAAATGAGCCAGCTTATGTTGTTGATGAAACCCCTGTGGATAAGGAATTACCATGTAGGTTTTCACCTAGAAGATCTTTGGAACATGTAATTAGAAAATTAAAAGAAAAGGATCACCATGTGCCTGTGAATGAATCTAATTTAAACGATAATGATAAACCTGTTGTGAATAATTTCCATAAGGGAAAGAAACCACAGAGCATGGATTTAAATTTTAGAAATAAGAATGCTAGTCATCTGATTTCTAGAAAACTAAGAAATTGAAAGAGTAATCATATGAGCTCGATCAACACAATTGAGATCGATGATCGGTGTTCATATCTAGAGATAAACGATTTATTGGCTTGTGAAGACCTAGAAAATCAATGTCCCAGGAAAGAGGTTGTTACCCAGGTTGAAAAGTATAACTTCATGTCTAATTTACCCCCGTGTATCAAGGGAAAAGAAGGTTTTTCAGGTATCGGTCACATCCTGGAACAAGCCATGAGTAAAAATGAAGTATTTTTTGTCGATTTTATTCCACGTTGATCTTCCATCACCCTAGTGCACTATGACAGTTGCCTCGACTGGATAGAGCGTTATTATAGAGATATTTCTCTCTTATAGGCTCAAGTTAAATGCTTGGTTGCTTAGAGTGATCTAATGGAATGAGAGAACTTTGACTTGAAGACACACACACAGAGGGAAAACAAAGAAGTATGGGAACATTATAATAAAAAACACAACCAATTTCAAAGCCATTATAAATTCTGAACTCTCGGATCCTTATTTTTCTAATTTCTAATGGTAAAATGATTGTGTTTTGATTTTATTCTATTCTATTATAAAAAATCAAAATAGGTAGATTTAATTTGATTTATTTTGCTAATAATAAGACTAACTACAGAATCTATGATTATGTATCCAAGCTCTTTTGAATAATAATTAGTATTGTTATCTGAATATCAAATCGATTTTTATATCAACGGGAAATGCAGGATTATAATGTTGATTGCATGGAGAAAACACCTTGAATCATACGCTCAATTATTCAATAGTCTCTGCCTCTTTATGTTTATAGAACTTTGGTTTATTTTTTATAATCCAACTCATGCTTGAGTGGTTTCTAGTTTCACTATTTTTGTAATATGATCTGATTTTTGTGGATTCAACTCTATCTTGTATGATAAGAGCATTTGAATCTTGAACTAGTTTAAATACTAGTCACTCTTAGTAGTGAAACAATCTTTGTTTTGGACACGTTATGGACATATGACTTTCAAGACTGATATGGAGAAGTTGTTCACTCCTTGGATTTAGACCAATGTGGCACTTACCCATTATGTTTTTCCTTTATCTTAGGAAATGTTAATACGTATTATGCAGCTTTAGTCTTATCAACATATGATATTTCATATTTTTGTTTCGGCACTTTAATTATGTTCATAATTTATTGTCCTATACTACACTTGTGATCAATATTTCATTTAAATATCGTGGATTTATGCTGGATATTGGATGATGTATTACATGAATGCTTTGTATTAAAGTTTCTTTTATTATAAGTGTTCATCATTATAAGATCATCAGATATATATATTTATGTGTTTACTGTTATATTCTTGTTCCAAAACATCTTTGAGTTGGTTCTGGGAATGCTGGCACCATTCTATTATAGGTTTTCCTCATAGGAAGGGCAGCTAGGAGCTTGAATTATGCAGGGACATAAACTCATTTTGATTGATTAATCACATGTTAGTTTACTCATGTTTTATTTAGTTAGATTATTTATCAATGAAATAGGAACAGTTCGAATTAGCTTTGATTGTTTATCTATTCTTATTTCAATTGTATTTGATTAGTATTCTTTAGTTCTTTAGATTTTAAATATTAAACAGAAAACATAAAATGTATGTGCTTTCTTTATCTACTTCATAAGCATTTTCCAAACCTCTATTTCGCAAGATATCATGTAAACCTTGCAAATTTTATATACCCTATTCATAATCACATGCACGTGTTCACGCTTATGTTTTAACACTTGTAAATTATTAATTTTATATTCATAGTATCGTATCTTTTTAGATTTGTTTCCTTTCTTTTGTTATTTTCTAGGACTTTAGTTAGCCAACGGAGCCATTAAACCCGTCAGGTCATTTCACTCCAAACGTCTTATTTAGACAACCCCGGTCTGGATTTGACCTTCTAGTTGATAGTGTGTCACTTACGCCTGTCAACAGGTTTCCCCATCATTTCCCATGTCTTCTTAGGTAACACATACACATTGGATCCGAAGTGATCTGAATCTGGAGTGACCTTGATACCAAACTTGATCTGGTTCTATGTTCACTTAATGAAAGGAATAGTTATAAGATCACTTTAATTGAACTTGATTTCATTAAAGGTGAATAAATGTGCTTACGAAAGGCTTGTATCCAAGTTGAATATAAACTTGGTGCATGATTTGCTAGTGTCATAATCCATTACAATATGCATTTAATAATCATAATTGAGGAAATAAAGATATGCATAAGAAACATGAGACAATCACATAAGAGGAAGATATCACCGAGTTGTTAATGGAGTTCACCAGAACCTTTTGGCTACATCTCCAGATCTACTTGGAATATGAATCACTTGGCATTGCTTCTCCCAATGCAGTGATGATTCTCCTTTACATAAAAAGGGCTACATATTCTCCCAAATGAAGGGGCAACAATGCTCTTCCAATGTGGGGCATAATTCTCCCAATGTATGGACTCTCATACTCTCCCAATAAGGGGCTCAACTCTCCCAATAAAGGGGCTTACAAATTACAAGCATGATTGATTCATTCCCTCCTCAAAGATCTCTCCAAAAGAGCTTCAAAGAGCCTCCAAAAGACTTCCAAAAGATCATTTCAACCTCTCCCAATAAAGGGGTTTAAATAAGTTTTCCTATCTCCATAATACAAAAAGACAAGATCCATGAATTTAGGATCTAGTACCTACCCAAGGAAAAAAATGAGAAAGACCCTTAACTCCCTCCTTGATACTAGGAATCCACTTGTAATAAAGTGAAGAAGAGTCCAAACCAACTCATGAGACCCTTAACTTCCTCCTTAAGACTAAGAAACTAATTTCCTCTTAAAATTAGGAAAATAATTTGTGAGTTGGATTCTCACATAAAACTAATTTCCCATTTTTACAAATAATACGTGAGATTTCCACTCACTCCAAGTATTATACTTTTTTCCCATTAAAATTATGAAACTAATTTGTGAGTTGGATTCTCACAACTAATTTCCCATTTTTACAATTAAATGAATAATACATGAGATTTTCCAACTCACTTCAAGTATTAATCATTTATTACAATGTGCATGACTAATATATGAGTTTCTCATACTCATTTTAAGTATTAATCATTTTTACAAATTAATGCATTCATAAGAATTAATTATTATTTTCTACCTATTATCAAACTTTTTAATGATTTATCCCATGGTGTGCAAAGTAGGAATTTTCCATGTGGAAATCCTTCTGGATAACCAAATCTAAGATCACATTGTCTATGTCGTATTCTCCAATCTGCGTGTTGAACATAAACTCTCCATTGGTTCTTTTCTTGTGCAATAGTTGGTTCACTACTTTGTTTTTAGTAAGGATTTCATTTCCTTGAGCATAGTGATCAATCATAGAGAATAATGTATGCAATGCATTTTCATCTTCGACTAGGTCTAGGCAGCTCTTCAAAAAATTTCCTAAGGTACTTACCTTCTTCGGCGATCCTTTGGTCATGGCTTGGTCATCAGTGGGAGGCCTCTCTACCATATGTGTCACAGAATATGTTGAAATTTCCCACTCTTGTCGTAACAACTCCTCCCTCGTCCTTTAATAAGTCTCTTTTTTGTCTCGTGGAACGAATGTTGGCATGGGTATTATTGATTTATTTACCCATTGCTTAGCGTTTTTCCTTTCATGTGTTGCATCTATCCTTGTTTTGGTTCCTTTGTGCGTAAAAACAATTATTTTGGGTCCTTCATCCTATTTCTCGGCTAATATCTTTTGAATTTTTGGGTTCTAGTTTTGATTACCCCTGGCCTGCCATTTTTCCATCAATTGTGGATAGTCCTTTATCGAATGTTCTAACGCTCGACAATAAGTGAATGTCGTGTAGGGATTTTGGCAATATCACACCAGTTGTCCTAGTTAGTTATAGTTGTAGCATATTATGGGGCCTCTTCCTCCTCTCGTGAAGTTTGATCTTCCTCTACCCCTATTGAATCCTCCTTGATTGCATTGATTAAATCCTCTTTGATTATTATATTGGCCTCCCCCTTCTGTCGCAGCATTCTCCCCCTGAATTTTATACATATTTGATGTGTGCTCCCTCATCAGATCGAATGCATGACAATCCTTGTCTTCATGTCCCACTGATTTTCAAAAGCTACAGAATAAGCTTATTGGCGTACTCTGATATTTCTATAATAACTGGCACTCATGGGGGGGGTTATGTCCCCATTTCTTGCATATCTCGTAGTATCCTCCTCCTGGCAGTGGGTTTGTTTCTCCAGTTGTTAAGAATTTTGCAAAGGCTGGACATTCATATTTGTGGTGACCTTCAATCCTACACTTGGTACACCATGTTAGAATTAAAGATATGTGCTCGTTTTACCATAGACAATATCAATATTGTCACCCAAACATAGGCATGCAGCCACCCCCGAGCACCATAACCTTTTATAGATAAAGTGATTCTGGAAGCATCACTAGAACCAACAGATAACCAAGAGATCCCATATTTCTCCAAATATATTTCACCAAACAAAAAGTCCCAAATCCACGGAAGAAGAACAATACTTAGCTACAATAGTTTCAGTTACAGCAGTTGCTACAACTTCAGTTGTAGTTACACTTACCAAGAATACCACCAAAAACCATCACCAAGAACACCACCAAGAGATACTAGAGGATAGGGTGCACATCTTAGGCTATATGGCGCTAGGGAGAGAGACCAAGAAACATCCTAGAATATCCACTTCCATCCTTGCAGCTAAAGATCCAAACTTGTGCCAAACTTGGCTGAGAGAGTGTGTGAAGTGTGTGTGTACAAATGAGTTAGATCATCTCTTATTTATAGTTGCTCTTTTCACTTGTCTGGGCCAACTTGTCCTTCTAGAATATAATACTTTAATATTAATTATTTTACTGAGCCAACTTGTCTTCTAAGGTTTCTACACATCTGCTTATGGTTTCTCTTTATTTGTAAATATTATATTCTATCCAAAGGTTACACATGGAGGTTAATACCTCCCGAAGATACAATAATATCAACACTCCCTCCTAGATATGGAGGTATTAACAAGTAGCGTCATCATATCCACGCATTCTATCTCATGATCATGTATATCAATTCACGAGCAACATCACCACTAACAGTATAATCTGATAGCATCAACTGGATCATGTCTTGAGGAAGTACTCCATCTGAGTAATAGGGCATGATGCTAAATAAATCGCTCACTCAACAAACTAATACAAGGACCATTCTTCTAATCTATACCTACGTCCTAGAAGAATGATTTTCCCAATAGATGTTGAAAGTACTCCATGGCTCAAAGAAACATCCTCTCCACTACATCTCTAAGTTGTATGATCATATCTAAGTTGTACTAGCATGATGTGGAGTACCATATACATCATCTCTAATTCATACTAGCATGGTTTCAATGCACCATCTCTAATGTGTACTTGCATGATGTAGATCAATTCCTCTGCAACATCTCACTATCCATCTAGATGGAAATCATCTCCAACACTATTGGAAGTCTTCATGGAAATCAAAACAATTCCATCCAATAGAACACAATTGTGTCTATCCAAAGTAGTACACAACTACTATATAGTGGCACAGAACCACTCATATTAGCACACAACTACTAACCAGTGACACACATTCACTACTAGTGGAGCACATCCACCATAGTAGAATACAACTACTGTCCAAAGACATACAGTCTCCACAAAAATCATATCATCTTATACCAAAAATGTCATGATATGAATTGAGTCATCTGGGCCACTCTTCCACTCACATATATGATATATGGAAGAGCATCTTCCCTTGGAAAGTTAAATGTCATCCATCTGGACTATTCTTCCCAAGAATAGAAGAATAATTGTCCTTGATTTCTAAACCTGAACCATTCACCTAACTAGGCCATTCTTCCGGCACTAATCACAGCGCAACCTAGAGAGAATGATTCTTCCATAGAGAATGACTTTCCCTATATGTTGAACCTTGACCATTCAACCTAACTAGGTCATTCTTCCATCACTAATCATAGTGCAACCTATAGACAATAATTCTTCCCTAGTGAATGAATTTTTGGACCATTTCCTATGTAAATGACTATCCTGCACCAACCTCCTACATCGGACCATTCTTTGAAACCACTCACAATTGTGAAATTCGAAATAATGACTACCTGAAGAGGTGGACCATTATGCTTGATCACTAATCAGAGTGACTTCCAAAGAGAATGATTATCCTATACCATTCCCCCACACTAGCCAAGAGGATGAAAATGTTAAGGGAAATATGTTTTCTCTTGTTGTTCTTGTTCTGGGAAGGTCACAGGTAATAGCTTTGAGAAGGATCTATAGTGACAGTTGAAAACATGGAGTAGATGAATCCATCAAGTGGTGAGGAAGGTTGTCTCACTAAGTACAAATTCTAATGGAAGGAGGATGAAAATTCTATTGGAAATATTTTTCTCTTGTTGTTCTTGTTCTGGGAAGGTCACAGGTAATAGCTTTGAGAAGGGAGACCGTTCCCCCACACTGGATTTTCCAAACAATCTAACATTATTGGATATTGTTTGGAAAATCTAGTATAACATTAATGGGGTACCTTGGGGGACATGGAATACAATCTCACTCTTTTTATATAGGAGGAAATAACTTGGGTCATAGAGGCTAAGGTATTCTTTGGGAAGCTAGTCAAAATTAGTTACAATTTTGGAATTGTGGAGGTCCCCATTATAAGAGGGAGAGTACCAAGTTTCAAATAAATACAGGTCAAGGATAAGGTAAGGACAAAGAGGATCATCCTTCAAGTCAATATCAAATTCTTGTTGTGACAAATAAGCACCAAGCCAAGCATCGAGCCATGTTATTAGAATCAATGGGTATGATTAAAAATACTCATTATGTTGGGGATTTTGTTTCATTGGTGAGAAAAACCCTTTGATTTAGCTAGGTTGTAAGCTAAAAGACAAACAATGGTTAGTTTTGGTAAAATCACAAAAGTATTATAACATAAAGTAAGCAATAAACTAGCATACATGTAGTTAGATTATAAATTTAACCACAATAATGCCATTTAAATACAAAAATTGGAGGGAAAAAACAATACTCATATTTTAGTCAAATGGAAAAGAATAAAATGTATAATATCACCTAATAAGAATGATTGGAGGAAAGTGAGATCCAACACTCTTCTTGGGGTGTGTCCTTTTCCTTCTTGAAAGCTCTCTCTAACTATCGTGAATGAAGAAATATTGGTTCCTTAAGGAAAGAACACAAGAAATAATGAGGGAAGTGAATGGTAGAGATGACATAGTGAGATGATTGATCTCCAAGATCATTCCTCTAACACAAACTTGCAATTATTCTTCTTCTTAAATTCTACCCCATGGATTTAATTTATAGGAAAATTATTAGCTTGAATGAAGAACTAGCTCCAATGTGAATGCTCCCCATTCAAATGGGATCTCCAGTGCTCAATAAAGACCCTTGGAAGGCCAAAGTAGTCAACATTGATGAGATGAGGGCTCAAATTCACCTTATACACCATCCTAGAGCCACTTGAGCTAGATATGTTGTCCATTAATGCACTGAAGAGGTCACTCTCACTTTCTTTGAAAAAATTATGTAAGTATCAAAGGATATATCATCTAAGTCTCACAAGTGAAAGAAAGGGATAGATGAAAGAGTGAATAAAAAACAAATTTCCAAGGTTGGTTAAACTCATTAAGGTGTGTCAAGTAGCCATGAGGTAGTGTTGTTACGTTTCATTATTCGCAACTAATGACACTTCAAATAATACTCATTGAAATGTATCTTATGAGAGAAATTGAGACAATAACAATTGCCCCTTAATGTGTGAGGTTAGGAGCACTTGTATAGTCAAAATACATCATTATTTCTTTCCCATATGCTTGTGAATTCAATATATATATATATATATATATATATATAGAGAGAGAGAGAGAGAGAGAGAGAGAGAGAGAGAGAGAGAGAGAGAGAGAGAGAGAGAGAGAGAGAGAGTAAAAAACCAACTTCTAAGGTTGGTTAAACTCATTAAGGTGAGTTAAGTATCCATGAGGTAGTGTTTTGTTGTTTTATTATTCTCAACTAGTGACACTTTAGAGAATACTCATTGAAATGTCTCTTATGAGAGAAATTGATACAATAATAATTGCCCCATAATGTGTGAGGTTAGGAGCACCCGTATAGTCAAAATGCATCATTGTTTTTTTCCCATATTTTTGTTCATTTAATATTTATAGAGACAGGGAGAGAGGACTTTTCCAAGAAGGAATATCTATGGAGAAGTGATAAATCCCGCCTACAAAAACATCAGAAATATAATGAAGATGATCTCCTATATAAGTGAGGTGGGAATTCCTATACTCATGAAAATTTGCAATGAACATTACAATGAAATAAATGGGCACTTGGGTCCAGATTAAAACACCACATTCTACCCATATGAATATAGCTTTAATTACTGAGAAAGAGAATTGTTAACGAAATACCCTTGTATGGAAAAATTTTCACCCATGGGGGTGAAAAAAATAACAAAGGACTACTCATTGGGAGTGTCCCTCAAACTTGTAAGGAGTCACCTTAAGGGTGGCTCCTACTCCTACTTGAGGGATTGGATAGGCATAAAATCCTTTGGATCTTCTATTGAAATAGGAAAACTATAACTAACATGAAGTATGACTTCCCTTAAAGTGACAATGAGTTGATGTCGAACATAGGGGAACCTACCAAATCAAAGGGAAATGATAATTCTCTCTACTTAGTCCAGAGTCAACCATTAATGATGGAAATGGGGAGTAAGGTACATGAAACCTACTTTATGCACTCCCAAAATAAAATGGGTTGATGTCAATTGGAGTGACTATCTAAGAACAAAGTGTGGAAGGTCCTTCTAAATCATAAGTATTAACGACTAACTAGTTGTCATGGACTAGGACTTTGATAAGGATGGATGGGATTTGGCCAATGAGTATGAAACTTGAGACTTCCCTTGGGTAGAGCATAAATGATAGCTAACATGGGTAGCAATGAAAATCAATCTGACATTCCTCATCCTGGTGTTGAATTATAAAAAGGACATAATAGGTATTTATATAGAACATGTATTGAGGAGCATGTGAACAATGGTACCCTAAATGGATGAACTGGGTCATGACTTGGGATGACAAGGTTACCAACTAGTGAAGGAAATTCTAGTAAATAACAATGCCCAGTACATGGATACAGGAGGTTCTATAAAAAAAATGGAATTAGCATATGCATAGGTAAATCGGTCCAGATGCTCCAACCAAGGTAGAATAGGACTACTACCAACTAAATAGATGTTATTGGATGTTGAAAAGGTATGAATATTGATGTTTCCCTCATTTTTATTGTTTGAATTTTTCAGAATATTTTTGCACTTTATATTTATGAATGAAATAAAAGAATCTAGATACATTACAAATAAATACACGGGTGCTCTAAAAAATGCAACCAAATGACTCGGATTTGTATGTGGCAAGAGTAATGTCAAGCAACCAAGGATGGGGCCCCTATGGTGGGTCTCCTTGGTCGGATGATGAATATTGGAGTGAAGTGAAAATTGTCTATGGGTCATGGATGAGATGAGAGACAATGGAATGTGGTGAAGCATTTAGCATAACCAACCATAAATAATTGTGAACCATTGAAAGACTAGGGGTATGGGTCAACATAATTATGAGAAGGAAATATGAGGCTTTCTCTCAGAGATGTATATTGAACATACTCCCAATATTGAGGAGATAGAGCGGCATAGGTGTCATCATGAAATGGGGTATAAATACTAAGGCAACCCATGGAGGTGGAGCACTATCAATTAATACTAATTTAATGCAACTTGGAGTGTGAAGTTACTTATTGACCCAAGTTTGGGGAATACCTAAAGGAATATCCAAAGGGGATCCAATGATGGAAAATTAAATATATGAAAATGATGATGATGTGGAAATACTTATTTGAAGAAGTATACCTAAAATGGCAGTGATGGTAGTGGGAATAAAAAATGGCTTCCCAATGTGACACATGAAATCAAGCACATAGCTTACAATTTCTCATGGAGAGAAATTGATGGTGTGAACAGTGTAAAAAATAGATCTCATGAGCTCATATACCTTCTTGAAGAACCTGTTATGGGAAATGGACTCCAGGTGAAGATTTTGATGGTGGTAAATGAGATGTACCTTGTGAACGAGGGTGAGACTAATATTCAACTCTATGGATACTATGAAAAATGGAGCTCCTGAGCTCCTAAATGGGCCACCTAAAGTTTGAAGTAGATCCCTATAAATAGACTGGGGCCCACAAATTGAAATTGTTTGTGGTTGTGAGTTTTGTGAAAACCTCTTTGTTCCCTAATCCTTCTAGAGATTGCTACATGAAAACCAACTGGTGGATTTGGATCCCATGACTGTGAGGCTAGAAGTCTCATCCTATAGATAATTTTTTGATATTTATTTTTTTCTTTTTAGACATGTATGACCCGTATGGAACCTTTTTATGATTTCTACCAGGTCTTGTGACTACCAAATGAACAATGACAAGGATAAATTATGATTGTTTAATCAATAGTTGCAAGTATCACAATATATGTGTGAATTTGATCGCGTAAATATGTCATGCAAATATAGATAGATCACTCATGAAAGCTCATGATGGGACATTTCTTCTAATTATGTGCATTCCTTGCATGGGACATTAAAAAGTATATGTGATAGTAGCACGATGAACTCTCCAATATGCACTCAAAATGCTCATGCACCTTTATTTGAGGGTGGCCACACCATTATGGACGATTGATTGTAGTTCTCTAGCATGAGTATTGTGTGTGGGATTTTGAATGTCTCTCATAATGATGGCATAGGTAATTAGGTTAGCAACTTGTATAAATAACTTCCCGACTATTTGGGAAAAAATCATGCAAATGTCATGAAAGTTTAAAGAAATGTCACAACACTAACATAGATTTTTATTTTTGTGTGGTAAGCCTTTTCAGACACAAATATGTCAATCAAGTGGAGAGAGTGTTACTATAATAATGTCTGACAATAGGTGTGACTATGTTCCTTGTAGTGTGTGAATATATTGTAACATATGATCTCCTAAAGTACTTTCAATGCCCCCTACTGTGCTCTAATGAGTAGCTACTCTGATATCTCACCTAGATGCGGTAGCTTGATGCAGGACAATTTGATGTACAGGGGTAGTGCTTGGAGCTAACCCAAAAAATTGTCCATTTTTTTATTGGAATTCTCATCTAGGGAGTTAGGGGTGAGCTACACCCCCATATGGACAAGGTGAGGACTATGGAGCAGTTGGTCACACAGTATTGTCATGGATCCCTATATTAGGGACCATGCTTGTGGCCACTATAGTGGTGAGGATCCTAGGATCCCTTATGACCCAATCCATCACATGTGGTCAGATGATGCTAATGGAGTGGGTGATTCATGTCCAACATTATGTATGGGCCTCCATGCTATGGTAAGTGATGATCGACCAGTTCACCAACTGCTTTCAGCATGGGGATGGGGAGTTCACATTTGGGTCTCTTATTTTCTACTTATTTTATGATAGGGTCTCCCTACTTTGCCCACATCTAATGATCTGATATGGGGGGCCTCACAAGTTGAGGATGCGGCATGAAGTATATCGGATGGGGATAGATGAGGTATGCCACTACTTCACCCCCATATTATTTGCTTGGTGGAAGTAGGTTCCCCTAGTTATCCTAGATTTTCCTTATGCTAGGATAGAATGGGGATCTTGAGCTACCATAACCTTCAATGGAGAGCTAGGGACTCATGTTTAAGTGTTTTTATTCTTTTTTATTTGATACTAGCATTGTTTAACTTAACTAGAACTTGTTTCTTTATTCATCTTTGATATGCATGACATTGATATTATACATTTTTTTGTATGCAAATATGGGGTTGGATAGACCACTTGGAGCCTAAGCCACTCCAACAGTGATGGAAGGAGGATTACACCATAGGAATCACGATGATGAGGTAGAACCTATAGCTTAGTGACCATGTCTATATAATAAGCTAGAGGTGATAGTGGTGCTATATATTCGACTTATGATGTTGTTTGGACTTGGTTTTACATGATGTGACCATAGAGGGCTAACAAATCCTTGATGATGTGGTTACTAATGCGCGTCCTGGAATCCTACCAAATTGGTGCCCCTTATGAGGAGGACTATTTTTGTTAGGGTTATCATTCGAGATTGGGTTGGATATCGAGCAGGTGGAGCTAGAGGTGATCCTCCTATAGGTGGATTTGGTGTTGTCCCCTCCCCATTGGGGTTTTATTCAGATAAATCTTTTGTCACTACCATAGTAGTGGTTTTTTGGTGGATGTTCATGGTCATTTGACATGTACTCTTATGGTTATGATGACAAATGTTATGTAATTTTGTATTTGATTTCTTATGTTCATGAATGTTTTAATGTGATAAATTCCAATCTAAAACTTCATTTGCAATTTGATCTACAAATTGATTATGGATTCTAGGAATGTGTATGAATGTAATGGTATCAAAATTCCTTAATAGAAGATTAAATTGTAAATATTTCCTATAAATATATGTATCATGAACACAATAAATATTATTCAACTATGATACACAGAGATGGGAATTGATATGGACATTATGGTTTCAAATCTGAAGGTGTGTTGCATTAGTAACCAATGTGAGTGATAGAAGCATACTTGGCTTGATTGTTAGTGGTAATTCCTATGCATACACCACTTGAATGGAGAAGTGTATAGGAGGGTTAATATATGCTCCATTCTATTGAAATGAGTAGCATTATCGAAAAAATTGAAGTGGCATGCCAATAAGTTAATCATTTGGATAAGAAAAGAAATAAAATCATCATGAGTTTAAAAAGTAATAAAAAAATCATAAAAAAAATTTATAAACAATGAAAAAATGAAATATATACATGATTTATTATATAGTGAGTGTGAGCTTCATGGGTAAAACATTTTCAAATACAACCCAATCATGTGGCCTTTCAAGAGGTCATCTTCAAGGAAAGAAAGCACATAAGCCCCCTATGTCAAGTAATGTTTGATGATAAAGGGGGCCCACAAAATAGATTCGAGTTTTCCTATCCATAATATTCGTTGGCCACATCATAATCCAAGACTAAATCACCTTCACTAAACGTGTGAGGGTGCACATATCAGTGATAGTGGGCTTTGGAGAATTCTTTTCATGGATTCATTATTTTGATGTGAGTCGTGATGACCTTTGTTAGTTTGCTCCAATGTATCTAGTCTTTGTACCAATGGCATAGTGTTAGGAAGAAGTTTGAAAACCATCTTGATTGTTGGTATTTCTTACTCAATGGGTAAAAATACTTCGACCCCATGAACGATATGGAAAGGTATAAACCCCATAAAAGTTTCGACAATATTTTGGTAGGCCAATAGTGCTGAGAAAATCATGTGATCCCAACTGGATTTATGTTTATCTATTGTCCATTCAAGAAAGGTTTTAAGGACCTTGTCAATAGCCTCAACTTGGCCATTATATTTTGGTTAGTAAGATGACACAAATTCATGTGTGAAACATAAGTGTAAAGCCAACTCTTGGAATACTTCATTCTTGAACTGTTTTCCATGGTTGGAAACCAATTGCTTAGGGACACCAAAGTGATTGATAATGTCATTAAAAAAGAACAAAGTGGTTTTCTCAACCTTTTTTTTTGTAGGTTGGCATGTCCTCATCCCATTTTCTGATGTAATATATGGCCATAACAGTGTATTTGTGACCGCCACAAGATGTTTATTTATAGGTCATGAATTCAATCCCCCATTTGAAGAAAGGATCATCCATGATGTTTGGGGATATTTCTTACAACAGTGAGCAAAAAATCCCATTTCTATAGCTAGGCTACACCACTATAGACAAAAAAAATGTTAGCTTGATAAACAAATTAGATGAGTATGATTGCAAGATATAAATAAACAAAGAAACATGCTATAGCCATAAAACTTGAAAAAAAAATATTGAGAAGCAATAATACTCTTCTATTACCAATGGATAGGCTTTGGGCTTTGAGATGTACACCTTGGGAGAATGGTTGAGAAAGTGAGATCCAACACTCTCCTTGGGAGAGTCATTTTTGTTTCCAAATAGTCTCACTCTCTCAAATGAAATGTCAAGATGAAAGCATAAGACAAGAGATCACGAGATTCATCCCAACAACATAGTTGTGCTAAAAAAATTCTCCTTTGATTGCTCCTCCATGGCTTCTATTTATAGGAGAACTCAAGCTCCATTAAAAATAGTTCCAAATGTTAAATAACCTTGTTTCAAATGTAGATCCATGTGCATGAAGAGACTTGGAACTACCAAAGGACTCATCATAAATGGTAATGGAGAGTTAGGTCTACTTGTACACCAGCCTAGGATTACCTTTGCTAGGCCTGCTTACCTTAAATGCATTGAAGTGTTAGGTATATTTCATGTTTACAGGCTTGCATGGCTCTCGAAGAAAAAGCCATGCAATTTTCCCAAACATCCAATGGGCAGGTCGTGCAAGTGTATAAAATTTTCTTTTGTAAATTTTTGGTAACTCCTTTTAGGGTTCTGAATTAATGCCATGATGTAGATTTTGTTATCTTGTATTGATAATGTGTTCGATGATCTCCCATATAGGTCTGTGAATGAAATTTGGGTGATAATAGTTTCCCCCTGATGTATGAGACCAGGAGTTTTCATATAGACAAAATACATCATCATTTTATGTGCCATATGATTATAAGCTGACACACTAGCAAGAGGGAGAGAGAGGTTGGAAGAAGGGATGACCCTTGGAGAAGTGATGAGAACCCATCTGCAAGAAAAAAAAAACATCCCTAGATATATGATTTCTTTATACAAATGAGACAATCATGTCCCATGCTCATGAAATTATCATAATACATTAAAATAGAAGACAATATGATGGAGGTTATTGTCTGAGCATGAAATTTTTTTTGACAAATCACTAATGATGTTGTAGCTAGAGAATATGGGGAGTAGAAATATTCATCACCTACAAGGGTACCGGTAACAGTAAAGGACTTATCTGAAGAGAGGAACCCATAAAAAAAAAATTGAGAAATTATGATGATTTATCATACTTGGGGGAATTGGTAGCCTGTCAAGCTTAGGACTCTTCAACTGGAATTGGAAACTACAATTGTCTCAAGGTATGGAATGTCCTAATGTGTAAAGGATACGGTGGTGAACATCGAGTCAACTAAATCAGAGAGAAATAATGACCCTCTTTGTTCCATCCACTCACATAATGGGGGAATGAGAGCTTGTTGGTTGGAACTACTACCAAAAATGTGAATTGTAAAATATTTGTGCATGTTTTGGGTCAGAATGCCTATGTATACATGTTTAATTTTAGGCCAGAGTGCCTATGTATATAAGAGTTGGTTGGAATGCATGTGTGGATTAAGGCCAGAGGGCCCAGATTTGTAATGTTAATAAAATTGGAATGGTGTTGTGCACTAAGGACAGTCCCAAAATAAGGGGAGGGGGATGTAACACCTCGGTTTTAACCCTTATGAACTAGAATGTATTATGTAATTGTGACCTAGGCTGGTGAGTCGATAAAGTTGAAAAGGGTCCAAAGTGCCTAGGAAATGTAATACTTCATATATATTAATAAAATACATCGTCGGCTACAAGACAGACAAGGACAAAAGAGATAGGGGGCTATGATTCCACGAGAGAGGGGGCTTGAGGGGATAAGTATTTTATTATATTTTTGTTTACCCATAATTGATTTTATGGAGAAAAGGGATTACATGATATTCTTGGGAGGAAGGCCATGTGGTTCTTGTTTTCATGTAATCATATAAACCCTACCCGTGGGCTATTTGGGGGTTTCTCTTGGTTAATCATTTTTCATTTCTAGACTTCCTCTTTTTCACTCTTGCTGAATTCATGTGCTCTTAGGAGGAAGCATGGAAACAAATGGATTTAAGAGGAGAGACATTGCTAGATGGTTGTAATAAATTATTGATTATTCCAGGAAGGAATGGATTCCTGTGTGCATGAGATTGATGGTAGTTCTGAAAGAACTGTCCACGGCTAAGAATCCTTGGAGTTTCCGGTAGGGAAATTTCCTGACCAATATCATTGGATCCCTAGAGAGAAATGGAATATCTTGAGGGACTGCATCGCAAAGAAAGGTGTTCATTTTGTTTGGTTATGCAGGATGAGGGGGAAAGAGAGCTGGAAATTTGGATTTGTTGTGTGGTTGGAAAACCTAAGAGCAAGTTAGCCAATTGTTGTGTGTTTTAGATTTGGCCTAGGACTTGTCCTTATGGATTCATAGCCCTGGCTCAGGGGTGACCTATTGCTGAGATTAAAATAACAACAATGTCTATGTTTGGGAGGAACGTCCTTGGTATGTATCCAGTTGGTGAATGTTTACTTGCAAAGATAAGTGCTCTATGTGTTTTGTATATAATGTATATTCTGTTGTGTATTTAATTATCTCTGGGATATATATTTATAATCTGTCTTTCTGTTGGTTATTTGTTGTGCATAGCACATTGTTTATTTCTTTTATGTTGTAGCATGGATCTTAATTAATGCATTTGTTTCTTTCATGCTTGATTTCGGATTAAATGTTATTATAATTCGAGAGTAGTTCAGAAGTGAGTTTTTGGAGTAGTGTGGCTAGCCTGTGGGTGGCTGGGTATGTTATAGATTAGCGTGGCCAGCCTGAGGGTGGTTGGGTACATTATAGATTAGTATCAGAGGATGACCACGCTAATATGTAACGTACCCAGCCACCCATAGGTTGCCCACTCTAATCTATAATGTACCCAGTCACCCATAGGTTGTCCACGCTAATATATAGTGTGGCAGGGGTGTCATGTGGGGACCTGTGTCACATGAATTCAGTGCCTTTTGAACCTCAACCTGTCCATTTCTAGGTGGCACATGGCACACATACTAAGGGTCCACATCACCATAGGTGACATCAACATGCAATGTCATCTATGAGATTATGGCCTCTGGGAATGTCCAACATCTATACCAATGAAAGTGTTGGAGTCTCGGAGTAGAGAATTCACATAGACCATCGATATAAGATTCCTTCGAGAATTTTTCTCGTGACCGCTAGATCGAGAAGTGGATGGATGGCGTAATCAATTCGACGATTATCATTCTGGGGGACTTGAACTACTCATGATTGTAATATGTTGGATTCCCAAAGTACCAAAGTCCATAAATGAATAAGGATCATCTATCCTGATGCTTGATTAAGTCATGGTCGTTGGATTAAGCGGCGGAAGGTTAGTGTAAGCAGAGGCATTAACCGACAATAAGCGGTCATCATCACTTTATGATCGCTTTGACATGTATCACTCCAGGGAATTTGAACAACTCGAGAATTGTAATGTCCCAGAGTCTCGGAGTAGTGAATTCACGCAGTCCGTTGATCTAAAATCCTTTGAGAGTTCTTGTGACCATCTGATTTAACAGTAAAAGGATAGGATAAGAGCTTCGGTGGGTATCACTCTGAGGGAGTTGAGTGACTTGGGAGTTTAATGTTCTGGAGTCTCGAAGCACCGAAGTTTCAAATTCATTAATGATTTTCCATCTCAATGTTAGATTAAGTCATGACCGTTGATCTAGTTGAAGCCTCCAGATGAGTCTGAAATGTCCAGTCGACGAGAGATTAAATATCAATTGTCTGATATACTAGTGGAGTTAATATAAGTGTTCGGAGAAGTTTACTACATAAGAGTATATTAAAATGGGAGATTAAAGGAAGCCTGAATTCTGAAGGACTTGGTTCCAGCATTGGTCTCATGATAAGGTAAAGGGGTTGAGGTGTGAAGGTCCTAGAACTAACCAAGCCTTTGGACATTTTGCAAACAAGATCCTGTGTAGAAGAATAAGGTAAAATCGCTAAAGGAACAACGTTAGAGTGGATAAGCCTGTGGTTTAGAGCCATGTTCATAATGAAGTGGATTGAAGGAAGCGTCTATGCCAAAACTCGAATTTTGTACCAATTTAAAGGGGTTGTGGAATAATTCGACAAGATCATGTTGCAAAAAAAAAAAGTGAAAGTGACTTTTCAGGAAGCCATAACTTTCATCTCAAATATCAGATTGGGGCAAGAGTACAATCATTGGAAATATGATTCAGAGGATAATAACATTGGATCATTATAATTTGGAGAATCATGACATATTTCTTCATGAATTAAACAGAAAAAGTACCTATAGCATTAATTGGGAGATTTCTATAATATGTATAATTCTAACAAAAATGGTTGCTTGCATATTTGGCAGGATTACAGATTTAATTGGATCAATTCCAGTCTAAAATTGGATATCATAGTCATGGAAGAATGACAAATCTTGTAGAAGTTGATTGAGGAAACAAAGAACTACAAGGAAAGTAATGAAAATTAGATAAAGAACTCAAGAATAGTAGACAAAAAGTATTAGTCAACAACTACAGGATCTGAATAAATTGTAAATACAAAAGCAAGAATCCTCACATAAGAAATGAAACTAGTACGTGAATAATGTATTCAGGAAAATGATATAGCATGGTTAAAGATGTGGATGTTGTTGTTGCTTATGATTTCCATCTATGTGAAGACCCATGAGGGTGGTAGGAATGGTGATTAAAATGATGAAGGAGGAATTTTGTAAGCTTATAAAAATACCAGTTGATCAGGTAGCATCAAGTAGGTTGATAAAAACCATCTAGGTATGGATTTGTTTCTTCTATGTTGAAGGGAATTTAGGTAAGAAATTCCCTCAGTTATTTTTTCAAGATTTAAATCGATGTGTAATGGCCAAAGACCTGGAGTATGTAATTGTTATTGATGCTAGAATGCATTTAGATAAATTTTCAGTTGTATATTATGTTATGATTGGTTATGGGATCATAACCGGGTTAATTCAGGAAACATACTCCTTCTATAACAATGAATATCCATAGAGCTCGTCATGTGTGAGACCATAATATGGATGGATATGGAAGGGATATAGCACTATATGAGTGATCAATGGTATCTATTGTATATCTGATGTTTGGACTACAACCTCTTTGTCGGCACTGAAGAGCACTTAAGAATTATATTCTTGGTGTTTTGTTTGGGTTGAAAAGAAAGGTATCCAAATAGTCACGTAAGAAGTAGGAAGTGTGTGGATGATGTGTTGAGGCATTGGCCAGACCTTCCAACTCATCGTGATGGAATGCGTGACATAGTTATGTGGTATTATGTAGTCAATGCATTGTGTAGTTGTGGCCATGGGTATTGGCACATCGATTGTTATTTTTATTTAGTAATTAATTATTGAATTATTAAAAGCATGTGCTGCTGAAAATACATAATGATGGATAGTTGCATTATATTTAATATGAATACTAGTTGAAGGTGATTGGATTGTTGTTTGTTACAATTCTGAAATCACTTTTTGGAACTATTAAAAATCTTACAAATGGTATTACAAGAATTATTGAATGCATTCTGGTGAATGCATATATATATATATATATATATATATATATATATAATAGAAATGATAATGATAACAGCTGAAATGATGTGAGTATTGCTAACTCATGAAGTTGAAAACACTTCAGGAGATGTTAGATAATGCAACAAGAAAGTTGTAGGTGAGAGTAGTTATATAATCATAAACTATGGAAAATCTTTGTCAAGGGAACAAAGTGATAGAAATATTGGTGGATAGAAGAAAGAAAATATTGGTTGATAATACATGTGTAAAGAATGATGGGTTCATTCCAGTTAATAGTTGGATTAATGGAAGTGATTGAATTGTTGTTGTAAACAATTTTGAGATCACTTTGTGAATTTTTGTAATTGTTTCCATGAATGTGTGTGTGTGTGTGTGTGTGTGTGTGTGTGTGTGTGTGTGTGTGTGTGTGAGAGAGATATTGACAGTTTGTTTGGTTGATTGTAAATTGAGGAAATTGCAGGTAGAATGGTATTGGATATGGAAGGGATGTAAGCCCATAAGGAAGACTGATATCTATAGTTACAAAGCCAAACATTATGAGAATAAAATTCATGCCTGGGAATTTTTTTTCCTATAGAAAACAGATTTGAGAAATTAATAGTTACAAATTGTTACATGATTATGCTAACAATTGGTTTGGTTGGTTGAAGGTTGAGAAAATTACAAGAATAATGGTATTGGGTATGGAATTATTGTAAGCCATAATAAATATTAATGTCTGCAGCTGCAAGAAGAAAATTAATTATGAGTTGGAAGCTCATACTTGGAAACTCTATTTTCCTGTAGAAAACATATTTGACATTTATGATTGAAATTGTTATAACAATATCTCATGATGACTATATTTTTATAATACAGATGATATGTCAGCTATTGAATTTGGAAGCTCATGAAAAATAACTCTAGAAGGGAATTGAGCTCAATGATGAAGGCATGGAATGAAAAAAGTCCAGTGGACTTGTTGCATCTGGAGTTCTGGAAGCCACAACTTTGAAACTTCCTGGTTGAGTGCATTGGAGCCTTGAAGAGAAGTGGAATAGCCTGAGGGAATGCAAGGTGGAGAAAGGGGTTCATTTCTTTCGGTTTTGTAGGCTAAGATGGAAGGAGAGCTTCTTGGTTGGAACTCTTGCCAGAAATATAAATTATGAAGATCATTATACATGTTTTGGGTTGGAATTCCTATGTATACATGTTTAATTTTAGGACAGAGTGCCTATGTATATAAAATTTGGTTGGATTGCCTATGTGGATTAAGGCCAAAGATCCTATATTTGTAATGTTAATAACATTGGAATGGTGTTGTGCATTGAGGACGGTGCCAAAATAATGGGAGGGGGATGTAACATTTCGGTTTTAACCCTTATGAACTAGAATGTATTATGTAATTGTGACTTAGGATAGTGAGCCGGTAAAGTTGAAAAGGGGCCAGAGTGCCTAGGAAATGTAATACTTCATATACATTAATAAAATACATCGATGGATGCAATATAGACAAGGAAAAAAGAGATAGGGGGATATGATTCCACGAGAGATGGGGCTTGAGGGGCTAAGTCTTTTATTATTTTTTATTTATTGATAATTGATTTTATGGAGAAAAGGGGTTACGTGATCTTCTTGGGAGGAAGGACATGTGGTTCTTATTTTCATGTAATCATATAAACTCTACCTGTGGGTTATTTGGGGGTTTCTCTTGGTTAATCATTTTTCATTTCTAGAATTCCTCATTTTCACTCTTGTTGAATTCATGTGCTCTTGGGAGGGAGAAAATAAATGAACAGTTGGAGGAGGAGAGTCATTGTTAGATGGATATAATAGATTATTGATCATTCCAGGAGGGAATGGATGCATGTGTGCATGATATTCATGGAAGTTCGGAAAGAACTGTCCACGGCTGAGGATCCTTGGAGTTTACAGCAGGGATATTTCCTGACCAGTAGCACTAGAGCCCAGGAGAGAAATGGAACAACCCAAGGGACTGCATGGCAGAGAATGGTGTTCATTTCTTTGGGTTGTGCAGGTTGAGGGGGAAAGAGAGCTAGAAATTCCAATTTGTTGTGTGGTTGGGAAACCTAAGATCTAGTTAGCCAACTATTGCATGTTTTAGATTTGGCCAAGGACCTGCCCTTGTGGATTCATAGCCCTAGCTCGGGGGTGGCCTGTTGTTGAGAGTAAAAGAACAACAATTTATATGGTTGGGAGGAACAGCCTTGGTCTGCAACCAGTTGGTGAATGTTTACTTGCAAAGATAATTTATCTCTGTGTTTTCGGTATAATGTATATTTCATTGTGTATTTAATTATCTTTGAGATATGTATTTATAATGTGTATGTATTTTGGTTATTTATTGTGCATGGAACATTATTTATTTATGTTATGTTGTAGCATCGATCTTGATTAATGCATGTGGGTCTTTCATGCTTGATTTCAGATTAAATGTTATTATAATTAGAGATCAATTCAGAAGCGAGTTTTTGGAGTAGCGTGGTCATCCTGTGGGTGGTTGGGTATGTTACAGATTAGTGTGGTCATCCTGTGGGTGGGTGGTTATGTTACAGATTGGTATCAGAGGCTGGCCAAGTGAATATGTAATGTACCCAACCACCCATAGGTTGGCCATGCTAATTTGTAATGTACCCGGCCACCCACAGGCTGGCCATGCTACTCCAAAAACTCACTTTTGAACTAATCTCGAATTCTAATAACATTTAATATGAAATCAAGCATGAAAGACCCACATGCATTAACAAATATCCATGTTATAGAATAAAAAAAATAAAAAACATTCCATGAACAACATAAAATAAATAAACAATCTTCCATGCACAACAAATAACCAACAAACAGGCACATTATAAATACATATCTCAGAGATAATTAAATACATAGCGGAATATACATTATACAGAAAACATAGAGAGCACTTATCTTTGCAAGTAAACATTCACCAACTGGTTGCAGACCAAGGATGTTCCTCCCAACCATAGACATTGTTGATATTTTAATCTCAACAGTAGGTCACCCCCGAGCCAGGGCTATGAAACCATAAGGACAGGTCCTAGGCCAAATATAAAATACACAGCAATTGGCTAACTAGCTCTCAGGTTTCACAACCACATAGAAAATCTGAATTTCCATCTTGCTTTCCCCCTCAGCCTGCACAGCCCAAAGACATGAACGCTTTTCTCTGCCATGTAGACCCTCGAGCTGTTCCATTTCTCTCCAGGGATCCAGTGCTACTGGTCAGGAAATATCCCTCCTAGAAACTCCAAGGATCCTCAATTGTGGATAGTTATTTCTGAATCGCCATCAATATCATGCAAACAGAAATCCATTCCCTCCTAGAATGATCAGTAATATATTACATCCACATGGAAATGGATCTCCTCCTCGAGGCATTCGTTTCCATGCTCCCTCCCAAGAGCACACGAATTCAGCAAGAGTGAAAATGAGGAATTCTAGAAATGAAAAATGATTAACCAACAACAACCCCCAAATAGCCCACAGGCATGGTTTATATGATTACATGAAAACAAGAACCACATGGCCTTCCTCCCAAGATGATCATGTAACCCATTTTCTTCATAAAATCAATTATGGGTAAATAAAATTATAATAAAATACTTAACCCCTCGAGTCCCCTCTCTCATGGAATCATACCCCCTATCTCTTTTGTCCTTGTCTATCTTGCAGCCAACGGTGTATTTTATTAATGTATATGAAGTATTACATTTCCTAGTCACTATGGCCCCTTTTCAACTTTAGTGGATCACCACCCTAAGTCACAATTACATAATACATTCTATTTCATAAGGGTTAAAATTGGGGTGTTACAATCTGCAAGAAAACAAAACATACCTAGATATATGATTTCTTTATACAAATGAGACAATCGTGTCCCGTGATCATGAAATTATCATAATACATTAAAATAGAAGGCATTATGATAGAGGTTCTTGTATGAGCATGAGAATGTTTTCGATAAATCATTAATGATGGTGTAGCTAGAGAATATGTGGAGTAGAAATCTTAATCACCTACAAGGGAACCGGTAGCAGTAAAGGACTTATCTTAAGAGAGGGCTCCATAAAAAAATAAATGGAGAAATTATGATGATTGCTCATACTTGGGGGAATTGGTATCCTGTCAAGCTTAGGGGTCTTCAACTCGAATTGGAAACTACAACTATCTCAAGGTATGACATGTCCTAATGTGTAAAGGATATGACATTGAAAATCAAGGAGTCAACTATATTAGAGAGAAATAATGACCCTCTTTTTTCCATCCAGGATTCGTTACTATTGATGAAAATGAGAACCAAGATACCTCATCATTTCTAGAAAAACATGCACTAGTTTCGGTAGAAATGAAAGAATGATCACAAAGAATAAGGTTTCCATTGAAATAAATTAAGGATGAACCAGATACCAAACTAGAATAAGGACAAAATTGATAATTTTGGGTGAGGTGTTCAACATGTGGTCAATGAGGATGACACGAAAATACTCTTGGGTAGAGCATAATGATGGTTGACAAATAGTGATAGTAAAAAAACCAACTAGATAGAATATGATATTATTTCAAGGGGACAATCAAATATACTAAGTGTATGTCAAATTGGGACTGAGGGTTAGTGGATGCAAATGGATAGGTAGTTGATGAAGGAATCTCTGGAGATCATAGTGATGGGTAGTGGGATACATGAGGTGTTGCAAACAACTAGGCCATGTAAGCACATGTGACTTAGTGTAGATGCTCTTACCAACAGTGACTAAGACTATCATTAGCTTAAAATAAATTATATTGTACGTGATAGTATGAGTATTAGTGCTTCTCAAGTAAAAACAATGTGCTCTTTACAATTTCTAATGAATGAAAGAATGTAAAAAATTTGGCTAAGTTACAAACATGGAGATAGGTTCCCCAATCGTATGATCAAACAACTTGGCCATGTGATGTAAGAGTAGTATAAGTGAATGGGAGTGGTGACCCCTTGGTTGGGTCTCCATGGGAGTAAGTAATGATGAATTGGAATGTATGTGGTCTAATGATCTTGGGGAGATGAGAGGAAAATGAAAATGTGATAACACATTCAACATAACCAAAAATAAAAATAAAATATGAATTGATGGGAGTATAGGAGAATGAGTCAGCATTATGATGAGAAAGAAGTATGAGATTCATTGTCTAAGATGTAGATTATACAGACTCCCATACTATGGGAAGAAACATCATGAGCATTTATAATGTAAGGGATATAAAATTGTGGCAACCCATGTGGGTGAAGTGTTACAGGATAGTAGCAATTGAATGCATGTGGAATTGGGTGAAGTTGCATGCATAGCTAGGAAAATAAAACTCTAAAGGCGTACTCAATGGAAGTGATACTTGAAAATGCAATGATCTTAGAGGGAGTCTATACATGCCAATTTGAAGAAGTATGTACCTAAAGGGGCAAGGTGAATGGACTTGTCATTTTCATCTAAGAGACAAAGAGGGCCTCCCAACAAACACTTGCACACATGAAACTGAATACCCAACATAAAAGAACTAAAGACAAGAAACCTGATGGTGAAAACAATATAAAAAAATAGAGATAGTGAGATCGTGTACCTATTTGTTTAACTTTGGTGGGAAAAAATGGCCCCAAGGTGAAATTTTGGATAAAATGAATGGAACATGCATCAAAGAAGTTGGCGATGTCACGATTCCAATTACACATTTTTTTTTGAAAATGGATCTTCTTAGCTCCCACATGATCTTTGGAAACTTTGTGACTAGGCCATACAAAATGGGGTGGAGCCCACAAAGACACCTCAATTGTACTTTTTTTAGTTGTACATAAGTATGTTGAGCCCAAAAACTTCTGTAGTTTGTTGTGCATGCATTTTTTATCATTTTTTAAGTCTACGAGAGCCAGGTAAGGGATCCTGACTGATGTGGACATGTAGTAAATAGTGGGGGACCCAAGTTCACTAATCGATGGTGGATGTGATATCAGTCATAGAGGGGAGTTGAATGATGTTGGGAGAGGAATTTGGTCCACTTCAGACAATGTAGCATATAAATGAGAAATATATAGAAAATTGTGAGTGTAATGTCCACATACCGAGCATATGGCGTAAAGGTGATTTGTACACAATGTCTTATTGCTCATTGTGGAAGGTTCCTTTGTGGGGCTTCTAGAAATACCTAGAGAAAAAAGGGATGGGAAACAATGGTGCTACTTGAGGTGTATGAAGAAAGTTCTTTAGCGAAAGAAGCATTGGGAATAGGTTTGTGGGGTGACCTAGGGTGTCACAAAGAGCACAAAGAGGATGTACTAGAGGAGTGGTTTGATTGTTTTCCCCTTCTTTATTTTTCTTGCCCCTAGCTACCTTATTATTTCCCCCAGTTGTGTTACCATTTTTTGTGGACTTTGGGTTGATAGGGGGTTGAATTGTTTGTACAATGATGTGAGGTTATGGTGTATGAATTGGTTCTATAGTTGAAGGTTTGATATATCACACATGTATCCCCAAAACAAGGTATGGGAGAGTTAGTGTGGTTATCACTCAATATGTTGTAACTCCCAGTGGCGAGTAGAAAAAGGTAATATGAGTGAGAGGGTGGGGTTTTGTCTACACAAAATGTGGTTACTCACACATGGATGATGGTTCTGGGACATACGAATGGGAATATGGTTCTATCATGATGGATGTTATGTTACAAACTTGATTATAGTCTGGTGTTGAAACCGAAGGTGGGTCACCCTAAGACGTGCTAAGAAGTGTGGATTCTTTGAATATCCTAGAATCCATTTCAACATATGATGGGAACTCTTGGTTTACCCCAGTGAGGGGAAGAAATTTGTCCAATTTGTATGTTCATTGGGGATCATAGTGTGTAATATGGTCGACAATGAAAACCTTCTCGTCACTAGTAAATTTAGGCCATTTTCCGACCGTCATATCGACGCTCTTGTGACATTATGTTGTGGATATTACAATGAATATTGGGTCACTCAAATGTCACATCATATCCCATGGAAATTACGATGAACCTCATATAATTTTACAAGTGTGACGACATAATTTTTTCGTCGCAAGAGAGACGACTTACGGGGGTCGTTGCAAGAACGACAACCAGGAAATCGTCGCAAGAACAACAATGATGGATGATCCTCTTCATCGCAAGAAAAATGACATATACTAGTTTCTGTGAAAAACACATCGTCACAAGAGTGACAAATATTTGATAGTTGTGATGAACTTATCATACGATCGATGATCGTGTTCGTTGCAAGACAAACGCCATATCCCAGTTTCTGCGACAAAAAAGCCATCGCAAGAGAGAATAACATTCGATAGTTGAAATGAACTATTCATATGATCGACAATCGTGTTCATCACAAGATAAATGTCATATCCCAGTTTCGGTGACCAACAAGTCGTCGCAAGAGCGACGACCAGTCGATAGTTGTGACGAACTATTCATACAATCAACAATCATGTTCGTCACAAGAAAAATGCCAAATCCTAGTTTCTACGACCAACAAGTCGTCGCAAGAGCAATGAATGGTCGATAGTTGCAATGAAATATTCATACGATCGAATATTGTTTTCGTCGTAAGACAAACTCCATATCCCATTTTTTGTGACGAACAAGTCGTCGCAACAATGACAATATCCCAGTTTCAGTGACGAACAAGTCGTCGCAACAGCAAGAATATATATATATATTAAAGATTAATGCAAGAATGAGGACAACTACAAAGTTGGTAATAAATGGAATATGTGAAATCTTTGGCAGTAAACATGATTGAAAGAGAAATATTTTCATAGGATGATAAATATTTTCATAGGTGTGAAGATGGAAATTAAAATAATTGTCCTAAGACTATCAATTCTCACATTAATTTGAAAATTATATCCAATCCTTCCAAGTATCGTAAATGATGATGATGTAGTCCACTAAATGAAACAAGTGAAGGTATGATAGAGTTATTTATAGTGAAATTCATATGGGAGTGAGATCCACGGGAGTGGAAATTATTTGTCTCATGTGCCTTCACAATTCCATGAATGGCACTTGATAGTAAACATCAGTTTCATAACTAGGATACACATTCATAGATTAATGTGGAGAATGATTTGAGAGATTCAATTTTTCAAGAGGTGACATGAATTTTGAAAGAGAATGGTAGCTTCATCAAAATACCACTCCTAAGCTAAGAATGGATACTTAAAAAGAGAGTGCATCCCTCGTGTTGGAAAACAAATATGTTATATTTCATGAAGTACCCTAGGAAAACAACTATGTTTTGATGAAAACAAACTATGGAGCATTGTTTGGATACTTATCTCAATCTACACCACAATTTCTTTTGTCCCCGAGGGAGATTTTTGTACATTATATTTAAGTTTCTTTACTTTTAGAAGTCTTGGTTTGGGGGCATGAACCTAACTTGTTTATTGTTAAGGAGCGTTGATGGAGGGTTTTCACTATCCTAACCTTTATGAATAACATAAACCACTTTTAATGAAGTAAGGTGAAGAACATAATTTTGATATGGGATAGCGTTTAGGTCCTTCTATGTGTGAAAAATTGTGGTGATAAATGAAAATGACAACTTAAAGTATATTGTTAGAAATAGAAATGCAATAAGTCACAAGAATAAGAAAGTGATATATATAAAAGTATATGAAAGTTCATTTTAATGTATACACACTTAAATGAATTAAACTACATGGTTGGAGCAATTAACAAAGAGTGGAAAAAGTGTATCTACATACAAAGCTTTATAGAAGTCAGACCCTGAATAAAAGCAATTTTTTTAGGGAATCTCTAAGGTCTTGGACCTGATAGTGGTGTGATATTAGAAAAATATCCTTAAAACTAAGAAGGAGTGAGATTTAATAGAAAAAAGTCCCCAATATGGTTTCCATTATACATATGAGGTTATGCATGCGAGTCCCAAAAACTTATCCTAGTTGGTTATCAAAACTAAGAGAAGACAAAAAGGATTTTTGAACAACAATTAAAACAACCTATCTATCCTCTAGCATGTATAGTAACTTATAAACAATCAAAACAATTAATTTCAATTATTCAAAAAACATTTTTGGGGAAAAGAGAATACATTGTTTATTATCCAATGAAAAGACATAATAACATGAAATATATCACCTAAGAATAATCACGCATCTTGTGGACTTCAATATTGTCCATGGGAGGATCCTTTAACCCTCCAATAGGCTCTCTCTATCTATGATGATGAAAATGCAAAGTTCCCCTTATGCATGGACAATTTGGAGGGGAGAATGGGAAACATGAAAACAAGACGATACTAGATCAATTGAGAGGATGCAATGGTATTCCTACTCTTTGGATTAATTCCTCTAGCATAACCTTACATTTATAAGTTGTTATGGAATGCATGGCATGGCTTTGTATTTATAGGTATGTGTTGAAGTTTAAAATAACCCATATGACCGATTTGACTCAAATAGTGTCCCAATGCCCTTCCATTGATGAGGAAGGGACATTTAATGTGATATGATATAGGTAATTTATCACCATCCACACCTTATATCTAACCATAAGCATTTACAAGATGCAAAATTCCTTTATTCACAGAGTAGGTATTACATACGTATTCAATAAAACATATTGCCTATAAACCACACTTGTTAAGTCAATTGTAAATGAAAATAGTGAAGATCTTTCAACTTGTTGAGAGTAATTGGTATTGTCCTTGATAAGGAGTTATAAGAGAGATCCATGTCCATGAGATTTTGTAGATACCCAAGTGAATATGGAATGGAAGCTTCTAAGGAATTGTTAGATAGATTTAATGATTCAAGTGCAGTGCAACTTCCAAGTGTTGGTGGAATGACACCGGTTAATAGATTGGTAGAAATGTCTATAGCTAAAGAATTTTCAAGTTTTTCTTTCTCTAGAGATAAGGGCAGAATAATTTCCTTTGGTTCTAAAGCATTACTCTACAAAAAAATATTAAATATTACAATAAATATCACAGGAGAGTAATAAATATCATAGGAGTGTATAGAGGTCATTGGTGTAACACACCCAACCACCTATCCACTTTTAGGTTGGTGGGATGTTTTATTTTCATCTTCTTTGAACTCGAGATGAGTATTTAGGTTCATTGGTGCCTATGATTTGTAATTTATACTTGGAAGTGGTATCTATATCTCATTCATTTCAATACTCTATTGCATAATTATGGTTATGCTTATACTATGATATCCATGGGATTACTTATACACAACCACAAAAAACCAAGTTGAAGTATTAGATTAGTTGTGTGAATCATATGATATGATGAACTAAAGGGAATCATATATGCTAAAATATACTTGGGTGTGGTTCAATATATAGAATTATTGGCCCACAAATGATGGTAATGTAAAAATAAATAAATAAAAGGAACCTTAAGAAGTCATAAAAAGAAGAAAAAAGACAAGACATACATGATATTTGATATTCTAATGTGTTGCATTGCATTGATACAACGTCTAGAGCATATGCAAATGCGCAAACTGCATATTGTAGTAAATAAAAAAAGAATTATATTTACTTTTTAGTAAAAACCAAAAAATACTTTTAAGACATGTCAATAAATCCTAATAGAAATTAAAACCGACAAGATTGCAAATAGTAAACACCATTGATATTCTTTTTTGTAAAATCCATATGAGAGGAGATTAAATAGTCACACACACACACACACACACATCTCATATGCGACGATCTGAATAAGATCCTCTTGGTTTCAAGAATAATTTATTGGAGTCGTCTGATCTTGGAGAAAACCTCCCTCGATTTGAAGGAGCAACAACGAAGTCAACATTGACTATGTTGTTTCTCCGTTGGATCGAGAGAGGTTTGCTCCAAGAATAAATGGTTCCAATAATTTTTTCTCTACTGAACAGGGCCAACCACATGAAGGTGGAAGCTCCTATGGCCCCTCCCCCCTCGCATCACTCTCAATTCCCCAATACCCAATCTATATTCTCATTCAAAGGCATATGTCATAAAAAATATGTATATAAATGAGATTTATCATTCAAAATATATTACAAATATACTAGCTATATAATGTACATATATTTGTCTTATAAACTTATTATACATCATCAATTTCTTTTAGTCTTCTTTTGTGTTTTCAAGTTCTTAAGTAATTCATCCATGTCCATGTCTTCATTTACTAGGTTCTCTTCAACAATTGATGTTTCTTTAGTCCTTTCACATCGAGCACCCCTAGTCTCGTACCCACAACATGGAGGTTGTTGTGAGGGGCCATCACCTACAAAAACAAAAAATATTAAATTTATATGGCCAATTTTTAAATATATGTCAAGTAGTTCATTAATATTAAAAAAAACCTCTATGATGTAATTATTTACCTGCTGGTCCACTAGCCGGCACCATTGGAATTGCTTCCATGTTCTCCTTATCATCTTCAGGTCAAGGAGGCTCAACTACAACATTCTTTTCCATTGAAATGACAAAATTTATAAGGACAAAATCGTAAATGTATAAGTAATAAAAATTAGAAGTACAAAATTTATAAGTACAAAATTATTAAGTACATGATTAACATACAGCCATTTAATTACCATCGTGGGCCTTAGTCACATGAACATCTTGGGGTTGTACCCCACTAGGATGGGGTTGTTGGGGAGCACCATGATCTTTTGACCGTGCTGCACTATCAACGCTTTGTTGTCTAGTGCTAATGGTTTCATTGATAGTGATGCTCCCATGATTAAAACAAAGTAAGACATTAAAGTTATGGACAATATCAAACATTTACGTATTTTATAAGTAATGAAAGGTTAATGTAGACTAATTTTTATTTACCTTATCCTGCAAACTGGATCTTGGGGTCTACTCCGTGCTTTTCCTACGATCAACCACGGCTTTATAGTCGTACTTGTAACCAAGTTGGAGGTCTTCCTCCATGGTTTCAGTTCCAAAGTTGTCACCCTGCATTGCATAAGAGCATGTTTTTTTAATGTGTTTGGCTACAATAAACTGAAAGTTGTAAGGTGATACAAATAATATTCTTAAGATGATTGGGTACTTACAATTCGTGAATGTAACCTCGAGTAGCCTCCCTAGCCTAGCTTGTGTTGGCCATGTTTATAAATCTTTTCTTTGGTTTCCTTTGAAGTGTTAGGCAACATATCATCAAAATTTTCAAGCATGTTGTATACTACACTTTTATTTAGATCTAAAGAAAATTAAAGGTATTGAAATCAAAATGTTGTAATTTACCTTGGGGTGCCAGTTATTTTTTCTCCTGATTTTGTCAATATATTTTCTTTTGCATCATCAATGATCGCCTTCCACGCTATCTCTGGAATAGAGGGAGGACGCTCATAGTTAGGGTTGTCTGCCAAAATTCGTCTATAACATTCCGCGTATATTTTAAATATTTTCCTACTGCAAAGGTGACCATTTTTTTATTGAACGTGTCTACTCCAAAGAGGCCTTCGAGATAATCCATAAGTTCTTTTTTTAGGTTGGAATTCTGGAAATTCCACCTCATGCGTAAGCTTGCCCCAGAAATCAACAAGGCCTTGCTCTCCAAGTGCCTATAAAAATGGTCATTTACTACACACAAAAATATATGATCATTATTTTAAAAATAATAATCTAGATCATTTGTGTATGAGATGGACAAAACTACCTAGGAGTCTTATTTGTTTTAATGGAATTTTTTTATCATTGACCAAAAATGTTCATGGAAGGGTCCCCATGCTGGTCACATGTCTAGCTCCAAGAAATGCAACCATGTCAACCACAACATCATCCTGATCTTTGTCACCACCTCTAGAGCCTGACCATTGTGTGGATGGATGGCGGTGTGTTTCATGGCTCCTATCTAAAATAGGTGTGGAAGATGGAGAAGTAAACAGTACTCTAGCAGTTGTATGATAGCATGCATCAATACTCTGTGGCATCTCTACAGTGCCACTACTACCAACACCAGGCTGAACAGACTCCAAAAATATCTTTATAAAAAAGAAAAAACGAATCGTGAGATAATGTAAAAGTTAAAAAAAGAAGACTTTCATAATTGAACATATGAGTACATTAAAAAAGAACACTTTAAATTATGGTTATTACCTTATATGTGTTAAGTTGTGACATAAGGAGATTGATCCTTTCTAGGACGTCAGGAGTTTGATCTAGACGGTCTAACAAGCTATCAAGTTCCTTGTTCGCTTTAATGATATTTAATTTTATTAATACCATTGGATCAAGGGATGAATACAACCCATCCTCATCGATGGAATCATGATCAACATGGACTGTCGACTACATATAATTTCAGCATGAAAATCAATGTTATTTCAGTTATATAAACAAATGAAATAAATGATCACCACATAAATAAAATTATATAAACAAATAATAAAATTCACGTAAAATGAAAGTCGAATTTGATAATCATTTACATGTTTTATCACTGGCCCTTTTCCACGATCATCCTGTCACATTATAATATAATTAGAACCCCCAAATATTTAAAAAATGGTTAACGATAACAAACAAAAAATTGATTGCCACCCAAATAAAATCAACCTCAACGATCAACCTCCCACATTATTATAAAATTGGGACCGTGAAATATTTAAAACATTGTTAAAGATGAAAACAATATAATGCAATAAGTAGAAGTTGCTTAAAGAGGTGTTGCATAAGTACCTGCACACTATTAGTCGATTTTTTTATTCAATTCAAATGGTAATCCACTAATAACTCTTCCCGAGGAGTTATATTTTTTATTACGCACGGGACTACCCAATTCTCTTGCTTCCCTCATATATGCAATTCTATTTCTTGTTTGTTGTCCCGAGTCATGTGCTATTTATAAACCTGGTGATATTTTTGGAATCTTTAGGCCTTCCATCAATATAGATAGTTGCTCTCTTATTTTTATTGTTTTTTATTAGTTGTATATAATTTGAGGCAATTGCATATCTCTGCATACTTCACATATACCAGACCAGTCGCATCCAATCGTTATAATTGTAACACGGTCCGACATAGTCCATCAATTCAATTACTGTATTTTATTTTATAGTTATTCCATCTATGGTAAATATCCCTAGGCCATGCTGTAACAACCTACTCGTTACGACAACAACTCTGATAACAGGTGCAATTTTTTTTTTGTTTAAGGTGTGTGCGCGCGTGTAGAAGTAACAGACACACTTGACTCTACGCCGCCACTCGAAAACCAACAAGACGCAACCACGAAGTTCATCACAATAATATTGAAGGCACACAACGAGTAACTGCAAGCAATATATGACCATAGACATAAGGCGCACAACGCAAACATTTAACGACATATTGGGTTATGCACAACACGAACACAGAGGGAAGAATCCATAGTAGTAGATCTTACTATTTCTGCACAGGAAAGCAGGGTTTTTAATCTTAGTTCACTACTTCAGAGAGAGAGAAGTTCAGATAGGCTCATGGCCGACTGCTCAGGCAGAAACTAGTATTCTTCGTCAGGTGTGTCGCAAGAGTGGAAACCCTGCCTTTAAAGGGCCCGAGACTCTTGATACGGCACCGGATTCCTTACATGAAATAATCACACACACAAACATATCTCCTAAGGTTACCTGGGGGTGTCTACATCCCACCCGACACACAGTCCCAACACATGGAAGGTTTATCAACCAAGTACAACTTTATCTAAAGGAACAACACCCTCATTATCGACTCAGAAAATCTCTTGTACTTAATCAAGGTTATTACACCGTAAATGTTTATTGATAACAATAAAAGTTACAATAACTCTGCCATGAAATATTAAACACCTTACATTTATATTACGTATCCGGGCCATGATTTACAATTTCAATACCTCTTATATGCTACAACCATAAAGTTACAATGACCTTACATGATAAAAACATTTCAAATAACCATGAGGATCTCACAATTCAAGGATCATAAACTTCAATAATAATGCAATATTAACCATGACATTCTTTTCTGTAAGTTATCTACTCAACACTACCCTCTATAATATGTTGCAAAACAATACTCTTACATATTCCAGAATCAATATGAAACCATCGCATTACCGTTACATATCCCCTTAACATTATAAAATACAGTCTCCATACATACCGATTACCGTATCCATTTACATGATTACCGTATCAATTTACATTACTCAAAATAGTATAATGTTAGTAACCTTTCCACCCAAATGACAACACCCTTACCCTATTGTCAAAATATAGAACTAACATCATATTTATCATTAACCTCATATTTAAACATAACCATGTAACACCCTATTTAAAAATGACAACATATACAATGACAATATTTAAATGACAATATTTAAAAAGGACCATATATAAAAATAACAATATTAAAAATGGAAATATCTAAAAATAACAACATTTGAGAAGAAAATACATAAATAAATAACATCATATGTATAATTATCGGTGACACTAAACCTACAAAAATACTACCCTATAGTAACGACGACCTAGCATTTATCGCAACATTACATGACCTTAACCTCCCACCACCAAATTGCCTTGAAGAATGGACTTTCTATAAATGATAACATTAACAATTCTGACATAACAGAAGCATGAGGATAGGCAACCATTCCAGTTACCCCAGTAAGGAAGGGAATCGGCAACCACTAAAATTTTATAAATCTGAAAACTGTGAAAAACAATTATATAAGAAAAAGACTTCTGGTTGTCTTTCATTACCAGCCACCAATGCATTAAAGACAAATGTAGGCAGTTAAGGCGAGAGGTAATAAGGCGCAGAGGTTTTTATTACCAACATGTTAGGGCGCAGAGGTAATAGACACACGCCATAAATGTGGACACAGCAACTGAAAATCAACGCAGGTAGGGTTATCCTAGAACGCAGACCCCAAAAAAATGCAGGGATCCTCAAGGGAATCGCCAGAACGATTTTAAGGACAGAAAGCCAATACACTCCACGAAATTATAGCATCAACAAAGCTCAGGGATAAAAACGGAAAGCTCACAGTGATATACAGAACGCCAGCACAAAATGCTCACAGGCAAAGGAAAACGCCCACAGAAATGAATTCGCCTACCGAGGATGAATGCGCCCATAGAGAAAACAAACGCCCACAGAGAGATGGAAAGGCCCAATAGAAACAAACGCCCCCGCAGAGATTAGAACGCCCACAGTCACAATAATGCCCACATTAAATCAACGCCGACAGCAACACAATGCCCACAGGAAGATATAACGCCCACAGAATGTAAATGCACCAACAGAAGGTAAAAACACCATGGCTGAAAGGTCAACGCCCAGCCTTCACATTGGCTAAATCATAGAGATTGCAGAGATGCTACGGAGTGAGACTAACAGATTGTGACCGGTTTTAAAAAAAAACAAAAAGGCAACCTCTCCCTTGCACATTCAGGGAGGAACAACAGAATGTAGGAGGACAAACTTCACAGCAACATCCATTGTTAAGCTCACCCGAGAAAGAATTTACACAGCAAGGTCATGGGTTAACACAGGGAAGGAGTAGAACGGAATCACCCCTTTTTCTTTTATCTATTTAAAATAGAGGAAAATAAAACTTTGTTTACAGAGGCATTGAACATCAGTAACCAATTCATTATGTGAGGTTCTCAACAGCTATTAGTTGTAATTATTTACCCCCTCCAAAACCCTAGATATAAATATGTACATGATTCCCCCCACAATACTTATCACAAGATAACTTTTAGATAAAAATAGAAGTTGCAGCAGCTACGCTTATAGTTGTCGAGTGGAAAAACATGACAACCATTAAATCTAATCACCACCAATATTTTGATTCAGCATATATCACAGTGCATCCTATTCTACCAATTTAAAAACAAAACCATATCGTTGCCTTAACTCTCGCCTCGAATGATGACCGCGCTCCGTGCCGCTCCTGCTCCATGCCGTTCCTGCTCGTCGACCGTAGAGACTACATCGGTGCCTCCCAGCCAAACGCTAGGGGTACTCTGCTTCCCCCTTAGCCCCCCGAGCTGCAAAGGGGCCACACAAATCCAGAAGGTATGCCTAGCTTCCCAGCTCGCCCTCGCAAGGCTGAGCTACCACTCCAATACAAGCTGAGAGATTCCCAAATCCTCACAAGCAATCAGTGCAGTCACAATTCGGCAGCATAACAATACCTAACAGCCCGATCCCCTTTTCCCCTCATCCCCCTTTCTTTTATAGAGTTTTGAGCCCCGCATTTATTTTTAAGTTTTAAAGAAAACCCTCCAAAAATTCTCTATTGTACAAGTGTCATTCATCCCCCACGATTCTCCAAAATTAATTTCTTTAACTTATTAATTGTCTATGTTTCCTTTTTTTTACTTAGTTTCCCTATTTTTTTTTTATTAATCCCTTCTTTAAAACCAAAAAGGTAAATGTGCTAAAGCATCTTTTCATTTTATTTTTAAATTCATACTTTTTATACTCCCGCTTGTTAAATAATTTTATTACTATTGGTTCAGTCTGAGTTTATGTCTGAGTTTTAAGGAAAATAGTTTAGTCCCTTAAGCATTCAATTTATTCACTGAAGGTTATGCGTTCTGTCAATCAAAACTATGTCTTTCAGTATTTGTTTATTTATGAATTAGTTTAATTTTTGAAAAACTATTGCGTTCATATGGGAGTTATGCTTTAAAAGTTTTTATAAGGTTATGTAATTGACAGAAGTCGGGTTTTCATAAAAGTTATGCTTCAATTTGAATAACAGTTATGAGTTCATTAAAAGTTAAATGGTTGAAAAAGATTATGAAATMTTGTATCCGTTGATATATTGGTTGTATAGTTGGATGAAGTTAACGTTAATAAATCCAAGAACTAGAGCTCAAGTATGTTCTAAAAATTGTATTCTCATTGCACTGCATTGAGGTGTGAACTCTAGCCTAAAATCTCATAATGATGTTTGCTTAATTATTTTAATGGTTATTAGGGTTAATTGCTATTAATAATGATATTTGGGGTGTAGGATTAGTTCAAGATTCATTGGAGCTATTTCATTTAGAATTAGGGTTAGGATCTTCTTAGAGTTAGAGTTAGGGCCTTTTTCCTTAATGGTTAAATGAAATTTTTATCTTAGAGAAGTTTTTTTTTTTTACTTAGGTTTAGATTTTGAACTGGGCGACACTGGGTTAGGGAAGTTGTTTAAGGATTTCTTAAGGCGTTATTGTCTTAGGGCTATTTAGGATTGTTTCCTTCATCCACATCAATGCGATGTGCCCTTCAGGACGCACCACGTGCTCCAAGGGTGCCACTCGCCTCATTCGTTTCCTTTGCTCGACGTGCCCTTCAGGATGCACCACGTGCTCCAAGGGTGCCACTCGCTTCTTTTGTTTCTTTTGTGCGACGTGCCCTTCAGGATGCACCACATGCTCCAAGGGTTCCACTCGCCAACTGGACTGATTGGTAGACGTCTATAACCCCTGGAGTCAACACTCCGCCAAGTGAACTTGTGGGAGACTAAGGGCTCTAAGGAATAAGCCCCCCGCCTTATTGCACGCCCCTTAGAATCATCGTGAGCGACTGTCATAGTCTGACCTCATGGCATCGTGGATCCTATCGGACTAGGTAATCATTAACCTACAGTTCGAGCCACGGCGGGAGTGCTAGTAGGCGATGGCAGGGTTGTTGTCCATCCCTCTCCCTCAACCTCTCTGGAAATCGTGTGTGGCCCCTTTACTCCATATGTGAGTCTGGTCGGCAAGCTATCATTAGCCTGCATCATCAACAATCGTGTCAGAACATGTCAACATCATATCATCAGATCAAAGAAATATCACAGTAAATAAATCAACCCAAATAGCACACTCCCTGACTCAATCCGAAGTCCAAGGGGGTTCCACCGATGCCTCTGCATCCTCAAGGTCCGAAACCTTGCACACTCAATGAAACTGAGTCAGCAACACCTTTCTACATCAAAGTAGTAAAAACATCATGTCATCTATCATAACACACCATAATCAAGGATAAATAGTTTAACATCATAAAAGTCCAGATCACTTGCGAGAAAGTGTCCTCAAAGAATAATTTTTCTCAATGCGCCAGAGCGGGATGTTACACATGCAGGGAGGATGATGAAATGTGATATGTCCTATTGTTGACAATGAAGTCAGTGTATAATGGAGGTAGTTCCTTAGGTACCCATTTTTTCACTAGATTCTTATACATGAGTGGCACCTCCATGTCTCCTATGCTCTCATCATCATAAGAGCATGATCCTCCTTTGGCAAAAAAAAATTCCATGCGTCCACGGAATTTTCTTCTGAATTTTTCATCTCTGGTCCTTGTTTGTGTATCATATCTACTAGATGTAGTCGCATTTCCCTCTATTTGTACTAAGATTCCCTCACTCGAGGAATAAATATCTGACAGTTACATGTTTGGTTGTACCTTCAGTCACATGTGCACTTATTTTTAGTGAGTAGTCCATCCTCATCCTAGTTCCAATTTTTGAACTTTTTTTCTATATTCAAAGTTCTAAATAAAATTTTTATATATTTAGTTTTGGATGCACAATTAGAGGGTGAAATCATTCAAATGTGATAGGTTTCATGAGTATGGGAAGCTATCTAAGGAATTCCATCTCCCAAACATAAGAAAAATATGGGTTTGTAAGGATATTTAAGGAAAGATATATTTCGATCAAACTCCATGGATGAACAGCCCCTCTATGTGAACCTTAAAAACAATTCTTGGAGAAAACTCTATGTTGATAACACAATAAAGGAGGAAAATGGTCAGAAAGAGTTACATATCTTATATCAAAAGAATATGATCGATCTATCTTAGGAATTCAGTAAGAAAAAATCTCCTCCTCCCCCTATTATTGAATTTTTTTTTTTATAAATTTATCTTTAGGTATTGGAAGCTAGGTTTATAAAGCATAACCAATACTCAATATAGTGAATTCCTTCCTATCCTTTCAAGGATATTGATTCCCTAGCCTCCCGCTAACATCCTTTGGATGGATTGGGAGGTAATTAAACAATTGGATGCATTTCTCCATGAAATTATAGAACTTTTCTTTGTAAGAAAATTGGACCAAATCCTCATAATGACACCCAAGTCTCTAAGACTACCAAGTACAACATCAGATTGAGGAACATGGAAACATATATTTTTTGAGGAATGATTATCAAAGGTCTAGGGTTCCTGGATGAGAAAGGCCTCAAAGAGACTCATACAGGGAGAAAAATATTCCCATACTTGGATCAAAAGAAAACAAATACCAAATTCAAAATTGGAAGAAAAGTAATATTGATTAGTTCTCCTAGATAAAAATCCCAGAGAGATGGTTCTAGATGATCTTCCTAACCCTAAAATATAGAGGGTTGGTCAATTCCTCAAATAAATTGGTTATTAAAAGGTTAAATAAAGTTCATAATCTATATATCATATTCTTACAAGAACTAATGACAGATGGAGAAAAGGTAGTTCAATATTTATCCATACTTTTAATGGGGTGGGAATTTAGTTTCATGGATGCTATAAGAAGATCTATATATATAATGTAACTAGTTAGAAATTAGGATTACTCTCCTATTCTTAGTCGTGGGAATTTTGTATTGGGGACCTATCTTTTCTCCCTAGACCTTCGGAAGGAAATAAGTTGCTTGAATATTTATGGCCCCTAATCCAATATGCTAGAATTCTAGGAAAATTTCTTCAACTATACATTTGTACAAAAGGGTTTGGGGATAGTTGGAGGTGACATGAACTTCTCTCTAGGTGTTTTAGAGGTATTGGGGCCATTGGGTTAGTTTGATAATTTGATAGGTTTCTTCATAAGAAAATTGGAAAGGGTGGGATTGTGGAATATTGAACCAAAAAAGCATAACTTGACATAGAGAAATTGGAGGATATGCAAGGTAAGAATATCTAAGACTCTAGATCATTTCTTAGTATCAAAATATTTCATATATGAGGCTTTTTGTACTCACTAAAGGGTCTCCATAGGTGGGATCCTAATCACAATTGAATAATTTTTGAAGTGGAAAATTTTGAAAAGAAGAACTCGTACGAACCCTTTAAAGTTCCAAAAATACAAAAGTCATGGACTAGATGACCTCCTTATGGAATTATTTCTAATATGTTATGATTTTATTATAGAATTCTAATGAGAGTAGTGGAGGGATTGAGAATCATACAATAAACCTTGGCAGCCTTCAACACAACCTTCATCACATTGATTCCAAAATCTAACAATCTCTCTTCTTTTGAAATTTTTTGTCCAATTTGCCAATACAACTACATTACAAAATAATTTTAAATATTATCTCAAGAAATATCAAAGAGATCATTTCTCGTCAAATCTCCCTTGAGTAGTTTTGATTCTTGGAAGGTTGAAAAATTTATGATGCAATGGGGGTTTCTCAAGAAGGACTCCAATCAATAAATACAAAGAACTTAAGAGAAATGACTGTAAAAGTGGGTCTTTCCAAATATTTCAAAAAGGTGAGTTGGCCCTTCTTGAGACTAATTCTTATCCATTTGGGTTTCTATCATCAATTTTTCATGTGAATTATGGGTTGTATCAATTAAGTCTCTTTTTAAATCCTAATAAATGGAGCTACATCCCAAAAAAAACATAACTCGACATAAGGAAATTGGAGGATATGCAAGGTAAGCATATTTAAGACTCTGGATTGTTTCTTAGTATCAAATAATTTCATAGATGAGGTTATTTGTATTATCTAATGTTTATCCATAGGTGGGATCATAATCACAACTGAATAATTTTTGAAGTGGAAAATTTTGAAAAGAAGAACTTGTACGAACCCTTTAAAGTTCCAAAAATACAAAAGCCCTGGACCAGATGACCTCCTTATGGAATTATTTCTAATATGTTATGATTTTATTATAGAATTCTAATGAGAGTAGTGGGGGGCTTGAGAATCATACGATAAACCTTAGTAGCCTTCAACACAACCTTCATCACATTGATTCCAAAATCTGACAGTTCCTCTTCTTTTGAAATTTTTTGTTCAATTTGCCAATACAACTACATTACAAAACAATTTTAAATATTATCTCAAGAAATATCAAAGAGTTTGTTTCTTGTCAATCTCCCTTTAGTAGTTTAGATTCTTGGAAGGGTGACAAATTTATGAGGTAGTGGGATTTTCTTAAGAAGGACTCCAATCAATAAATACAAGGAACTTAAGAGAAATAACTGTAAAAGTGGGTCTTTCCAAATCTTTCAAAAATGTGAGTTGGCCCTTCTTGAGACTAATTCTTATCCATTTGGGTTTCTATCATCAATTTGTCATGTGAATTATGAGTTGTATCAATTAAGTCTCTTTTGAAATCCTAATAAATGGAGCTACATCCCATTTATTCAAACTAGAAAGAGGAATTATGTAGGGTTTCCAACTATCCCCACTTCTTTTTCCTATGGAAGAAAAAGGGCTCAACAAATCCATAAAGGTATCCTCAACAAGTAGTAATTTTAAAGGAATTTATGTAGGAAACACATGTAATTTATCTTATTTACCTTTTGTAGATTAAATACTTATATTCTATGACAACAATGGGAGAGTTTTTAATAATATAAAAGATATGATCGACTCTTATGTGAAGTGACTCTCATGAATATAAATTCATCCAAATTGACAATTTCCTATTGGGCTTATTGGAGGTGAAAAATATTACATCACCTAGCATTTTCTCTTTCTCATTGTGGATTTCAATGCTCATTTGAAATACTTGGCTTTCGATATGAAGATCAATTTGTGTCTAAAAAGTGACTGGTAGTGGTTGATAGCAAAAGTGTAATAAAAAAAAAAAAAAATTGGTGCAACCGATGGCTCTCACATGGAGTTAGACTAATTGTTAAGCCCTAATATGGGCTCATTACCCCTTAATTGGGGCATATTAGATTAGTAATGTTATTTTATTTATGTCGGCTTTAGTCCATTAGTTGTAATTTAGATTAGTAATTTTATTTTATTTATGTCGGCTTTAGGCCATTAGTTGTAATTATACCTCCTAGTCTCCTATATATACCAAAGAAACATTTTCATTTTGAATCATCTTGTACTTGAACATTTAAGTGGGGTAAAAGGAGGTTTCCCCCTCGAAGAGGCTTATTATCTGAAATTATCTCTTTTTCAAGGCGTTGAGTACTTTTCCTAAGGTTTTTCTATGCTATATTGA
>ML785309.1:193145-203582 GCA_009831015.1 Picea engelmannii | reverse complement strand
TTCCCTCGGGTTGTAGCCTAAGAAACTAAGGGGTTGGAGCCTCCTTCTAGTTGCAGCTAGAAAACAAAGGAAGTTGGTGCTTCCAATGAATGTAATTCTTCAAGACATATAAGAAAAATCATTCTGTGGTTTTCTCTCGATTTGGGTTTCCACGTAAAACACCGGTGTACTGTGTATATGTGTGATTGTTTATTTATTACTGCTCATTATTGGATAATAATTCTACATTGATATAACATTTGAAGAAAAAGGATTATAATTACGCTATTATTGATTCACCCCCCTTCTCACTAATCCAACAAGTTGGTGATGGAATCCAACATCACAGGATCGATGCAAGAAGGGGTTGAGTTTGAGCGGGTGGGAAAGTTACGTTGACAACTTTCTTAACAAACTAATGCCCTGGTGCAAGTTACCTCACCGGCAGTGGTAAACCCTCCAAGGATTCTGAGTGAGTCTAGCCAATGTCGATCCCAGGTACAACACCACCTTCTCTGTGTTGTCACCTTGGGTAGGAAGTATAAAATATTGTGGCCTCTATGGTACCACCTACTATACCAAAGTGGTAACAGCTGACATTTGACACCAAGACTAACAAAGCAGGGTTGATTACTCTGTTGGCCCCAATGCGACCTTGTGATTGACCCTTGTGTTAGAAGGGATTCCCAAAGTCGGTGATATAGCAACTATATTTCACTCCATAACTCAAAGATTTATGTTTGTTTAGAAACTTTGGAAAGTTATTCTCACAATATTATTCCAAATCTCTACACCTGAGCTAAGATGGGTTTGAAGATCCCTAGAAATGTTGCTAGATAAATTTTAATGAGTGCTTGATTTTAGGTTATTGTTACTCAAAGGAGTGGTCGTGAAACTAATGGTGTTTCAAATCGACTCTTTAAACCATGCAAGAGGATAATGAAATGCAAGAATTTGAACTTTGATGAAAACTAGTTATGGGAAGGAGCAAGAAGTTTTAAGAAAAGAAACAATTTCTTGATAGATTACTATGTGTGCACTGCTAATGACAAAAAGTATGAGCTAATTATACAAATAAATGGAAGCAAAAAGACCCAAATTTTACAAATACCATGCAAATGTCATAGTTCACTTAGTACACCTATACAACATTGAATCAAATGTCATTATTTCTAACATAGTAAACTTTTATGATTATAGATACCACCATACATATCTTAAATACGCATAAGGATCACGGGGGCTTCACTTTGTGGATGACCAAGAATCATTTAAGGGAAATGGGAAATGGTACTCAAAGAAAGATACATAGGGACATATACCTCTAAGTGCATATCCTCAAAGTAAATCATCATCCTCATATCATATTTGAACAAATGAGTGGTGAAGGAAAAATGGATGTGGTGGGGTCAGATAGTAACATGATCAACAATGGAAGTGATATCACCAAATTTCATAATAACAGGGAATGTCATTGGATCGATTTAGGGGTTCTAAAGAGGCATAGATGGAACTTGTGTATTCTTCAATTGTTTCATTTATCAATAATATTTGGTACAAGAGTGGGGACCTCTACATATTTGGTAATTTGGTTTCAAATTAGTATAATCAAATCAAAGGGTGCAATTTTAGGGGCTCTCGGGATAACAAGATCCAAGTGTGAGTTTCCCCATCTATCTTTACCAATGAAATATGGAGTAATATTAGGGTTCTAGCCATCATTAGTGGGTGGAACAATAATGTTTATTTCGGATATGCTCAAGTGAGGATACAAATTAGGTGGAAATGGAAATATATTTGATTGGATAGTTGGTTCACCCAAGTACAAATGGCCTATTTGGTATAATTTGTAAAATTAATCTAATTCTGCATTAAAATGAAAAAAAAAAAAAAAAAACATTATTATTTTCCTTCTCCCACCTCTTTATACATCTATGGCCCTTTGCCATATCCCCTTTTGGGGTCATGGGAGCCACAACTCTAGAAACTCATCTAACAAACCAAATATAAATGCAAATGAAATTTACAATGAACCTTAGAGACCCAACATATTCAAGCAATCATAAATTGAATGGATTATGATTAAAGAAAAATAGTGCATCTGTTTAATACATTGTTTTATGATCCTTTTATAATTGGTTATAGAAAGAGTGAAAAAGTGAGGGAATACATGTTGGCTAACAAATGAGGCAAATTGTGTTTGCAAAAGTGTTAGTAAAGGCCCAATTCCATGTAAGTGATTAATATTAAGCATGCGAAATTAGGCACGACTCTTAAAATGTTTTTCATTGTAAAACACTCTTAATGAAGAAAATTCATATGGGTTTTGGGTTTGAACTAATGAAGCATGATTCCCACAACCACGAAAATCATCAATATGTGACTGATCTAGATGGATATTGGTGGCCACCCACCTTTTCCAACTAGCTCAAAACAGTTTTCTGACATTTTTGGCAATTTACTATTTTTAGCAGTTTTTACTTCCGGGGCCATTTTGAGGGCCTAAATGAAGTTTTTTCGGTATCGAGATCCTCAATGATAGCCAAAGGCATGATTGATCCCCCAAAATGAATCTCCTCGATGATACATTTCCAACGGGCTATCACATGCCTAAAATGGAGATCGTATGCAAAAGTTACGACCCCGAGAAGTTGATGTACTAGCTTACCCAAACGGGGCCCACATGACTTTTGGCACTTCATGTCCTAGGGTTAGGTTTTTGGATGTCTAGGGTTTTTGGAATTCTTGCTCATTTTAATCGGCTTCTGGTGAATGTGCACTGTCGTCACATCTCTTCTCAAAGATAAGCCACCACTATTCCAGCAAGCTTGTTTCCGCTGCATTTTACAGTTTCATCTTATTTCATTATTGAATAGAAAACCAGTTTTATGGTATCTCTGTTATTTTGTGTTAAGCACCTGTTAATAATCTGTATTTACTTCGTTCTGCTCATAATCTGGATCAATGACATACATGGGAAACATAACCCGAAACTAAAGCTTATGCTATCATTTATAAGGTAAGACAAGAACTAAAAATTCAAACGAGCCATGATAGATTGATTATGCTTGATTATGGTGCTCTTTTAATATTTTAAATACAATGCAAGGAGGTGAAATGGTGTTTGATTCAAACCTAGCAAGTGTTGGGCAATTCAAATGCTTTGTATAGGCCAAATTTTGCTCATACTTGTAATGAGTAATATAGTCCAAACTATGCTCATACTTATAATGAGTAATAGCCATTAAAAAAATCATTTTGAGGTTGACTTTATAATGATAAAAATGAAATCAAATAATATGCATTCAAACCCTTTAGTGTTGGTAAATATCATAGTGAATAGAATGATGGTTTTGAGGCCATGGGACTATTATATGTGCAAAAATATTCAACGTACATGAAGTAGGTAATCCCAAGTTGAACATAACAACAATGAGAGGATTGGGCTTGTTATCACTTGCTCATAACTAAAGGAAAATGGACCAAAACTAAAAAAGAATATAATAATATGCTTTTGGTTAAAGTATCCATAATTGAAAGAGGAAAGTTTCAAATCTGAATGGATCTTGAAACTGCATGAAATAAAAGATAGGAGAAGAAAAAAATTCCATGTTAAGGGCACATGTCATATCTCCTTTCATGACCCTCAATTGCAGAGTTTGGTTTGATATTATGGCCTTTAATTTTTCATTTCAGAGAGTCATCGAACTTAGTTTGGATTTCATTCTTGATTGCAAGAATGTGGGCTTAGGGTGATGAATAAATAACACATTGCGACTTGGGGAATGGTAAAGTAGGGCTTGGATGTGATGGAATAGTGGTGAAAAAATATGCCCAAAACCTAGGTTGATCATGGCTCCCTTTTGTTAATTATCAAATACATGCAAAATTTGAGTGTGCAAAGGTTATACTCACCATTATTTCCCTCCTTCCCCTCTCTCTCAAATGTCCCTCGACATTCTCGTGCCTCCTTTCTCGGTTTGATCTTTCCCTCCTCCCTTGGTCTCAAATGTCCCTCGACAATCTCACGTGTCCTTTCCCTCAACATTCTCACCTTAAATAAAGCCTGCCTTACCAAATATTGTCTCCTCAAAGCATATGGGTGGACCTCGACAGTCTTGTGCCTCCTTTCCCTCGACAATATTTCACCTCCTTTCTCAGTGTAATCAGTCTCGGATGGCCCTCAATTAGAGTATTTCCCTCGACAGTCTCACGCTTCCTTGCTCAGTCTTCTCGATCTTAGATGGGCTTGCTTGCTTTAAGAAGGGTAAGGTTATCACTGCCAAGGAAATAAGCAATTTATTTGAATTATGTTTTTGCCTTAAAGAAAGTCTGCCTTAAAGAAATCTCGCCTTACCCAACCATGTCTCGTCAAAGCGTATGGGTGAAAGCGAAGGTTATTTTTACATTCGCATATTGAGTAGAGTAGATATAAAAAATGAGTAATAATTATTTGAATTAAAGGATTTTAATATTTGTTTTTTTTTAATTGTATTAAGAATAGATATTTACTCTTTGATTTTTTTATGAAGGGGTAATTTATTTTAGTAATTATCACTGTAAAAATTATGAAACTTAAAATCTTTGAAACAATTCAATTTTTTATAATGTGTTTTTGATTGAAGGTTTGGAGTTGTTCTTCTTTCTTTCTTTCTTTATCTATATATATAGACTAGAAGGAGAAGAGGGGGAGGTTAGGTATAAATAAGGTAGTTTTTTATTAATATATTTAGAAGGGAATCTAACTTAGAGTATAAGTCAACTCCTAACTATATCAATCATTTACAACTAGAACTCAACTTACACTCTTAGACTCTATAAACTCTAACAACACAAAGGTTAAAACTTACATTTTCCAAGATTATCGTGGGCTTGGTAATACAGTAAAAAAATATCACCTTCATTGTAGTGGCATAGTCAGGAACAAACTGTCGTAGGAAGTTGGATTTCCCTTGGAGACTCTGCAACTTCTACAAAGTTTTGGGTGGAGGAAGTTTAGAGATGTCATGAACTTTCAAAGGATCAAAGGTGGGAGTAGGGTATGTATACCTCTATATACTTTAACAGTCAAATATTTGTGCATAGGGGGTCCCTTGTCCCACAAACAAGGGGTCTCATACACAAATTTGGTGTTTGGCTTGGCCACAACCTTAAAATTAGATTATTGTTGTTGTTGTTGTTGTTGTTGTTGTTGTTGTTGTTGTTGTTGTTGTTGTTGTTGTTGTTTTGTTGGTGTTGTTGTTGTTGTTTTTCTTGTTGTTACAAACACACACACACACACACCGTGTATCCCTCAACACACACATTTGGAGGGGGGGTCACATTTCTAGGAATTCCCATTTCTAAAACTAATATATGTTTCAACGTTTCATTCAACTTAGGAGGAAAGATGGGAAAATAGCCCATACATGAACCAATAATTAGTATTAAGGTCTAACCAATGTCAAGGGATATGAGGGCCCTAAATGACACTTATTAGGCTCAATCATCATGAACAACACCTAGAAACCACAACACAATCCCTCTCTAGGGAGTCCTTAGCATCAGAGTTCGATAAGGACACCATTAGGAGGTTTTTTGCAGTAAGAATGGGTAGAGAGGCCTTAAACAACACATCACTCATTTGTAAGCCTTCCTTTAAGGCCCCCAAGTTGTAGGATATAGGTACCATGAGTAGGTTTTGTTCCCTAGAAATGGGTCTTAACACCTAAAAATAGTTAAGGGGGGAGTAAAGGACTTAAGCCATAATTGAACCTTCTCAAGCTCATGTGCCATGAACAACACCTAGACCATCACCTTTTATATGTTTTGCATACTATATACATATGGGTCTCGGGGCCTTGACCATGTTTGTGGTAATGAAACAAGCCTCAATCCCTTAACCTGCATGGTCAAGGGAGGGAAACAATAACTCAATCCCCAAACATATCGCATCTAGCTCAAGCACCATGAACAAGTCCTCAGGTCACCACAATACCATGGATGGGTGAGCAAGCCATCATCAAGAGCCTTGAACAAGTCCTCAAACCAACATAACAAAACTTAATTGGCCTTTAAGAGGGATATAGGAATCATGATTAGGTTTTTTACATTGAAAATGGGTGTAGAGGCATAAACATGGCAAGTTGGAAACAATGGCCTAAATCCCTAATTAAACCTTCTCGAGTTCAACCACCATCGAAAACACCTAAAAACCATGACACAAGTCCTCTCTAGGGAGTCTTTGGCATCCAAGTTGAATATGGGTGACATTATGAGGTTTTCTTGATCATCATGGATGGGTTTTAGGTTCATGACTATAGTTGATGAAAGGGAACAAGAGTCTTAAACCCTAAACCTTTCTTCTCAAGCTCAAGAACCATAGACAAGTATTCAAAGCACTACATATTACCTATGTAATATATCATTCACCTCAAAGTGGAATTTGGGAACCATGAATAAGTTAGTTTTGAACCAATAATGGGTCTCAATGTCTAACCAAGGTCAAGGTAGGGAAACAAGGGACTTGTTCCCTAAGTGAACATTCTTAGGCTTAAATTATATGAACAACAACTACAACCCACACAACTTCTCAGGATATAGTGTTGGATGAGTCCTTGAGCCATCACATAGGACCCTTGTAGGTTATTTTTGTACTATTTGAGGGATACAAGTACCATGATTAAAACAAAACATATTCCCTAAATAAAAATGTTCCAGACCCCCCATTAGGAATGGTTCTCAGGGTTGTAGTTGGCGTTCTTTAGAATCCAAAGCAAGATATAATGGTGCCATGAGTAGGTTTTTTACAATATAAATGGGTCTTGAGGGCTTAACATGCAGGTTAATGGGGAAATAAGGGTCTTAATCCCTAACTGGACCTTCTTGATCTCAAATTCCAGGGTTGGGTTGGGAGGAAAAAACTTGGACCTTATTCCCTAAATATCACTTCTTAGGATCAATCATCATGAACAACACCTACAAATTACCATAACACAAGCCCTATCAACTAAGGGGTTTTTAGCATCAGAGTTGGAATATATGGACTCCATTAGGAGGTTTTTTGCACTAAGTATATATCATAGGATCTTGACCATGATTGAGGAAGGAAAACAAGTGTCTCAATATATTGTTGAATATTCATGAGCTCGGGAGCCTTGAATGACTAGTGATCGAGCCAACACATGAGTCCATTGTATGGGTTTCTTGCAAGCCTATGAGTGTGTTATATGAGTTAAGAAATAACACTAATGCATGTTGGACGTAAGGGGTTAAAGGGGTTAAGTTATAGAGGATAGTGGTTATGAATTATAAGGGTATAAAGGTTATACAAGTGATGGGTTATATTAGGGTTTATAGAGGTTAGTCATGATTGAGTTATAATATTTAGGTGTTAAAGGTTACAATGTTAGGAAATAGGTTCTATAAAGAGTTAGACATTATTGGAGTTATATTAAGGGTTATGGATGATAGTGGTTCTAAGAGTTGGTGATTATATGGTTAGCAATTATATAATTTAGATATTAATTAAGTATTAGATGTTATAGGATTTAGGGGTTAAATGAATTATTAAAGGAATTAGGTGTTATAAGGTTTAAGGGATATGATATGCCCCAAAAATCTATCTTATGTGATTTGGGGCGTTTATAAATATTCCATACATTCTACGCTTGATAAAAATTCTTTAATATGGAACACATGTTGTTCCCTAACCTTGGAATAGATAGTGAGATCATATTGATAATCAACCATCATCTTTCCAATCAAATCATGGTAGGAATGATCCATTTCCCTTTGAAATGTTCCACCAATATTCATCTACTCGAATGGCATTCAAACATAAGCATAAGTCCCCTACAGGGTTGTGAAAGGTTTCTTAAGGTAATCCCTTAATTCATCTACCAAAACTTGATTATAACCTTATAAATCATCATTCATAGACATCAATACTAAGTCCGTCACCTACTATGGAAAAAGGAGAAGTCTTTTATAAAAATTCCTTTCAATGTTTTCCATTTCCATGTCTCACCTTTTTCCTCATATAATTTGTACCATTTATATGTTATATCTTCTAATGTATTTGGGAACATATGTGGCCACAAAATCTCATCACAATGTCCAATTATTTTCCATTATTTCAACACAAACAATAATATGGATTTTAGATAAGAATACAAGTCTAAGCTTTGTTATTTGACTACTTCTTGTCATATTTATCCCTCTAAATATTTTTACAAAGTATGTTGAAGTTTTGGTCCAAATTTTCAATTGATGATCATAGGTGCTACACCAACCAACAACCTAATCCGTGAAAGGTTATACTAATCTCTATAGTCGACCCAATCTCCTACATGCTTAAACACTTCATTCACATGTATTGTAAATTATTCTCTCTCCTTAAATTTCAATGGTAGGAAGATGGTCAATTTTGACTTTAAGGGGATTAGATGAGTGTATTCTCTAATATTATTCTAAAAATAAAGTTGTATTTCCCTTATTGATAAGAAATATTTGACATTATCCTTGGGGATAGCTGAAGGAATTTACCATAAGAATATTAGGACAAGAAGATTGGCGAAAAAGGATTCAAGCCATAATTCTCAACATTGTATTCATTCTAATGATACAAATATATAATACAATAATGAAACCACCTCAATTGTTCTCACATCGACACCTCATCGGGAGATAAGGTAGAAAGAGACAATATAGGAATCTAGAAACAAACTTAGGATAACAAATATATCCTAGTATGTAAAATATTAAAGGTGGTATACTTAGACTTAATGATTGTATATGAGAAAAAGGCTAACATTCGCCCCCTCAATCATAATTTTGAGCAATAATACCAGCAAAGAAGGTGCATAAACTGGTACACCTCCATGTCTTCATGCTGAAACTCTTGAGCTGAGCCACAATGAAGAACTGCATGAAAAACCGCCAAATTTGGATGCTGAGAAATCTAGAAAACCTCATTATGTAATCATGTGAGCCAAAATACCAACAATTTTGTTCACTGATGTGAAATCCAATATGATGAGAGTGAACAAAGAGAATTGAATCAACTGCAATTCTGACACATCCCTGGAAATTCTTGACAACTCAGTCAATGCCAAGTTGCAATGCAATAGGATCCATCTGTCCTCTACTGGGTCCAATGACCATCTAGGTGAACCAAATGTCCACATCATTGCTCTCAAAATCAGCATCCCAATGTATTATTCAATATAGAACCATCATTCTGCCAAATTCAGTCATCTACAGACTGCAGTTTCCCATTTGGAAAATTTCATGCCCATCTGGCATACTTGATGTTTGTTGTTGTCGAAACTTTATGTCTGACAACCATCTTCAATTCCATCAGCAATTCCATCATCAATTCCCTCCTTTGTCAGTTGAAAGGAGAGACCATAAGTGGTTTCATGAACCATCATCACTGGAATTTTGTACTCCCCCCCTTAAGGTGCATGAGAGTTTCATCATTGTGCTCCCCCTTTCTATGCTTAAGAGAGTACCATACTTGTTCCATTTGAGTACAACAAAATGTGGCCATGTGGAAAAAAAACCACATGTTATCTCATCCCATGAGGGCCATGCTCGAAAGATATGCCATAAGGGGACCACTTATGTGAGGTACAATAATATTATGTGATACAAGATTGGTCTTTACTCGAGATTCAATTCTTCGGTAATACTTATATAATCGCTTGGTTGTTGATGACCATTGCCAAGGATCAATCCACTCATAGTGAATCTTCAATCTTGCAAGTTTCTTCAGTGTTGAACATATGTCTGAAGAATGGTTATGCTTTCCACAATGCTGGAAAGGATGGCTATCAAAACACTGATTCTCCATGTGACCAACTCAATTGCAATGTTGGCACTTAACATCCTGATCTTCAACATTTGAAGGTGAATTTTCTTGAAGGAATCCAGCGCTCACAAACAAAATTGGTTTGGAGTAATTTGGAATATGAAAACTGTTTTGATTTTCATATCCTAATCCATGTCGATTTATATTGAAGTGTAATTCTTCCGAAGTTCTAATGATCCTCTTGGAAATATCATGTTGTATTTGATGACGCGCTTCACATTTACTTTCACTTATACTTGTTGTATCACTTTGTGCTTTGGCATCTTCTTCTTGCGATTCATTTTCATTGGATTTTTCTTATGAAGTTGGCTTGCTGATGTTCTTCTTCACTGAATTTTGATCATCATTATCATCACTATCATTATTGTAATGACCTTCCTCGTTAAGACAACAACTCCGATAACAGGTGCAAAAAAAAAAAAAATTGTGTTTAAGGTGTGTGCGCGCATGTAGAAGTATCAACACACTTGACTCTACGTCACCACTCGATGACCAACAAGACGCAACCACGACAAGGTAAAATTGACCACCCGCCCGTCCTACCCTGCAAGGTTAGGACCTCCAAGACACATAATCAATGCTCAAGCCCAGGTTTCCATCGATTT
>ML785309.1:142289-180737 GCA_009831015.1 Picea engelmannii | reverse complement strand
ATCCTCTCGAACTAGGTAATCGTTAACCTACAGTTCGAGCCACGGCGGGAGTGCTAGTAGGTTGTGGCAGGGCTGTTGTCCACACCTCTCCCTCAATCTCTCTAGAACTCGTGTGTGGCCCCTTTACTCCATATGTGAGTCTGGTCGGCAAGCTATCGTCAGCCTGCATCATCAACCATCATGTTAGATCATTTCAACAACATATCACAAAATCAATAGCATATCATCAAAACATATCAATATCACCGTAAATGAAACAACTCAAATAGCCCACTCCTTGACTCAATCCGGAGTCTAAGGGAGTTCCATCGATGCCTCTACATCTTGAAGGTCTGAAACCCTGCACACTCAATGAAACTGAGTCGGTAGCATCTGTCTACACCAAAGTAGTAAAAACATCCTGTCATATAACTTAACGCATCACAATGAAGGAAAAAGTTTCATCATCATAAAAATCCAGATCACTTGCGAGCAAGTGTCCTCAAAGAATAAGTTTGGTAAGTGCGCCAGAGCGGGATGTTACAATTATCATCATAGAGAGGGTTGTTCTGAACAAAAACTAGTTCACAAAACTTCATTGGTTTTTATTTTTGAGATTTATCAACTCATCATTCAATAGATGGGATTGTTCTTTAAGAAGTATAACTTTATCTTGCATCACTTGCAAAAAAGTTAGCACTAATTGAAGAGTTTCTTTGTTCAATATTACTGTGTTGTTTTCATAGGTGTTTATTAGAGTGTTCAGTAACTCTAGTAGTTCACAACTTCGCTCCATTTGAACACGCTCGCTTGAACTTCTCGTTCACTTGCTCTTCTAGATCGCTTGTACTCGCTCACTTGAAATTGCTTCCAGAAAGTTGAGGATGTCGGTTACCACCGAAAATACATCCAAAAACTTGTGATGTTTTACAATGATTTGAGTTAAACTACTCAACCTTGTCCATTTTGACTCAAAAATTACAAAAGACTCTTGGGTGTCTGGCTCAACCAAGAATGCACCCAATTACAAAGAAATTTAACTTGATTTGATTGGACATTTACAAAATAATTATAGTTGATCTTGATTACTTACAAAAAATACTATTTGCAAGTTTACAATAAATGTCAATTTCAAAGTTGAGTTGATCTTCAAATTTGATGATGCTTTGAGTCCTTGATTATGAGCTCGATGTGTCCAATGTTGATGTGATTTCCAATTTGATATCTTCTTTACTTCTTAATTGAGAGCTTTGATTTTGCTTGAATGTATGTGCTTCACTGGCATTAATTGTGTGATTATTTCATTAACCTTCTTTGTACTCCATGTATGTGGGATAACGTCAAAACTAGACGTAAACTAGCTCATAAGACAACCATTAAAAAAAAATCACCAGCACACACTACACAAGGTGTACCTAAGATCCCCTTATTCAATTTCGGGCGGATCTAGGAAACTTCAAAACCACAAAAAAAAATATTTTTATTATAATTATTTTCTTAATACAAGTGACTCTCACACTTAAGAGCATTTGTTGAAGGGCAAAAGATTGATCTAGGAATCCTTTTACAAAATTTTCATTCTTCTCTTAAAAATAAATATTTCTTCTTGATAAAAGCTTCAATCTCCTTACACATTAATGCATTTATCAATATCCTTAATATCTTTATCCTTTCAATGAAATGAAACTTGTCAAAATTTGACAATTTCTTTTATACAATATTGCCCCATGTGCGTTTACATAAATCCATGCTCTTGTGTTTTATGTGAATAGTTGTATACATCACCAAAAAGTTAAAAAGGTGTCTATAAGAGAATAAATTCGGCTTATATGTATAGCACCTTTCTAAATTTGGTTTGAATGTAAAAGCAATGAATTCCGAATACTTTTCATAAAGTAAACAAGTTGTTTATTGAGCAAACCAATAAGACATGGAGAGTGGAATTTTAATTGAAGATCACACGAACCTGAACCCACATATAGACCGAGATTTGAGAAAAAAATCATGGAGCATGTATGTTGGAGGTCTCATTAATTATTTTATCATGAACCAGCCACCAAATTAAAAGTGTCATTTTACCATTCAACCTGATCTTGCGTAGAGAGAGAGATCATAAATCTTTAGCATATTTCGAGCCGATTGTTGAGCAATTTGTGGAAGAAATAGCCAAGGTAGAGATATGAGGAGTCGTTGATCGATTTATGGTTGTATGTTCAAGAATATTTGGAGCAGATCACTGAGTATTTGGTGTCAAGCAGTCATCTATGTCTCTCATTTGGGCATGGGCTGAATTTTCTGTTGTGTATTTTCTTCCTACCTTTTGATGTTGTTGCCTTGCCCAGATGCTAAAAAACAATATGAATTAATATTGGAACATGATCTGAAGAAAGAGGGTTCCAGCCATGCCTTGGCTCGGACCCAAAAAAATTTAAAACACTCAGTCGGGCGGTTACAATGAGACTTTGACCAATTATGAAGTCGAATGGACTTTACAGTGATTGCTCATCCAATAAAATATGTGCGCAAAATAAAATCCACAACTCCACTTGCACTCTTGGCTCTCGTGGAGATTCAAAGTAGCATGAAACCTCTGCGATTTTTATCTCAGCATGAAACCTCTACGGTTTTTATTTCTGTGATTGTTGTTCTTGCAAATTATGCTTGTCCCAAGTACAAAAAGTGGACCATTTCTCTGGATATGAATAAAGTGACCCACGATCCTTCACAGATAGTCATTCATTGATAAAAATCTCCTTTACCAGACAACACCAAACATTGATTTCATAAATCCGTCATTGTCAAAATCTGTCTATGCGGTTTTGTTCTCCAACAAGCAGGAGATTGCTCCAAGTTGATTTTGATGAGATCAATTGCAGATCACTCACAGTGAGGACTTTTTGAAGCAATTAAAACTTGAAAATTTTAGAACTGTGTATTTCTTTGGATACTAGATCCAACAACTGGATAGAAAGGGGAGAAATCAGACTAAATAGTTTCAAATCTATGATTGCAGTGCACACTAGTCAACAGATCAAAGTCACACGTAGAGGGATCTCTTGAATCAAATCTATTAGTATTCAAATTTTAATGATCGTTTGCTTGGTTGAAACTTGAAATCAAGGTTTGAATCCATAGAAAAATATGAGATCTGAGATATGGAATGGGAAGGTGGAAATTGGCCTTAACAATGAACAGGAAATAACTGTTCAAATCAATTTAACATCATGTAAAATCAAGACTACACATACACAGTATATGCAGTATACAAGAATTGTCCATAGATTACAATCTACAGATCTAGTGAGCAATGTTATAATATCCCCATGGCTATATTGAACTCATCTCAAACATAAAGTTTTACAATTACCTTAAATTTTCTTGCAACCCCCACATATGCCTCTCACAAACTCACATCCAAATTGATAGTGTGAGGATAACATTGTTGTGGCTCTTTAGCTTTATTGAGAAGTGAAATTTACGCATCTCAAAAATTGTGAATCTGGATTTTTTTTTTTGTGAGCAACGTCTACCATTGAGCTTGAATTCTTTGCTATCCATCTTCACACCATTGGTTTCACCTCACCATCCATGGAAAACTAGCACATTTAGGCTATGAAATCACTGAGATCCAGACACGAAATTGCTAAAGATGGCATCATTGCAAAATCGTTGCAAATGTCATTGGATTATCGTTGCATATTAAATTATTACTACAAATTAGATCCACTACAAATTAGATCTACTGCATGAAGATCATTTCAAAATTAGAATCTACTCTTCACCATTTGAATCACCATTGTTCTGAAATCAGATTTTCCATGGAAAAACTATCATGGAATTACCAGGCCCTAAGAACTATAGAAGGCTCTGACACCCATTGAAGAAATTTACCATAAGAATATTAGGACAAGAAGATTGGCGGAAAAGTCTTCAAGCCATAATTCTCAACATTGTATTCATCTTAATGATACAAATATATAATACAATAATGAAACCACCTAAATTGTTCTCACATCGACACCTCATCGGGAGATAAGGTAGGAAGAGACAATATAGGAATCTAGAAACACACTTAGGATAACAACTATATCCTAGTATGTAAAATATTAAAGGTGGTATACTTAGACTTAATGATTGTATATGAAAAAGAGGCTAACAATAGCCTCAATACTCCGACATACCCTCTCTATAGAGTCATATATTTCCATCCATTATTCATAGAGCTCATTGTTAAAATTATAACCCATAGATATTAAGGACCCTTAATGCACCTCTCCTATGAAATTAGGTTTAATATGCTCATCATTTTCATTTAGGGACTGATACAACTCCTTAATTCCATATTATTCTTCCCACTATTTTGACCAAGGTTTACCTTTCTGATCAGGGTATAGAGGTATGATAATTCTCCTTCCATTTCCTTTGAGATTTATCCTATCCTTCTCTATAGATATTGTTTCTTTCATTTTTCTTCCCCAAGATCTTCCCACGAGGTCTTCATACACCATACTTTATTCAGCTAGGTTGATGATATCAAAGTTTGTAATGTTTGATACACCCATAATGCTTGATTTGACCCATTTATACAACCCAATAGGTTCTATAAACCTTTGGTCATCTAACTTAGAAACATTTCTAGACTTGACCAAGTGGGGTCTCCCCATCTAAAAATTTCTAGACTTGACTAGTGCTCAAGCCAACACATGAGTCCATTGTATGGGTTGTTTGCAAGACTATGAGTGTGTTATATGAGTTAATAATTAACATTGATGCATGTTGGAGGTAAGGGGTTACAGGGGTTAAGTTATATAGGATATTGGTTATGAATTATAAGGGTATAAAGGTTATACAAGTGATGGGTTATATTAGGGTTTATAGAGGTTAGGTTTGATTGAGTTACAATAGTTGTGATTGAGTGATCGAGTTATAATAGGTGTGATTGAGTTATACACTGAACGAAAAAACAGGTATTTTTCATCACAACTATGACACAGATACATTAATGTATAATATACAATGTAGAACCTGAAAGAAAAATGAAGAAAGGTCAATCCAAACTTAAAACTTGTGTTAACCAATTTGTGCACTAATTTGAAAGAAAAATAGGGTTTATGGTTTACATAATGAATTGATGATGGAAACAAGTGGTGTGTGAGATAAATTTGAGTCTAGAAACTGTCTCATATCTTTAAGGCATGTGAATAGTCTATCCATGTCAAATTCTGGTGCATACAGAAACAGTTTGAAAAAATTTCAACGTTGGCCCCATTCGCAGGTCATTGTTTCCCATGTTTAGTCCTAGTACAATGTATTTTTGTTGTTCCTTTTAAAATTCGTTCGACACTACATGCATTCCCACATCTAGTACTGCAAGGACATATTTTTATTTTGTTGATTAAACAATGAACGAAAAACCATGGATTTTTCATCACAACGATGATACAGATACATTAATGTATAATATACAATGTAGAACCTGAAAGAAAAATGAATAAAGGTTGATGCAAACTTAAAAGTTGTGTCAACCAATTTGTGCACTAATTTGAAAGAAATATAGGGTTTATGGTTTACATGATGAATTGATGATGGAAACAAGTGGGTTTGTGAGTCCAATTTGAGTCCAGAAACCCTCCCATATCGTTAAGGCATGTGAATAGTCTATCCATGTCAAATTTCAATGCATACAGAACTAGTTTGAAAAAATTTCAATGTTGGCCCCATTTGCATCACACATTCCTGCATCTAGTACTACAAGGACATATTTTTATTGTGTTGATTAAACAATGAACAAAAAAAGAGGGATTTTTCATCATAATTATGACACGAATACATTAATGTATAATATACAATGTAGAACCTGAAAGAAAAATGAAGAAAGGTTGATGCAAACTTAAAACTTGTGTCAATCAATTTGTGCACTAATTTGAAAGAAAAATAGAGTTTATGGTTTACATGATGAATTTATGATGGAAACAAGTGGGTGTGTGAGTCAAATTTGAGTCTAGAAACCCCCCTATATCGTTAAGGCATGTGAATAGTCTATCCATGTCAAATTTAAGTGCATAGAGAATAGTTTGAAAAAAATTCAACATTGGCCCCATTCGCAGGTCATGGTTGCCCATGTCTAGTCCTAGTACAATGTCTTTTCATTGTTCCTTTTCAAATTCATTCGACAGTACACACGTTCCCACATCTAGTATAGCAAGGACATATTTTATTGTGTTGATTAAACAATGAATGAAAAAAGAGGGATTTTTCATCACAACTATGACACATATACATTAATGTATAATATACAATGTAGAACCTGAAAGAAAAATGAAGAAAGGTTGATGCAAACTTAAAACTTATGTCAGTCAATTTGTGCATTAATTTGAAAGAAATATAGGGTTTATGGTTTACATGATGAATTGATTATGGAAACAAGTGGGTGTGTGAGCCAAATTTGAGTCCAAAAACCCTCCCATATCGTTAAGGCATGTGAATAAACTATCCATGTCAAATATCAGTACATACAGAAATAGTTTGAAAAAATTTCAGCGTTGGCCCCATTCGCAGGTCATTGTTGCCCATGTCTAGTCCTAGTACAATTTCTTTTCATTGTTCCTTTTAAAATTTGTTTGACATTACACACGTTCCTGCAACTAGTACTGAAAGGACATATTTTTATTATGTTGATTAAACATAGAATGAAAAAAGAGGGATTTTTCATCACAACTATGACACAAATACATTAATGTATAATATACAATGTAGAACCTAAAAGAAAAATGAAGAAAGGCTGATGCAAACTTAAAACTTGTGTCAACCAATTTGTGCACTAATTTGAAAGAAATATAGGGTTTATGGTTCACATGATGAATTGATGATGGAAACAAGTGGGTGTGTGAGTCAAATTTGAGTCCAAAAACCCTCCCATATCGTTAAGGCATGCGAATATTCTATCCATGTCAAATTTCAGTACATGCAGAAACAGTTTGAAAAAATTTCAACGTTGCCCCCATTCGCAGGTCATTGTTTCCCGTGTCTAGTCCTAGTACAATTTGTTCGCCATTACACATGTTCCCGCATCTAGTACTGCAAGGAAATATTTTTATTGTGTTTATTAAACAATAAATAAAAAAAGAGGGATTTGTCATCACAACTATGACACAGATACATTAATGTATAATATACAATGTAGAACTTGAAAGAAAAATGAAGAAAGGTTGATCCAAACTTAAAACTTGTGTCAACCAATTTGTGTACTAATTTGAAAGAAATATAGGGTTGATGGTTTACATGATGAATTGATGATGGAAACAAGTGGGTGTGTGAGCCAAATTTGAGTCCAGAAACCCTCCCATATCATGAAGGCATGTGAATAGTCTATCCATGTCAAATTTCAATGCATACAGAAACAATTTGAAAAAATTTCAATGTTGGCCCCATTCGCAGGTCACTTTTGTTCATGTCTATTCCTAGTACAATGTCTTTTTGTTGTTCCTTTTAAAATTCATTTGACAGTACAGACGTTCCCACATCTAGTACTACAAGGACATATTTTTATTGTGTTGATTAAAAAATGAATGAAAAAAGAGGGATTTTTCATCACAACTATGACACACATACATTAATGTATAATATGCAATGTAGAACATGGAGGAAAAATGAAGGATGATGCCAACTTAAAACTTGTGTCAACCAATTTGTGTACTAATTTGAAAGAAATATAGTTCTTATGGTTTACATGATGAATGGATGATGGAAACAAGTGGGTGTGTGAGTAAAATTTGAGTCCAGAAACCCTCCCATATCGTTAAGGCATGTAAATAGTCTATCCATGTCAAATTTAGGTGCATGCAGAAACAGTTTGAAAAAATTTCAATGTTGGCCCCATTCGCAGGTCATTGTTGCCCATGTCTAGTCCTAGTACAATGTCTTTTTTTTGTTCCTTTTAAAATTCGTTCGACAGTACACACGTTATTGCATTTAGTACTTCAAGAACATATTTTTATTATGTTGATTAGACAATGAACGAAAAAGGAAGGATTTTTCATCACAACTATGACACACATACATTAATGTATAATATACAATGTAGAACCTAAAAGAAAAATGAAGAAAGGATGATACAAACTTAAAAATTGTGTCAACCAATTTGTGTACTGATTTCAAAAAACTGTAGGGTTTATGGTTTACATGATGAATTGATGATGGAAACAAGTGGGTGTGTGAGTCAAATTTGAGTCCAAAAACCCTACCATGTCATTAAGGCAAGTGAATAGTCTATCCGTGTCAAATTTCAATGCATACAGAAATAGTTTGAAAAAATTCAACGTTGGGCCCATTCACAGGTCATTGTTGCCCATGTCTAGTCCTAGTACAATGTCCTTTCGTTGTTCCTTTTAAAATTCGTTCGACAGTACACACGTTCCTGCATCTAGTACAACAAGGACATATTTTTATTGTGTTGATTAAGTAATGAACGAAAAAAGAGGGATTTTTCATCACAAATATGACACACATACATTAATGTATATTATACATTGTAGAACCTGAAAGAAAAATGAATAAAGGATGATGCAAACATAAAACTTGTGTCAACCAATTTGTGTACCAATTTAAAATAAATATAGGGTCTATGGTTTACTTGATGAATTGATGATGGAAACAAGTGGTTGTGTGAGTCAAATTTGAGTCTAGATACCCTCACATATCGTTAAGGCATGTGAATAGTCTATCCATGTCAAATTTCAGTGCATACAGAAAACAATTTGAAAACATTTCAACGTTGACTCCATTCACAGGTCATTGTTGCCCATGTGAATGACAAAGTCTCATTTTTCACCATGACATAGAGCCCCAAACCATCGGGTCAAGGTCCACACGGGATCATTCAAACAACCTCCTCGAGCCAGATCAACTCCTTTGATTCCCTATTGGAATCTTCAATATTTGATCCACAGGTCCTTCGTGAAACTCCACCTGCACAAGCATGCAACCAGTGTGATATTCCACCTACACATGGCCTCAACACAACCGCAACCTTTTCCGGAAATGGAAATTTCGGGTTTCGGGACTTCCTAAGTCCTAATGTCGAGAGTCCTTGACTCTTCGATCTCCCGATCTCTGAAATACTGAAACACCGAAATGGCGCCCATAGTAATTAGCCCCCTGGACCAGATCTTAGTCCATGTGACCACTTCCCATATGACCGCAGTCACCCTTCGGGTTTCCCAACGTAAAGCGCCCAGTTTTTCTATCCTCTGGACTCCCAAAAAGCCGATTTCCAAAATGCTGAAATTCCTTGTTTCCTGGCTTTCTCCTCCTATCGTGATCTCGGGTTTTCCAACACCGAAATGCTTGGCTCTCATGGTCTTCAGGATTCCCAAAATGTCCTTCCCTAGTTCTTCACCTTTCATGCTTTTGGAGTTTCAATCCCCGAAAACCTGAACCCTTGTCTTCAGAACTCTCAAAGTTTCGAACTCCAGTACGCCGAAATGACGCCTTCCTCCAAATGCTTTCGGACTTTTGCGTTTTGGTTTCTCCTATTGCAAGGCTTCCTTCCTGGTCCCTTCTCAGTGGTCTCCCGCACTTTCGATATTCGAAATGCTGAAGTGACAATACGGCCCTTTTTTCTCCTAGCTGAGATCAACGGCTGTGATCCACTCCCAGATCAACGGCCCTGATCCCTTTGGAGTTTTCATCCACAAGAGCCTGGATCCTATGTACTCAGGATTTTTGAAATCCCAGTACCCGATATGCCGAAACTTGGCCTACGCCCTCGTGAGTCCGCAATGCTCCTTCCACTTTGCTTTTGGGAATTCACGTTTTGGAATTTCACAAATCTCGTTGCATTAGAAATTCGTTGTCCTCTATACTTTCGATACCCGAAGTACCGAAGTACCCTCCTGCTTCCACGTGTCCTTTCCCTGGACACTTTCGATCCTCTTTTGGATTTCGGGACTCCACGATCCCTGTGGCACAATTCCTCTGTCTTCTCAAATCCCTGATGTCCAAAAACTTGGTGGACTCCCCGATATCCACCACATGTCCTCCTACAAAGGGACGGTCCAGATCATTTTCAGGACTTTTCCGTTGACGAAGTCGAAAGACTCCCCTCTTTGTTTCTCGGTGTCTGAATCCCTAAAATGGGTGATCTCGTGACACGTTTCCTCCTCTAAATGGACAGCTCAGATATCTTCACTTATTTCAGGACTATCATTATGGAGTGTCCCGACCTTTTGTCATCAAGACCTCTGAAATTACAAAGTCTGAAATCCCGATACGTTCGCTATTTCAGGACTTTTCTCCTCTACTCACAAGGTTTTAAACCTTGTGCTTCTCTTGACAAATTCGATGGCTATCGGCTGCCTGAATGAGATCTAATGGCTCAGATCTACTCCCTTCCTATGCGCTCTCTTGTTTCTATCTGGACGTGGAATTCAATGGTCCAAATCTTCCCTTCGGCCCGATCTGATGGCAGCTATGCTATCCTAGTTGAGCATGCACTTTCTTCCGATACTTGCAAGATTTTCCAAAATCCAAGGGCTTCGACCTTTTCTTTTCTCCTCTGTGAGTTCTTCCATAGTTTATCTTGCCTACGTATTCGAAGACACTGTCCCTCCTGAGCTTTCGGGACTCTAAACTCTCCAAGGAGTTCTCCCTTTCGGCCTCTAAAACCTCTTGTGGCCTCAGTGCGTAAAATCACTCTCCCTTCTGAGCTTGGCCTTCTCTTAAACCTTAAAAGGTTTCTGTGACTCCTGCACACCTTATAGAATATTTGCACGCTAGTTCGGTGCTATCTCTTCTGAGCTTCTCCACTACTCAGATCTCTAAGGGGACTTCACCCTTTTCCTTCCTTCTCCTTCAGATGGAGAATCTGATGCCCTCCTGGCACTCCTTTACTCAAGCAAACTTCTTGCTGAGACTACAGGGTGTTCAGCAACCCTATGAAGATCCCTCCTTGGACTCTTCTCTGTCTCTAAACTCAAAGAGTTCTTCCCTTGTGCTCTATCTGCACATCTACTCAATTCCCTCCTGGCAGAGTGTCTTCTCACAGAACATTCAGCAGTTCTGTCTTCTCCTGTGCACTCTATGCACCTGCTCAATGCCTTCTTGGCAGAGCTCTACAGAACTCCTTAGATATTTTGTCTTCTACTATGTATTCCTCTACACAGTCTTGCCTTTAAGGTGTTCAATAACCTTGAGGTATTCTCCTTGAGTCAATGACTTCAGGTGGTATTCCCTCCTCGCACGTCTTTGTCAAAATTCCACAGAATTGGAAGTGCTCTCTAAGCACTGGCTATCAGAACCTGCAGTGTTATGTCACGCCCTCTTGGCATGAAGCCTCAAAGATCCCCTAAACCTAAAATCAAACAACTCCTTAGGAAGCAAAACCTATCTATCCCTGCAAATGCATACCTAACCATACATTCACAGCATATAATAAACACGCATAGAAATTCATTCAACACATAAGCACACACAGAATCATACAAGAAACTATCTCTTTGTATTAACATGAAAATGCCTGTTTACAAGGTGTTCTGAGCATGGACTGTAACAGAGTCTCAGCTTTTTCTCTCTGCTCTTCTCACTCAGATTCTCTATGCTCCCTAAGACTAACTCAAAACAAGACCAAAAAACATCTTTTACATGAGGGGGCTCTTCGAGCTCTTCCCTCCATCCTCACCTACCTATTCAATCTACATTGAATTACCAATAAATGGTTGTCTAGTCCGAATTGGAGCTAGATTGCAGCCTTACAACCATTAAAGCTACCTACATCTATGCTTGTGCAAAGGCGTGGCTTCATGGCTCAACGGCCTTACATGAATTTAATTACATTTACATTCAAATTTTAAAATGTGAGAGGGATGGCGCCTCTTCTCCTCATTGAATGTGTGTGTTGATGTGGGCTAGTTGGTTGGTGCATGGCTAGCATGGAGAGATGACCCTGCATCACATCACAACTATGACACACATACATTCTTCATAATTAATGGGACAAATTCCCATGTTTTCAAACAGATTCAACAAAGATTCTATAGAAATGACAAACACGTTCATCGAAAATCCGTTGATGCAATACTATGAAAACAATGATGACATCTATGATCATGATGGTATAAAAATGAATGAGCTTCTCTTGGTTTTAAGAATAATGTATCCTCTACTGAACAAGGCCAACCACATGAAGGTGGAAGCTCATATGGCCCCTCCCCTCCCCCTCGCATCACTCTCAATTCCCCAATACCCAATATATAAGTAAATAATCGAAAGCAACCTAGTTGTAAGACTCATGCAATATAGAAACTACAAAAAAAAACTTAGTGAAGGTAAATGAAATTATGTGTTTGTAAATAATATTTTTAGTTTACCATGTACTCTAGTATATTGGCGACTATTTTTAGGTTTCACATAATAATTAAACAACATGTAACATAGGATATAAAAACGTCACATAAAACTCAAAAACATGTAATTAAGCCATGACATAATTAAATTATTTTAAGAGAATAATTCATACAAATTAAAATATATAGCCACGTACTCGATCCAACTCAGCATCTATATCATCCTTATTCTGTATCTTCTTCTTCATCAAAATTGACATATGTATCATCATCTGGTTCAGAAATGGTGTTGAAAGGATTGGTGATATCATCATCGTCATCAATGTAATTTTTGAGCATATTTTCATCGACATCATCATCAAGAACTACATTGTCTCCTACACCTGGATCATGATCTTCTTCGTCTTCTTCGTTTTTCGACCCTGCATGATCTTCTAGCTCTGTCTGATCTGGTGAATCATCTTCTTCTTCAATATCATATTCTTCATGTACATGAGGATACTTAACTGGCCTTCCTCTTGGATCATATCTAACAACAAATGACCAATCCCTCTCACTTGGAACATTTGAGTAAAAGACATGTTCACATTGGCTTGGAAAAACATAGCGATCATGTCTCTTCCAAACACTGTTGTTTTAATCATAGAAAATATGTTGGCATGCTAAATAACAATTCTTTCATCATTACATTCAGGCATTCGTAACCTATATCATTTGACGTCGAACAGAACTAATTTGAAGGAATTAAAGTCACACTCAAGTATATCATTCAAATACTCATAGTATCTAATTTCATATTCTCGGGGATGTCTTTCACTCCTAGAGGAAACATTAGTGACCTAGAATATTGCAGTTGTCCCACTATCAAAATTTTCCATGGTTTGATCCAACTGTTTGATGTGAAATTTACGACCATTGCACCACATAGACTTGTGGTGTTTCAACTGCAATATGCCAGATATGCAAAAGATGCATTATCATTTAATAAATTAACATATAATTTATATAACTTGAAAACTATCTGAAAAAAGATAGTACACATGTAGTCACATTAATATAATACAAAATAACTAAAAAAAATGGGTGAATTTGCTTATCTGTCCATCTTTCAAACCATATGCTAAATCAATTTCCCTTTGTGTAACATTGGCATATCCGTTACGACGAGCTTATTTAACCAATTCAGACAGACGTTTCCATGATAACCTACCGCCATGGTGTTTTTTACATCTTTCAATCCATACATTCATCCAATCACGATTGTTTGCAATGTATAAATGCAGTGCATCCCAATCTTGAGCAACTGAATCAAAAAATCATAATTCACCAGTATTAAATATTATTTATAACGTCCATGGTAAATATTAATAATTTATGAAATAACATATATTAATGAGTATGATCATATACACAAAAAATGAAAAATTATATGTGTTAATTATATAAATATCCACAATCATTAATATATTACATCTCATTTTTTTCATTCTACCTTTCCCCAATAGATGCTCCTAATATTCAAATGTTTTTATAGAGTTCACATCCCAAATGCGATCCACTGCATGCATAGTTGGCGTTACTAATTTAGGAAGATACTGACTAATATACACCATGGATTGATATACTATAGAACCCTCCACCATAGAACCCTCAAGACATGCTCTTTGTCTAACCAAAGCCTTCAATTATTTCAAGTGCCTCTCCACCATCCACATTGACCTTGTGTGTATAGGTCCACAAATTTCAATCTCCTCAACTTGGTGTATGAGGTAGTGTTTTTTTTCATTGAAAAATGTTGGAGGTATATACTTTTGCATTTCATACATTAGACGAAGAATTTCTCTCTTCCAATACTTTATATCATCTTCATGGATTTATTTCAATGACAACCATCTACATGAGATCATGACACAAGAAAATAATGTGTTTCAACATAACATAATATAATATATTACATTACAAGTAAAACACGTGTCATTAAGTACAACAACAAATTGAAAGAACATTTTGCATATAAATCACAACTACTTACCTCATGTATTTTCCAAGATCATATATAACTTGTTTGACGTTGTTGTCAAAGTCATTTGGGAGAGATAGCGGTAGAACATACTGTAACAAAAACAATGAATCGTTATTTGTTTCGACCAAAGTAGACAAAAAAAAAAAAAACTTAAAAGATGTATAAGGCCAATATATATAAATATGTATACCAAAATTATTACCTTAATGAAGGCATGCCAATCATGTGTTTTTACCCCACCAAATTCAACTTTCTTCGTTAAGATGTTATTTATGTTTGAAGCAAAACCCAAGGGAAATTTAATTCTTTTAATGACATCTTTTACATCATTTCTTTTTTTCTCTGTTAATAACCATGGAAGGTTATTTCGGTCTAGTCCATCTCTATTTGATCGGATCACACTCTGCATTGCATGATTGGCTTCCTGAATGTCAATACAAATTTTGACATTTTTTTCTCTATCCCTCCTACTATCTATGATTCACCATAACGTTTATGTCACATTCTTCCCAATATGCATTGTATCAAACAAATGAACTATTTTTAGCTCCTCATAGTATGTAAACCTCATGAATTGGGTGGGATAACATTTCATTCCTCATGGAAGCCCATTATTAATACCTTCGTGATGGCAGCCTTTATGAAACATAAAAAGAAATCACAAAAATAATTATCAAATACGGTAAAATAAATTAAATGATTAAAATTAAAATTAAAAACATTACATGATATACGATACATAAATAAATTGGGTACCTTGATGATTTCTATTATATTCCAACCTCCATAGGTGAGGTGTCATTCTTCGTGGTTTTAAACTAGTCTCTTCATTCCCATTGAAAATATGGTTTTCAGTAGTACGATACATTTGGTTCTTAGAGAGGAGGTATCTATACACATCAAACACCATATTTCCTAAAATTTTTGAATGATGATACTTCATCTTAGGACCACAAACTAGACATGAAAATTTACCCTTTGTTTGAAGACCTACAACAGATGGATTAATGTCAATTATACGATGAAATTATTTAAAAATTAAACATGCAGCATGATATCTTTAAAAAATTATATAGTATTAAAGAGAAATATAATGCTACATACCACAAAAATGTGTTAGTTCTGGGGCATCATGAATTTTCCATACAAATATTCCACAGAATTTAAATTTCTTCTCCCCGATTGGTTTACAGATGTCATACATAGTGATGTCATCCCATAAGTTTAGTAGCTCGTCGATAAGAGGCTCAATATATACATTCATATATTTAACCTATTACTTACCTAATTGTTTGAAATTACACATAATTACTATAACCATGATATCTATATATAAGTAAACAAACAAATAAAAGATATTATGCAAAAAATGAAACAAATGAAAATGTTACATTCAAAAAATTAATGTAAACAAATTATACCTGGAACAATCATTGTCAACGTTATGTGCTCCCTCTTTATTGACATCCAAGGAGGAATGTTATTGTTGATAACAAAAATAGGCCACACTAAGTAAATAGACCTAAGCTATCTGAATGGATTAACACCGTCAGCTACCAATGAAAGCCTAACATTACGAGGTTCATCTTTGAAATCTGTCCATTTTTCCTCAATTTCCCTAAATTCATAACCATCGACAAGCATTCGAAGAACACCATCTCCACTTCTTGTACATTCATGGTAATCCATAAATTGTGCTATGTTTTCACACCTAAACAATCGTTGCAAATGTGGAATTGTGGGAATATGACGAAGAACCTTTCGAGGCACCTTTTTTGTTACTTGATCGGTTCGATATCTACTGATAAGACATTGCGGGCATTCTATTTTCGAAGCATGTTGTCCATAATATATAATATGATCATTAGGACATGCATATATAGTTTTATAATCAATTCCAATGTCTTTCATAATGGCATGCAAATCTCGATATGTGTGAGGTAAAATATTTGACAATGGTAACAAAAATTCACTTAACAATATACAACATAACAAATAACTAGTTAATGTAAAGAATATTAATTGTAAAAATTGCATTCTTATTTTACACATTAATTAACACTGAAAAAAAATAGAAAAAAGTCAACATTTATGTATAATATGAGATGAAACATATTACATACCTTAGGATCTATGTCATACAAGTGTTCGACAAATTATTCATAACCTTTAAGTTCACTAGCAGCAATGTAGAGGAGAGAATATTTGCTCTTGAGCCTTCATAAAGTCGTTTATTTTCCTTTTCTAACAGATTTTCATCATAAATACCATCATTGTCCCCATCCTCATCCGACTGAGCAAACAAATCTTGGATCATTTGATTTGTCCCATCATCTTCTTCCATGGGATTATTAACTTGATGTGTCCCATCATCTTCTTCCATGAGATCCTCATTTGCTTGATCATGTTCCTCAGCTTGTACAACATCATTTCTACTAGTACTACTTGGTGCAATATTCGGCAGAAAGTTAGAGGGGAACTCTAACTTTATAATTACAAATAATCATGCAAAATTAGTGTGTATTATAACAAATATTCAAACAATATATATACATATATATAATTTTATATAAAATTGACAATATAAAAATAGATAATGAATATATAGTTAATTACCATAGGACGATATTCATTCGATCCCCCATCAATGTGTCCATATTTCCTACAATGTTTTGTAGTTTTTTCTATTAAAATTTTTATGGGAAGTGAAAGACAACATTTTTTGCACAGGAAATAACATCTATCATCACCCTTTTCACCCGCTTTACTTTTTTTCCCACCTCTAATATTCTGCGACATTTTTCCGCACAAAAATACCCTCTCTGAACCATCATTGTTATAGCAAGATTTTCCTGACGTCTCTAATTCACAAAATATTTATATATATTTTTCTCGTCGCAAGAGTGACGAAAGTTGACCAAATCAATGTTGACTTTGTCAAACAATATAACGGTCAATGTTGACTTTGTCAAATAGTGTAACTGTCAATGGTTACCATCTCTCTTACAACAATAATCAAAGGTCGTCGCAAGAGTGACGACAGTCCACTATCTTCACATGCGTCTCTCTTGCGACGAACTTCTGGCTTTGTCGCAAGAGAGACGAATTCGGGTTGGATTTATAAAAAAAATTGAAAAATTGAACTATTTCTCTTGAATTTTGCAACGAAAGGGTACTTTCGTCGCAAGTAGTCATCACAAATTTTTCAATATGTAGTAGTGCATTCTGAGGGAAATTCATCGTTCAAAACACTAAAGAGGAAACTACTTTCATATAATACATGTAAATATGTCCTAAAATGATGTTATATGTGAAATGGTGCATCTATGACCTCGATGTTGATCAAAATAGTTTTTCCCACTAGATCGATGGGGACATTTTGGTAAAGACCCTCAAGTTTAGATGGATGGACATTATAATCCCAAAGGGTGATAGCAGATGGGGTAATCTCATGAGAGCCTAGCTTCTTCCTTAAATTCTTGGACATGATGCAAGTACATGCTCCCTCATCTATAATGCATTAGTGAATGCTGATATTTATGATTGTCACCGGGATTTCGAACATGACCAGAGATGGGAGTCTAGGTTATGAGTTGTCTAAATTGAACATAATGAAGCATGAATCAGAGGAGTCATCTACCCCCAATGTTTATAACAAATATTTCCTTTATGAAGGACACATTTGCAAGACTTCTAGTGCTAACATAGTTGTAGGAGACTGAGCCAGGTTGTCGACTATGTTGTAGCTATGACAGACCCTTGCATGAGGGTTATGAAAAGTATGCCTAAGAGGTGCATTTGGAACTTGAGAAGTAGGGTCACCACTGGGACGTGGGATCATCAAAGGCATTCTAGTTAGTAGTTGTGTGGCATCTGAGGTGGTCACACAAAATTCAGGAGGCATACCATATTTGCAGTTGTGCATTTCCTAATGAATATATGTTGAGTTGATGAAGATATTCTGGAAAGAAATATCTCCAAGTTGACCTTGATCAGGAGGTTGATATTTTCCTACTGACTGGGAGGGGTTACCATTTTCCTATTGAATGGATGAAACTCCTTACTAGGGGAAGGGTTTGTGTAACAAGGTTGGTTGTGGTTGGGTAGGAAATGGTTGTTGCATGTTTTCTATGATTGTGGGTTGGTAGGACCTTGATTGAACATGGCTTCCTTCATGTGTTTATATTCCTCAATTTGGGGGCAACGGTGAGTGTAATGGAAAAACTTGTCACATAATGCGCAAGGGAAGTTGATCTGAAGATTATTGTTACTACCTTGTTTTTGTTAGTTGTTGTTGTTGTTACCAATGTTTTAGTTCTAGTTTCCAACATTATCATTTCCCTCGGTATTATTGTTCTAGTTTGGGAGATTCCCCCCTGTCCCTAGTTGGATTTCTATTTTTTATTCCCTTTCATCTTCCCATTTTTTTTGGTGTGATAGGATTAACCAAATTCAGTTGTTCAAACGCTTGAATCTACTAATTTGATGAAGGTTTAATGAAATCAATGCTAACATGATGTTGATCCTATGGGGATGAAACATTGGCTTGTGGGGGACCAGGGAATGGGCAGTACAAGTTTTTCTTGGAGGATTCTCATGTTGGTTGTATGATGTAGATGACCCTCCACTACAATTTTAATTGTTGCAGAAGAGCCCATGTATATATGGTACAACATGCATTCATTGAGGGTGCATGTCGGTCCCTAGACAAACTAGATTGTGCCCACCCTACATTTGGGAAGGAGGGGTGTGTGACATACTACGGGATGCATATGATTTTCCATAATTATGTTGATATGTGGGGTCTCCACCATAATGGCTAGTCCCATATGAGGGTGGGGATTCGTAAGGTTGGTTGAAGTGAGTGATGGACCCAATTTAATATTTGTCTACAAAATGGGATGTCCCTACCTTTGCTTGATCAAATGGTTGAGCATGAGGGGAATATGTTAGGTTCCTAACCTGCACATAGGTAGATCAATATATTTGGATGTAATAAAGGTCAATATTAATAAGGCCTTTCAATAAAATGGAATAAGGCGGACGTAAGAAGTCCTAATAGAAGCTTCTGCTTCTAGAAGGATCTTCCTCTAGATGCTTCTCTTGATAGACACATTTAGTATAAATAAGGGTTGAGGGTATGAAAACCCTAGCTTGGAGATTATTTTAACAAAGCGTTGCTCGATTGGAGGTTGTTGCCCCCTCGAAGAGGCCTGCGAACATTGCTTTCTGAATCAAAGTGTTATTTCTGTTGTTGTTCTTATATCATTTATGTGTTATTGTGGAGATTATGCTGGATATATTACTGTTATTCTACCATTTCTAGCATTTTATTTTTGTTCTGCATATTTATTATATTTGGTATCTTGCAAGTGGTATCAGAGCACTTTCCTTGGCAGAAATTGTGGGAATTTTTTTTCAAGGTAGAGACGTATTCCGGCATCTTTAAACCACAGAGATCTGTTTTTACATGCATAAACCCGTGGTTGAGGGATTCATATACGCAGGAAATACAAGTGGCTCTTAAGAGCACATTTGTTGGCCACCCTTGTAACCCCTGTTGGTACCCCTTCGAGTGGTAGCGCATCAAACAGCACCTGTGTACGAATCGGCCTAGATTTTCTGAAGCCCTCTTTAGATAAACCTATCAGTCGTCGAACTGCTATAGTGTCACCGAGAACAACACTTGGGAAGATACTCTCTAGTACCTGGGTAGTCAAGTAGTACGGCTAAGGGTACGATCTATCCTCCTTAGTTAGTGCCCTGAGATATTGGGCTGAGTACTACTGTTGGACCCCGCACGTATATCAAAGAGCTATAGCACAAGGAAAACCCTTGAATATCTAACCCTTGGGGGACAGAAACATAATCAAATTAAAACAAACTAGATCTATTCTCGTGCAACTGTGTTCAGGTTGCCAAGTAAATACACATCTCTTTTTGGTTAAGCATTTGGGGATTTCATCACTACAGTATTCTTCAGACTGGAGTATAACTCCGCAGGTGTAAAAAAAAAAATCACCATTATTTGAGACCTATTCCATTGGATTCATCTCTCTGCCCTTATCACATTCATCCATATCATTTTTTCGGTAAAAATTTTTACCCTGCCCGCCCCTTTTCAGTTCACCCATCCTCATGGCCCATACCCGCAGCCAAGACCTGGAAGCTCGCTTCAACACCATGCAATCTAGTTTCCTCAAAACACAAAAAGAAGTGAAACAACTCAGTGCTATTGTTGCCTCCATCCATTCGTCCATCAATTCTACCATAAATAAAATCATGCAATCCTCAATGGAGGAAGTCAAACAATAACTGACCACCCAGCTTGAATCTGTCTTTTCATCACTCTGCACCAATTTGAAGATCCCTACAGATGACCATTTCTCTGAAGCACCTCCAAATAATGAAGGTGAAACTTCCTCCCATTCCCATACCTTTCAGTCCCATCACTTTCAATGCGACATACGCCTTCTACGGGTGGACATGACCAAATTTGATGGCTCGGACCCCACTGGTTGGGTAACCCAAATGGAACATTATTTCTCTTTATACGGCATTACAGATGACTTGGCCAAACTCCGGTATCGTGTTCTCCATCTAGATCAAGAACGTTGGCAATGGTGGCAATGGAGAAAAAATTCCCGTCAAGGGTATATTGCTTGGACCCAATTTGTGACTGAGCTTTATGAACGCTTTGACATGGACACCAACCATTTGGGTCATTTGACAAAGTTGAAACAATCTGGAATAGTAGAAGACTTCATAGCTTCCTTTGAGCACCTGGATTTTTGAACAGAGGGCATGACTGATGCTTTCTTTCGAGAGTTTTTTATTAGTGGCCTCAAGGAGGAGATTCGGGCCCATGTCCTCATGGCTCAACCCTCAACTTGGGTGGACACTACTAAAAGAGATAAATAAGAACAATAGGTTGTATCATCTCAAAACCGAAAACCCTCCTTTATCCCTCGCCCTAAACCCGTCACTCCCACTACTCCCTCCGCCCCATTAAAAATCCAAAAATTGACCAGGGCTGAAATGGTTGAACGCTAACTCAAAGGCTTTTGTTATAATTGTGATGACAAATATTTCTCAAGCCACAAGTGTAAGGAACAAAATATTTTTATGGCCATCTCTAAGGATATTTCAGAAGAGGATGTTGAAACTCCCCTTGTGTCTGATTCACCTGAAATCACTGACATAACCCCTCCCTCGGACCCTCCCGAAGTAGAACCCGTCATTTCCCTCAATACTCTCACTGGATTTTCCGATCCCCAAACCCTCAAGTTAATCGATTACATCAAACATCGGAAGGTCATCATTCTGGTTGATAGTGGCAGCACCCATAATTTTATTCATCGCCGCATTTCCCAAGAAACTCATTGCTACATCTATGTTGTCAACAATTCCAAATCATGATTTCCAATGGTGGTTCCATGAAATGTGGCGGGCGCTGTGAAAATGTGTGTCTCCAAATCGGTGACTACCACCTAAAATCCCATATGTTTGCTATCGACATGGGTGGTTGTGACATTGTGTTGGTTACAAACTGGCTAAGCACTTTGGATCCCATTCTCATGGATTTTAAGGCATTAACCATGCAATTCGACCAGGAAGCCCACCAATATAAATTCCAAGGCATCATTGTTGGTTCACCTGAGGTCATTAGTTTCCATCGCATGGAAAATCTACTCAAAAAGGGTCATTCTGGTGTCATTGACCAACTCCATGCCATTCAAGAACCAGAGACACCCCCGATGCCGCATGACCTCCAATCTATCCTTTCTAAACATCAAATGGTATTTTCCACTCCCCAAGGCCTCCCTCTTTCCCATGGTGTTCATTATCATTCCATTCCCCTTGTACCCGGAAGCCTTCCTCCCAATATCCGTCCATATCGCCACCCCTTCTCACAAAAAAATGAAATTGAAAATATGGTCCAGGAACTCCTTAATGCAGGCGTTAACTTCCCTAGTACGAGCCCTTAATCTTCTCCTGTAGTCATGGTCCTGAAGAAAGAAGGTTCTTGGAGAATGTGACTTGACTTCTGTGCCCTCAACAAACTGACCATTAAAGACAAATTTCTCATTCCTGTCATTGATGACCTCCTGGATGAATTGAGTGGCACCCAATTCTTTACCAAACTTGATCTTCACTCGGGCTATCACCAGATACGTATGAAAGAGGAAGACATTCCCAAGACGGTCTTTCGCACTCATGAGGGCCACTATGAGTTTTTGGTCATGCCCTTTGGCTTGTGTAATGCCCCCTCCACCTTCCAAAGCCTCATGAATCATGTCTTCYGTCCCTTTCTCCGTCATTTTGTCTTAGTTTTATTTGATGATATCCTCATCTATATCAAAACTTCGATAGACCATCTTACTCATGTGGATCAAGTTCTCCATCTCCTCTCCCAGCACCAACTTTTCCTAAAACAGTCTAAATGTGATTTTGGTGCCTCAGAAGTAGAATACTTGGGTCATCTGGTTGGCAAAGATGGCATCAAGGTGGATCCAAAAAAGATTGAATCTATGCAATATTTACCACACCCAAATACTCTCAAAAGATTGCGTGGATTTCTGGTCTTAACAGGGTATTATCGCAAGTTTGTTCAAAACTATGGAAAGATTGCAGCACCTCTCACTGCTCTCCTCAAAAATAACTCTTTCACTTGGACTCCAGCCACTGCTCAAGCTTTTCAAACCTTGAAGACGGCCATGTGCACCACTCTGGTTCTAGCCCTTCCTGATTTCACAAAGACCTTTGTGTTGGAATGTGATGCCTCAGGGAAAGGAATCAGCGCTGTCCTTATGCAAGAGGGTTGACCTTTGGCCTTCACCAGCAATAAATTGTCTGAAAGAAATCTGGGCAAACCCATTTATGAAAAGGAAATGTTGTCTATTATGCATTTCGTTGATCTATGGCACCCTTATCTCTTGGGGCAACGCTTCCAAATCAAGATCGACCATCAAAGCCTCAAGTACTCTCTGGAACAACGCATTTCCTCCCAGGAGCAACAAAAATGGGTGACTAAGCTCTTTGGTTATGATTATGAGATCATTTACAAGAAGGGCAGAGACAATGTAGTGGTGGATGCACTATCCCAAAAATATGAAGAAGAAGGATCCATTTTTTCTCTTTCCTTCATTGTACCCGATTGGCTCCAAGTTGTGTGCCACGAATGGCTTCAAGATCCCAAAAGTTTGCATCTGATCCAGCAATTGCAGACCAAGGATCCGGCTCCCCCAGGGTACTCTTGGCTCTAGGATGAGATTTGATACAAAGGTCATTTGTATTTAAGTAAACAATCAAAGCTTAAATCCATGGTACTTTATGAGCTTCATGCTACACCCACAGTGGGGCACTCAGGGTTCACCAAAACATATGACAGAGTCAAGCGTTCTTTTTTCTAGGATGGTATGAAACAGGACATCTGTAATTTTGTCGTTGAATGTGAGGTGTCTCAATGCAACAAGGGAGAAACAGTCAAATCTACATGCACACTACAACCGCTTCTGATTCCACCGGCTATTTGGAAGGATGTCTCTATGGACTTTATTACCGGCTTACCCAAATCAGGGAATAAATTAGTCATAATGGTGGTTGTGGATCACCTTTCCAAGTATTCTCATTTCTGTGCTCTTCAACGCCCATTTACTACATCCATGATGGCTCAACTTTTCATGGACTAGGTCTTCAAGATTCATGGCATGCCGCACTCTATTTTTTTTTATCGTGACCCAACTTTCACAAGCAATTTTTTGCAAGAACAGTTTAAGCTCCAGGGCACCCAATTGCATCTCATCACAGCTTATCATCCCCAGTCTGATGGTCAAACGGAAGTTGTCAACAAGTGTTTGGAAACATATCTGAGGTGTTTTTCCTCTGAAAAAAAACATCAGTGGTCTCAATGGCTACCCCTAGCTGCATGGTGGTACAACACTTCCTACCATACAGCTACTCGCATGACTCCTTTTGAAGCGGTATATGGACAGAAGCCACCTTCAGTTCTCTCATACTTATCGGGTACCTCGAAGGTCCAGGTGGTTGACAAAACACTTACAGTTCGAGAGGATATTCTTCATACCCCTAAAGATAACTTGGTCATGGCACAAAATTGCATGAAGCATCAAGCAGATCAAGGTCGCTCTGAACGTCAATTTGCAGAAGGGGATCAAGTGTTTCTGCGACTGCAACCATACAAGCAAACTTCCCTCAAGGTCGAGCATTGTCAGAAGCTAGTGCCCAAATTTTATGGTCCTTATACAATTTTCAAGCGTGTGGGACAAGTCACATATCAGCTAGCTCTGCCCAGTCAGTCAAAGTTACATCCAATTTTTTATGTTTCATGCTTAAAGAAGGTGATTGGAACTAGGTGCCAAATTCAAACCAACCTTCCCGAGTTAGCTAAATAAGGATCCATTTGGATACATCCCGAAGCAGTTTTCGACCAACGTGAGCATCGCCTGCGTCAGAGAACCATCAAGGAAGTGCTACTCTAGTGGAAAGATACGAATTCAGCAGATGCCACTTGGGAACCAGCTACCATTCTGCAGCAGTTTCCACATCTCAAGCCTTGAGGACAAGGTTTTTTTTAAGGGGGCGGACATGTTAGGGTCCTAACCCACACATAGGTAGATCAATATATTCATATGTAATAAAGGTCAATATTAATAAGGCCTTTCAACAAAATAGAATAAGGCGGATGTAAGAAGACCTAATAGAAGCTTCCGCTTCTAGAAGGATCTTCCTCTAGATGCTTCTCTTGATAGACATATTTAGTATAAATCAGGTTCGAGGGTATGAAAACCCTAGCTTGGAGATTATTGTAACAGAGTGTTTCTCGATTGGAAGTTTCCCCCTCGAAGAGGCCTGTGAACATTGCTTTTTGAATCAAAGTTTTATTTATGTTGTTGTTATTATATCATTTCTTTGTTATTGTGGAGATTATGCTGGATATATTATTGTTATTCTGCCATTTCTAGCATTTTATTTATGTTCTGCATATTTATTATATCTTGTATCTTGTAGAATATAGGATGATTGTGTAAATGTACCCAGATTGGTCATATATCAAATTAAAGTGTTGAGCCTTGATTATGGCCTAATCTTTAGCCTAGGGCATGGTGGTGGCCATGTATTTGGTGATCAAGGGAAAAATGGATTTTAAGAACCAATCCAAAAGGATTTTGTACTTAAATTTGATTTTTCACAAGTTGTGCCTCTGAAATAACTTGTGGATGTGGTCAACAAAGTAGTTTGTTAGAAAACAGTGATAATTTTCAGACCCGTGTCATGATGAACTGGAAATTGGAAAAACATTGTTATTGGGTAAATCGTTAAGTGTGGACACAAATCGATCCCACTAGATCCACCTAGATCTAGAACAAAATAGGACGGGACATTACTCTCTCCCTAAGTTATAATCATTGATCTAACTATCAAAGAAGGAGTTGATGAATTACTTTTGATATCGCTTCCTTATATATTTGTTGTTCCCGCTTTGCTCCAATGCTTCTATGAAACAAGATCTGCAACAACACAAGCCAACCAAAGTGAAAGCAACTATGATAGATTTAATAAAAACTCAAACATGTGATCAAGGAGTCATGTAATAAAATGAGAATAATTTTATGGGAAAGAAACATGCCACTATATTATATTGAATAAAAGTGGAAGATACAACTGAAACGCCTTGATGTCGCAAGTTCCCTTTTAGTGGTCCTTTGTTCTGACACATACGTATACTTGTTCCAGAATTTTCATAAAGATGATCTCTGAAAACTCAATGGACAATAGTAGACCTCAAGCATCCACTGATATAATGTTATTCACACAATCTCCAGCCTATTCTTCCAGCAATCCTTTGCTCAACTTTGCTCAAATATGCTTAACCTTTTCCATGAGAAGTCCATTATTATATAGGAGAAGTTGAAGTGGTTAAAGGGATAAGGATGATCCCACCATATCAGAGAAGTCAGTAGGATTGTAACCATACAGACGCCACCTAACATTCCAGAAGATTCCCCTTATAGAAACTTCTTGAACCTCTTTCCTCTTTTGTCTTTCAGACATCATTGCAGCCTGCATATACAGCATCCTACGAAAATATCATAGGCTAGCTATAGAGCAGCATGTAGAAATCCTTGATTTCCACATTGTACACTATGCGCAGCCTGCGGTGTAATACCCCTAGGACGTTCCCCACTTGTATTATGAATTGTAATTTTTTTTTATAGGCTGGTGAGCCAAGTTTATATAAGCTAGTGGGCTATGTGTTATTTAGGCCAGGGAGCCTAAGTGTTGAGGGCCAGGGGCCTGATTTTTGTACATGTAATTATGCACATTATTAATAAGAGATAAACATCTCTGCATGTGGAGCTACCATGATGAATGAGTGATGGGGAACTAAGCTACCAAAAATCCTGGGTAAGGGAGAGAGGGTTGAAAGGTGGGAGAAGGGATAATATTAAGAGCTTAAGTCCTTGGGAATAGTAATATAATATTATTATTACAAAACTGTGCAAATGTATATGTTTTATACTAATTCCTTTGGAAGGCCGGGTGACTTCCAAATGGGAAGGAACGTGCTTCATGGGTGACTTGTGTCAACCCAGGCGCATTCAATTAACCCAGGAAATGAGTCGTGTTGGGGGTTGGCTCCCCATTCTTCCAACCTTCATGTGAGTTGTGGGGATTCCTCTATCCTCCGTCTAAATGCATTATTGTCCTCTGTGATTGAACCTCTATACACCGTATGCATATTTGAAACCATAGGGGGAGGATTATGTTCTTTATTACTGGTGGGAGAACCGAATGTTCAGTAATTACTGAGCCATGCATCTTGTGTTTCTTGTTGGAAATCCTGACACATCCTATAATTGTCGAGCCGCGCTATGCCTTAGCACTGACTGTTGTCATTTCAGATGTCTATAATCATTTTTCCTAGTTGAATGTTATGGCCACAAAGTGCTAGACTATGTGTGGTTTGTTGGCCAGTGTAGGTTCGTGCTGAGCCTCGTGGTTGCTTGACTGTGTTTGAAACCGACGTTAAGGAAACATGTTGTTTGGACTGTCTATAATCTCTCTTCAGGTGAGAGAGTGCACGGAGGAAGACAGAACTCCTGGAAGGAGTCTCGTAGCTTCCACAGAGCTCAAAGACTTCCGGTCCAGCCTGTTGTTGAATCCCAAGGCAAGGGAGGTTAGTAGATGAAGGACTGTCTAGGTGACAATGAAGGTGTATACTCTTGCGGTGGGACAGGCATGTGGGGAATGAGAGTCTGTGAGCAGTGGGCGTAAGTGAATCCTGGGAGAGAATCCATCCTCTACGACTTTGTTTTCCCATTACCTTTCCTAGCCTAGGATTCCCTGCCCGGTGGAGCTTAGTCCCAGCTTGAGGGTGACCTACTGCTGAGAGTGATGAGCAGTGTGGTCTAAGGCTGGGAGGTTCATGGAATGTGTACACGCATTTGGTGAATTACCTCCAGTTTAAGAGATAATTATATGCATGCCTATAATCTCAAATTAAAGATGCATGTCTATGATTCTTGAAATGTTACCATGTATTATGTGGTGTATATGAATTATTTAATTTCCATCAATTTCAAAATGTTAGTAGTAATTCTATGTTTAATTGTAATTAAGTGTTCTAAATTCATTAGAATGCATATTATGTTACAGTAGTGTTTTTCCACGTAGTAATGTTGGCCCGGTCGTGGGGTTGATGGTTGGGGAAGTTATAGTATGGTATCAAAGCCATAGTTACAATGTTGAGCCTGAATGGGTCGGATAAGTGATCTTTGCACCAAGGTTTTGAGAATAAAATTGTGTCTGGAGGACTAATTTCGGACCCCAAAATGTTTCTGAGTGTCAATGGGCTACTTGATCATGTTACAAAGTTAAAGAGGTGTAGCGGTATTATAAAACCCGCAGTCGGTGTGGCATATGGCCACAGGGAGAGAGAGAGATCTCAACACTAGAAGTGTTGGAATCATAGGATCTGTTCGAGAGGAAAGGAAAACCCTCACGACCGTCAGATCTGGAGAACGTGCACAAGGTTTAAAAACCCTTTGGAGTTGCACAAGAGTGTGGAAATCGCGATACGCAAAGTCCCGACTTCATCAGAACCATCCATCGGAAGGGATGTGTGGAGAGTGATCATCCTTTCACTAAATCGTGACTTGAATTGGTCAAAGGGAGAGTCTATGAGAATTCACAAAATGTGAATTAACGATTGAATCACAACCATTGATCCAAGAGAGATCTGGATCATTAATTGTCCAGGAAGAAATCAGCATTTCGGGAATAGGGAGGACGAAGGTGGAAAAATATTTTGACCTCGTGACACAAGAAATCCCGATACAAGAAATGTCGATGAGATATAAGTCATCAGATCGTGGGGAATTAGGATCGTTAGATCGAGCAGAAGAGAAGAGGGTAATTTCAGGAGTTTGTCTGTCGAGATAAATGGGAGGTGTTGAGGCACAAACTCCCAAGGCCCGAAACCTGAAACCCTAAAATGACAAATGGATCTGCGTTGTACATATGAGAGAGGATCTAACCATTGGATTTCACTTGGAATGGACATGGACACATGGGTGTGTACCACGTGTCAGTGGGTCGAGAAGAAAAGCAAGAGTGGTGGGACCCGATGGCATCGCCGAAGGTGACGTGGACCCTCCTGAGTGTGTCACTTGCCACTGTGGGTGTGGGAGACAGTTGTGCTCTGTGGGCCAGGAGGGTAAAGTAAATCGAGATTTCGGAAGTCGAGGGTTGGAGATGGAAGCGATTATGAGAGCCTCGAGGACCAAAATCCTGAAACCTGAAGTCCCAAAGTCCCAAAAACTTCAAATATGGAAAAATCAAAGCGTATTCTAACCGTTGGATGTTGGGTAAATGTGGACCATTGATCCACCCGATTTCATGAATTTGGTAATCTAAAATCCGGGAGATAGTTGTGTGTGCCTTAAAACTCTTTGAATACTGAAAACCCGAGTAGTGCCTAGTAGATTTAGCACTTGGTCATGACCCTTGGTCACGTGGGGTAGGGACAAAGAAAGAGGGGGCTAGCACCCGAAAGTTACAGAGCCAAACAAGAGCTCGGAAAATGAAAGAACTCTGAGCATTTTAGAGTTTTTTGGAAATACGAACGTTTTAAAATTGTTTATGAATGATGAGGGATTTGTTAAGAAACGAAGGCCTGACAATTTTGGTTGTCTGCACGTTGTGATTGCAGAAGTTTGGTGAGTGCCAGGGCCAGTTAGAATTAACACTAAGTGAAAAGAAATGGAAGAGGTGTGTATTGCCTCCGGTTCAAAGAACAAAAGAGAATGAATGGATGTCCATTTGGGAGTCGAAGGATCGAACTCCAATGGAAATGGAAAAGATATGGATAAGGAGGGGCATATAATGAAAATCGTTGAAAATTTACAGAAGGATGCCTAGGCTCATCAAGATGATAATCAAAATCTCATGAGACTCAGGGATAAGCAAGGTGAATTCAACTTAAAGATGTTGAAGAGTCTGGAAAGAATAGAAAAGAAATTGGAAAAGGATAGTGACTCAAGAAAGATAGAGAGTCGCAGGACCCTTGAGAGGAAAATAAGATCAACGAGTTTCAGCAGACATCGTCCTCTCTTCCCAAAGAATTCCAATAAGGAAGCACATAGTATTTCCAGCTCATACCCTACCCGAAATCACAGGAGATCTAGAATGGATGAATTGAAGGGGGAAATGAACAAGATCAAGCCTCCAACGTTTTATGGAGAGCATAAGAAGGAGGAAGATTTTGAAACTTGGTTACTTGGTATGAGGAAATACTTTCAACTGCAAAATTATTCCTCTCATGGAGAGGGCAGGATTGACATGTATCAACTAAAGGGAAAGGAATCTGTGTGGTGGGATCAAATTGTGTAGGTGAAGCACATCAGAGAAAAAGAAATCACATGGAAACAATTCAAGAGGTATTTCGAGAGGAAATACTTAACTAAAAGATATTATGACAGAAAGATGAAAGAGTTATTTGAACTCAAGTTGGACAACAGGACCATTGATGAATATGAATGAAATTTTTTGGAATTACTAAAGTATGTTATGTTCATCAAAGACGAGTCTGTCAAGATTCAGAGGTACCTGAGTGGATTTCCACCTTCTATCGGTGACAAGATCCAGTATGATGACCCTAAGACTATGGAAGAAATGATAAGGAGGGAGAAATGCTTGTATGAGCAGCAAAGACAAAAGCCTACTTTTAGGAAGGCTTGGGATGATCAGAAGAAGTTCAAGAAAGAGTAGAGGCAGAAGGGAAAAAAGCCTCCCTTTTTTAGAAACAGTCCTCAGGGACAGCCATCTTTTAGAGAGCCCAGGAATGCTAAAGTGGGTGGGCAAATGCCAAGACTGCCACCTATGGAGTGTTGGGGTTGTAAAGGAAACCATAGGTACAGATATTGCCCCCACATAAATGATAAAGAAAGAGTCATCCACAATGTTCAACAAGCTAAAATAGTGCAGGATATGGGCAGTAGAATGCCAAGGATCTATGTAGCCCTGGACAACAAGCAAGCTGAATTTCAATCACACATGATTGAAGTGGAAGGTATGATTAAAAACTGACCATTTACTATTTTAATTGACTCAGGAGCTAGCCATAGTTATATAGATCCTAGAGTGGTGGCAAGTTTGCATTTGTCAAAAAGCAAACATGAAAAGTCTTTGTTAGTGCAGCTAGCTACAGGAACCAAGAGGAAAGTCATGGAGTTAGTCAAGTATTGTCCTATGGACATGAATGGACTGAGCACGAAGCCTGAATTGAACATTCTTCCATTAGGCTCTTATGACTGTCTAATTGGGATGGACTGGTTGGACCAGCACCATGCCATCTTGGATTGTTGTAATAAGGCATTCACTTGCTTAGATGAAGAAGGGAATCATAAAACAGTCCAAGGAATTCCTAGATTTGTTGTTGTCAGAGAAATCTCAGCGATGCAACTGAAGAAGTGCTACAGAAAAGGTTGTCAATTATTCGTAGCCCATGTAGGGGAAACACCTAAGGACAAGGTGTCAAGTATCGAAGAGTATGCGGTACTAAAAGAATTCGAAGATGTATTCCAAGAAGTACCTGGACTACCCCCAAAAAGGGATATCGATTTCTCTGTGAACTTGATGCCTCGAGCAGCTCCAGTATCAAAAGCTTTGTACAGAATGAGTACACCAGAGCTGAAAGAGTTGCAATTGTATCTTGAAGAGCTCTTGAAGAAGGGTTATATACACCCAAGCATGTCACCTTGGGGTGCCCCAGTCCTGTTCGTAAAGAAGAAGGATAGAACGTTGAGATTGTGCATCGATTTCAAGCAGTTGAACAAGGTAACGGTAAAGAACAAGTATCCTCTACCAAGGATTGATGACCTCTTCGATCAGTTGAAGGATGCAAGGATATTTTAGAAAATAGATCTAGGATTAGGATATCATCATATACGGATAAAATATGAAGACATCATCAAGACCGCCTTTAGAACAAGGTATGGTCATTATGAGTTCACAGTGGTGTCGTTTGGACTGTCGAATGCACCCGTTGTTTTTATGTGCTTGATGAATGGAGTATTCAGGGACTATCTAGACAAGTTTGTCATAGTCTTCCTGGATGACATCTTGGTGTATTCCAAGTCAGAAGAAGAACATGAGCAGCATCTGAGGATGGTGTTGCAGGTGCTAAGTGGGAACCAACTGTATGCCAAGCTAAGCAAGGGCTCGTTTTATCAGGAACAGATCCATTACTTGGGGCATATTATCTCGAAGGATGGGATAGTTGTAGACCCTGAGAAGATCGAATCCATTAGAGAATGTTCATTGCCAAAGAATGTGGCAGAAGTTAGATCCTTTATGGGTCTAGTGGGTTATTACTGAAGGTTTATTGAAGGGTTCTCGAGGATAGCTCACCCTCTCACTTCTTTACAAAGGAAGGAGAAGAAGTTCCAGTGGACATAGGATTGTGAAGAAAGCTTTCAACGATTGAAGAAACTTTTAACCAGTGCTCCAATATTGAGGATTGCAGATCCAAACGAAGACTTTGTGGTGTGCATAGATGCATGCAAAGAAGCACTGGGAGGATTCATCAATCAGAATGGATTTGTAATCTGTTATGAATCCAGGAAATTAAAGGAACATGAGAAGAACTATGCCACTCACGAATTGGATTTGGCATCCATAGTTCATGCTCTAAATAAATGGAGGCATTACATCATGGGAAGGAGGTTCGAGCTCAAAATAGACCATAATGGTCTGAAATATTTGTTTGATCATCCAACCTTAAATGCTAGACAAAGTAGGTGGCTGGAATTTCTGTGTGAATACGACTTTGATATCAAGAATATCAAAGGGAAGGAGAATAAAGTGGTTGATGCACTCAGCAGGAGGGTGCATGAACTACATGCTACAGTCATTAGCATGTATCAGACTAATATTAAAAGTAGAATTCTGGAGGCTACAAATGCAGATCTGCAATACAGAGAATTGGTAGCAAAGCTACAGCAGGGTAAGATTCCACAGAAGGTGGATATTTATAAATTGGGAATAGATGGAATATTGTTGCACAAGAACAAAATTTTTGTACCCAACGTTCACGACTTGAAACAGATAATTCTGTAGGAGATGCATAATGTGCCTTACACAGGGCACCCTGGATATCAGAAAACCATGGCAGTGGTCAAGAGCCATTACTTTTCGCCAGGTATGAAGAGAGAGATCACCGAATACATCAATATATGTATGGAGTGCCAAAAAGTTAAAGTTGAGCATAGGCACCCAGCAGGGTTGTTGCAACCTTTGCCCATTCCTGAATGGAAGTGGGAAGTGGTGAAAATGGATTTTATTACGGGATTTCCCAAAACAGACAAGTTGCATGATTCGATCATGGTGGTGGTGGACAAGATTACAAAAGCTGCCCATTTTATTCCACTGAAAACTACTCACAAGGCAGCAGATGTTGTTGATATTTTCATGAAGGAAGTGGCACGATTGCATGGAATTCCTAAAACAATTGTGTCCGACAGAGACCTGAAATTCATCTCGAATTTCTGGGAAGGAATGTTCAAAGAATTTGGAATGAATATGAACTTTAGTACAGCTTATCATCCTGAGTCTGATGGATAGATAGAGAGAGTGAACAGAGTGATATAAGACATACTGAGAATGTATGTGATGGACAAACCATCAAAATGGGAAGACTACCTACACTTGGTAGAATTTGCCTACAACAATGGCTATCAGACATCGTTGAAGATGAGCCCATTTGAAGCACTTTATGGAAGAAAGTGCAATACTCCAGTGAGCTGGGATAATCTAGTTGATAGAATGGTAGTTGGGCCAGAGTTGCTCAAGGAGATGGAGGAACAAATGATAAAAATTAAGTAGAATTTGAAAGTTTCCCAAGACAGACAGAAACGTTATGCTGATAAGAATAGAATCTACAAAGAGTTCAAAGTGGGTGATCATGTTTTCCTGAAAGTGAAAGATAACAGGAGTTCCCTAAAGCTAGGAAGTTGTGTCAAGTTGGTAGCCATATTTTTTGGGCCATTTGAAATCCTGGAAAGGATTGGGCCAATTGCATATATGCTTGCATTGCTTGCATCCATGGCTATACATAATGTGTTTCATGTTTCATTGCTTGAGAAATATATACTTGATGCTAATCATGTTATCGATTGGAATGTGATTCAGGTGGAACAAGAAGGTGTCCTGCAAGTGCATCCTTTGCGCATATTGTACAAGAAAGGCAAACAGCTCCGGAATCGAGCTATAGGGATTTTAAAGGTCCAATAGACCTGGTACGGTCCTGAGGACGCGACATGGGAGCATGAAGATGTTATGCGGGCAGAGTACTCGCATCTTTTTGAAGATTTTGGAAATCTTGTTGATGTTGTGTGAAAGTTGCACTGAGGACAGTGAAAAAATAAGGGGAGGGGATTGTAATACCCCTAGGACGTTCCCCAATTATATTATGAATTGTAATTTTGTTTTATAGGCTGATGAGCCAAGTTTATATAAGCTAGTGGGCTATGTGTTATTTATGCCAGGGAGCCTAAGTGTTGAGGGTCAGGGGCCTGATTTTTGTACATGTAATTATGCACATTATTAATAAGAGATAAAAATATTTGTGTGTAGACCTACCACGATGAATGAGTGAGGGGGACTAAGCTAACGCAAATCCTAGGTAAGGAAGAGGGGGCTGAAAGGTGGGAGAAGGGCTAATATTAAGAGCTTAAGTCCTTGGGAATAATAATATAATATTATTATTCCAAAACTATGAAAATGTATATTTTTTATCCTAAGTCCTTTGGAAGGCTAGGTGACTTCCAAATGGGAAGGAACGTGCTTCATGGGTGACATGTGTCAACCCGAGCACATGCAATTAACCCAGGAAATGAGTTATGTTGGGGTTGGCTCCCCATTCTTCCAACCTTCACGTGAGTTGTGGGGATTCCTTCATCCTCCGTCTAAACGCATTATTGTCCTCTGTGATTGAACCTCTGTACACTGTACGCATATTTGGAACCAGGGGGGGGGATTATGTTCTTTATTGTTGGTGGGAGAACAGAATGTTCGGTAATTACTGAGTCGTGCATCATGTGTTTCTTGCTGGAAAGCCCAACGCATCCTGTAATCGTTGAGCCACGCTATGCCTTAGTGCTAACTATTGTCGTTTCGGGTGTCCATAACCATTTTTCCCAGTTGACTGTTGTGGCCACGCAATGCTAGATTGTGTGTGGTTTGTTGGCTAGTGTAGGTCCGTGTTGAGCCTTGTGGTTCCCTGACTTTGTTGGAAACCGAGATTAAGGAAACAAGTTGTCTAGATTGTGTATAATCTCTCTCCAGGTGAGAGAGTGCGTGGAGGAAGACAGAACTCCTGGAAGGAGTCTCATAGTTGCCACAGAGATTGGAGACTTTCGGTCCGGCCTGTTGTTGAAGCTTAAGGCAAGGGAGGTTAGCAATCGAAGGACTGTCTAGGTGACAATGAAGGTGTATACTCCTGGGGTGGGACAGGAATGTGGGAAATGAGAGTCTGTGAGCAGTGGTCATAAGTGACTCCTAGAAGAGAATCCTTCCTCTGTGACTGTGTGTATTCCCATTACCTTGCCTAGCCTAGGATTCCCTGCTCAGTGGAGATTAGTCCCAGCTCGGGGGTGACCTACTGCTAAGAGTGATGAGAAATTTGGTCTAAGGCTGGGAGGTTCGTGGAAGGTCTACACGCAATTGGTGAATTACCTCCAGTTTAAGAGATAAGTATATGCATGCATATAATCTCAAATTAAATATGCATGTATGTGATTCTTGAAATGTTACTGTGTATTCCATGGTGTATATGAATTATTGTAATTTTCATCAATTTTGAAATGATAGCAGTAATTATGTGGTTAACTATAATTAAGCGTTTTAAATTCATTGGAATGCATATTATGTTACAGTAGTGTTTTTTCCACGTAGTAATGTTGGCCTGACCGTGGGGTTGATGGTCGGGGATGTTACATGCGGTGTCCTTCTAAAAAGTAGTCTTGCAGAGGAGGAAAGCAGTCACTTTTGTCAGGGAAAAGATAATTTTGAGGGCCTGATCACATGCATGTCAAGTCATCATCAGAGTGACCAAAATAATGTGTAACAAAATTCCCCCCAAAGTATGAGGCTGGAACATGTGACAGCCGAATAACTTTGTAAAATGCATGTGTGTGTCGGGATCAAAGAATGCACCAATCAGGAACCTGCAAACAATCAAGTCATCTGCATAAAATTACATCATTTATAAGGTAGGAAATCTCATGCTTAGAATACAAGTGATTGTAAATCATAAATGCGGGTCATGACCACCAATTATACACCGTGGATCAATGTCATCAAGATTCTACATAGCCACCAGAAATACACCGTGGATCTATGTATTTGAAAGTGTAAATTCAAACACATCCACGAGACATACAAAGTGGATATTTTTGTCAATACAAATCATGAATATTCCATCGCAACCTGGACCAAAAGGATGAGATCCACGGTCTTCAATCCTGGTGTTTGTAAGCATGAATCTAACCATGTGATTACAGGTGTTGAAGTCGAACATGGTAGAAACCACTTTATTACCAGTCATTGATGAAAACTGTTAACAAGTGCAAGGGAAATCACCATTGATGTCAATGAATCCCAAGGTACCTGAGCACAATCCAACGAGTATGAATAAATGAGCTAAAGTCGAACACTCGATGGAATCTCTCGATCAGGGACCAATGATATGAATCCACTGTCAAGAGCAAAGAAACTTGCCATTGAGGCATGTAGGCTCTAAGGTACTAAACGATTTCTAAGTCTTGTTCCCAGATGATGAGTTGAATTCGATAGGAAAAGACTCGTCACATGAGCACCTTGATGTATCCCCCATCAGTGACATGAAATAAGTAACAGATTTAGAGTATATCTAATTGTGAAAAATGATTCGAAACTGACACAGGGAAGGTCGACATGGTGAGAAATGACAATGCAGATGGTCGACTCAAGGGAAGGCTTGTTTGGACTGCTCTTGAACATATGAATGACATGAAATTGGTCTTGGTAGAATTGACTCAAAGACGACCCAAGATATGAATTCGAAGAAGGCCAAACAAGAGACAAATGGATTTCCCAAACCGGATTCAAATGACGAAGGGGATGTCATGTTCAAGAGCAACTAGTACTACCACTAACACAGGTATAGAGACACATTTCTTTCCCAAATTTTCCCCCACCATTTCTGGAGAGTACCTCTTTATTTTTACACAAGCTTCAAGAGGATAACATATGCTTGTTGATGTAAGCTCATCCTTCGGACGAGTCCCTCAAAGTATTTTTAACGAACCCTAAGAAGGAGTGGTTTGGTCCCATGTTGGTCTTTCGATGTTTGTTTAACGAGTCCAAAGATAGAAAAATCGAGGGTTTTTCATGTTTATAGAGTCTGAAAAACACATAAAGAGAACTTTCTCGGTTCCTTTTTCATAAAATAGTTCAATCGGACCGAAAAAATGATAACTTATCTCCCATCGAACATTTTATTCAAATAATTTTACGAGCGTGAACAGAACAAGGTCGCTCGGAAATATTTTCATTTTTATGGAGCGTGAAAAGAGATTAAAGGATACTCCATGTGTGTCATTTTTCGTGTTACCAAGACAAGTATGAAAAGATGACAAAAGTATGCTCAGTTGCGTTCTCATAAATTTTTGAGCACGAGAACGAACGAAGAGCGAGCTCGAGATTTTACTAAAAAAAAACCCTAAAAAGTATCGATATGCGTAACGAAGAGAAAAATAAATTACAGAACAAAGATCCATACTCTGTTTAATTAGGACTCTAGTCTCCTTCCTGCAAGAAACAATACACTTACAAGACTATTAGTTTGAAGATTCATAACCAAACACATTTATATAACATAAAATATTATGAAAAAAGGTAAAAAATGAAATAAATTAGAGTAAGTGTTCTTTTTTACCATTTCATTTGTATTTGGTCAAGAACTTGTCTAAAAACCCCTTTTTCACCCCTTTCTTTGGCGATCAATTGAGAAGAGATCAGACGATCATTCGGCGAACGATTTCCGTGAAAACAGTAAGTGTTTCATCTTCTTCCTTTTCAATGGTTTAAAATTTGTTTTTGGTGGTCACAAGATGATTTTTTGGGTGATTTTTGTGTTGGTAGGCGTGCATTGGGGCCGTCGCAGGTGGACTATATTGGGCCCTATGGAAACAAAATATTTCCGTAGGTGCCCAATGGATAACCTGTGGAAATTCCACACTGTAATTGAAGCTCAATTACAATGGCCGAAAACCAAAAAAGAAAATCAAGCGTTTACCAAAAATAATTCCAAAAAAAGGTTGGATGGAGGTGCTAACTGTCCTCTCTTACTTCCATGCAGGTGTTTTATTGCAAAGATGTTGGAATGGAGAGAACATGAGCATGAATATGACGACTCTATGGCTTTGAATGATCCTGGAACCATTGATGGTCTTTGGCAATGTGGCTTATTGAAAATTTTCAAGATCCAGGGCATGAGAGCCCAACGGAAACTATTAGAGTATTTAGTCCATATGTGGGATG
>ML785309.1:100193-112151 GCA_009831015.1 Picea engelmannii | reverse complement strand
GGGAATTAAGGATTCCCGCAGGTGAGTATATATGCAGCCTGCGAACTATCTTTTAAACTATGCTTTCTGGAAACTGACAAGTGTAACCTTCCTCATGAAAATGTTCTTAATAAAGAGTTTGATTTCCTATTAACATGACACTGCTATGACATCATTCCGATGACCAAAAATGTGGATAACATGAAGGAACTTTTTGACCTCGGCACATCTCGGACAGTCCTTCATGTAGTGATCATCAGCACAGATAAGGAAATAATAGCGAGGTTTATGTTTTTCCTTATCATCAGCAGGTTGTGACTTGGTCTTGTCAGATTGTGGGTTGTTATTTTTATCCTCCTTATTCCTACCCTTCCCTTTTTTAGATTTATTCTTGCCGGTAGGAGTCGACTGAACAGCGTTCACTTATGAAGTTTTACTGGTGGGAGGAGTGGGCGTCAGAGTAGTTTGAACATTAGAAGCATGGGATTTGGGATTGGTGTGAGAGGTCTACACAGATTGAGGTTGATCATGGAAAGTACCTATCACACCATCAGCAGCATGAGAAGCTTCTAGGGTTGTTGAGGTGGTTGTGGTAGAAGGACAAGGCACGTCAGAGAGAAGATCGTAAAGAGTACCTGTTTGTGAATAAACGATATTGAGGTACTGGGCGCGACTGATCGCATGTTCTTTCGTGACAACTCCACCCATGGAAATGTCATGAGAGATGTCATTCATGGAGGATTTCGTGAACCATTCTGCCAATAACTGATCGGGAAGATCGAGTTTGACTAAACGTCGTCTTCATCTCCAAACGTCGTCTTCATCTCTACTCATGAATGTGATCAGAGATATGAGTGGCTTTATTTTTCTTGAAATAACTCAAAATCTCAGTTCTCATTCATAACGGATTGGAAACTAGTAGTGATTGAGGAAATCCATGGCTAGGGTATTAAATCTGATGAAGAAGCCTCATGGTAATTCTATATACCACTTTGCAGTTGAACCCATGAGATTTTGTTGAAAAAGACGTAATCGAATGGAGTCATCCATCAAAAAGTTGGAAGAACACCAAAGGTAGGAAGTCATTACATGATTGTTTGGATCCTCTCCTGGTTTACCATCGAACTTAGGAATGTCTTATGGTAATTTGGCCAGTATGACGGTTCAATGAGGAGAGTGATGGATAGGGTCATTCAAAATTCTAGACAAATCGGGTAGGTCCAAAGTGGCCAAAAGGGGAAACTGTCTATTCACTTGAGGATACTGGTGACTTTGGGGAGGAAGCTCTGTCGGTATACCAGTAGGGCCATAAGAAGTTTGTGCATAGGGCATAGGTCCCGATAGATTCGGTCAGTGATGGGGAGGCATCCAATGTGTGTGTGGTTGCATGAGTTCACCCACTAAAGTCACAACTGAATATGTACCATGAATATTCCTCATGGGAACATCCAATGTGTGTGTGGTTGCATGAGCACACCCACTAAAGTCACAACTGATAGTCAAATTGTCCCTTTCACCTTCATCTCCAATGGATCTCCACTGGATCTTACATGCATGTAGTTAACATTGGTAAATCTTTAGTTGCATGTGAGACCGCTGATTGTGAATTAATTAATAATCAATTCATTGATCTCTCACTAGTGTAAGTTCAGTTACAACTAGTACAACTGAGCTTAACTCACTTAACTGAGTTAAACTACTTTACAACTCACATAACTACACATATAAATCTGTTACAAATTCGAATCACTCAGTTACAACTAATTTGACTTGCATGTCCCACCAATCAACCTTCGAACTAATTTGACTTGCATGTCCAAGTTCTCATTGAGAATATATTAATATTTATTGTCCAACTATTATTAAGGGATAATAATAGTCGACATACATCTATAAAAAGAATTTTCTCACCATCTATGAATAGACATCATCTATAAAAAGAATTTTCTCACCATCTATGAATAGACATCATCTATAAATAGAATTTTCTCACCATCTATGAATAGACATCATCTATAAATAGAATTCCACCTAAAAATAGCATGAGGCTCCATCCTAGTGTAGGTGCATAATTTTTAGTAGGATCTTCTTGTTGAATCTCAACAGAAGGTTCATTCTTTGGTCTTTCAAAGCTATCACATAGACTCCCCCTGTCTAATATTCATATTACTTGGGATTCTCTAAGTCGGATGGCTCAGAACATTTCTCGCTCTGATGTGTATTCATCATCATCTTCATTGGTAGATTCATCATCATATTCATTGGTAGATTCATTATCTCTCTGAGCTTTGACTTATTTATTTCTATCTGTGGATTCATATTTCACTACGATTCCTGAAAGTACAATCTCTTGAACATGTTCCTTATTCACCTGTCCTTCCTTTCTTTCAGTTATTTTCCAAACCTTTCTGTATTTGACATCTTTCTTTTTCTCTATAGAATTTTCTTCATCTTGTTTTATTGTCAATCTTGTGATCTTTGGCACTTGGTATTTTTTCACTTGTTCTTCTTGTTTTCTTATCCATACTTTCTTATATCTGATATCGGTGCTCTCTTTCATGGATGTATTGATCATGCTTCTACAATCACTGGCTATATGTCCATAGTTATGACATTTGTAACACTCAATGTTATGTGTGGCATGTTGGAGTTACTTCACACACACATAGGATTTAGTTTTCTTAAGGTTTTTCCTTGTTTATTAGTCATAATCAGTCATTATCCAATCTCCTATATTTTAGGGGATAATATTCCACCTGGAGAATATTCTCTTTCAGTTGACACTTCAGTTTGACTAGTTGAGTTGAGTTTAGATGTTGCATTGGTTTTGTCACCATGCAACATTGGGATCATCACCATGATAATTTGAACTTGCCTTGGTATCATCACTATACTGGTGCATTATCCTTTATTCCCTCAGTTAACTCCTCACTACTCTCTGTTCAGTCAATTAATTGAAGACTAGTTGACTAGATAATTCAACTAGGTGGCAATTCACTCTCGTAACTGCCTGAGAGACTAAACTAGGTGGTAGTTCACTCTCATAATTGTTGGTGTGTGTCCATATCACTCTATACCAACACTATGGCACATTATTTCTCCTCCAGTGTGCACTCATTGAGCTATACAGAGTATATCATGTGTAAATTATTCATTATTCACAATGGTTAATGAGAATTCTTTCATTCTTTCTCTCCTTCTTATTATTTCTCCAATTCTCTCTGAAAATGTGTGTATTATTGTTTATCTAGGTATATTTTGTGCATGTTCAACACATTTACATGTTATCAAAGCCGACGGACTGCTAAGAAAAAGCTACACCAAAATTTTTTGTAGGTACAAAAGATTGAAGACAGTAGAAAGATGGATTTCCAAAAAGAATTCATTCTTACACCTTACAACTATTTTGCATGGAAGGAGAAAATAGCCATAGATCCTTGAACCAGAGGATTGTACAGGTTAACCTTGAATACAAATACAGAACTAACATCAGCCATAGAAAAATCCAAGTACTTAAATCACATAGATGAGGCACTCAGAATAATTTGCAGTCTTATTTCTTTCGATCTTCTTTTTCACATATCTTCTTGTAAGACTCCCGATGAAGCCTATAAAACCTTGGAAGGGCTCTTTGGAAAATAGGATGAGATGAGGGGACACATGTTGGAGGTAGAGATGCTCACATTGGATCTAAAAATCTTCGACAATATCCAAGATTTCTTTACAAAATTTAAGGATTTATTGTCGCAACTCAAATCTTGCGAGGTTGATAAATTGACGGAGGAGAAACAAATGGTTCTCACCATTCTCTCCAAGATTGGTCCTGAATTCTCTTTATTTTTATCCACATTCCATACTGTTAGATTCGCCTCTGGAGCCACATAGAAGATGCCTTCTCTTGAGGACTTTATCAAATCCCTAACACAAGAGAAAACCAAGCTCATCAACATGGGCACAATCAAAGGCCCAAGGGTGCATGAACTCACTGTGCATGATGGCAGCCAAAAATATCATAAATCTAAAGATAAAGATAAATGAAAAGCTCATGTACATTCGAAGAAGGAAGGGTACACAAAACACTTCACTGATGCCTCCGGATCCAAAGGAGAAAAGGAGAGAAATGCACCTACTGTCACAAAGGATTCCATTTAGAATCCACATGCATGAAAAAAAAATAGATCTGATGTCTCAAATACTTCAGCAAAACAAACTTGGAGATCACATCCTCGAGGGTGCCAAGAAGTAGAAGCTAAAAGATCTAAATTCCAAGAAAGGCAATTCCATCCATGCCTTGATTGTCATCAACTCCTCTCTCGATGCTTGGATTGTTGATTCAGGAGCATCACATCACATGGTTGCCTCAAAATTTGTATATTCTTCTTTGAATGCATGCAAAGGTCCTCCTATTCCGATGGGGGATAACTCTTATGTCTAAGTCACTGGCAAAGGAAGGATTGAACTCACCAACGGAAGCTTCGAGAATGTGTTGCATGTTTCCAAAATTTATGTCAACCTTCTCTCCATGTATTAGATGACGAATTCTGGCACCGGAAATAAATTCATATTCACGCCAAATTCTATGGACATCTACGACATGCAAACCAACTCCAAGGTTGCTACCAGTGAGGTAAATCATCAATCTAGATTGTATACATTTTTTAAATTCATTGAACCTGATTTTTCTTTACTGCTTACTCATGTTGATGAAAGTAGTAGGATATGGCATGAAAGGTTTTGACATTTGAATTTCAAATACATGCAATAGCTTAGCAAGCATAGATTGGTTGATGGTCTACCATACATCCATTTCTCCAAGGGAGTGTGCGAGGTATGTATTCTCAGGAAACACCCTCAAGAGAAATTCGACAAGGGAACGTATCAGAGAGCCTCTGTACCTTTAGATTTGATCCATAGTGGCCTTATGGGTCCCTTTCCGCATCAATCCATCATCAAAGCGAGGTTTGTTCTCATTTTTTTTTATGATTTCTCACGTCTTACTTGGATCTACTTTCTCAGGCAAAAATCTGAGGTCTTTCAGCACCTCAAAGATTTCAAAGCCTTGGTTGAGACACAGTCTGGAAAGAATATCAAAGTCCTCTAAACTAATAACAGGGGAGAGTATGTGAATCATGAGATCCATAATATTTTCCATGAGGTAGGGATTCAGTTGCAGCACACAGTTCCCCATACTCTGCAGCAAAATGGAGTTGTTGAGCGAAAAAACAAATCTCTAAAGGAGATGGCATCTTGCAAGTTGCATGCAAAGTCACTACCACAGATACTATGGGTCGAAGCACTTAATTGTGAAACATACATCCAAAACATATCTCCCCATAGATATGTCAATGATAAGACCCCCTACGAGTCTTGGAGCGGCCTCAAACCGGAAGTGACCCAATTTCGCATTTTCGGTTCACATGCATGGGCCAAGATTCCCTCTTAAAAGAGGAAGGCACTTGATCCATAGAGAACTGAGTGCATTTTTTTTGGATACCCAAACGGTGTGAAGGGATATCCTCTTATTGATCTTTCCTCGGACCGGATCATCATTGAGTGTAGTGTCCAATTCGAGGAAAGTGTCTCGCATGCACCTCAGCAGTCACATGCAGACACCTTCATTCTTCCACCTGTCCAAGATGATGAGCATGCACATGCCGACTCTTCTTTGGATGAGAGTTATGATTCAAAGGACTCAGATGATTCAAATTAGGAGTCAGTACAGTTGGATGCAGATTCAAAGCATCCAGATGCAGTTGCAGAGCCAGAGCAGAGGCCCAAGTGGGCATAGACTACTCTTCAAGATGCAGGGGATCTCGTTGGTGATCGAGCTAATACTAGGATGACTCGATCTGATTTTGAGGAGTCTCCTGTTGCACTCACCGCCACTAAAACATTGCCCTACGGGCATCTTTTCTTGGTTCAATCTTCAGATCCACAGTCTTATGGCGAGGCTACTAGAAATCCCTTTTAGGAATCCGCCATGTAAGAGGAGTACAACTCCCTCCTCAAGAACCAGACTTGGGATCTGGTTCCCCTTCCTTTTGGGAGGAAACTTGTCAGATGTATATGGGTCTATAAGACCAAGAGTGCAGCAGATGGACAGATCAGCATATACAAAGCTAGGCTTTTCACCAAAGGCTTTCAGCAGGTTCATGGTATTGACTACGATGAGACCTTCGTTCCAGTAGCGAATATGGATTCCATACAATTGGAAATAGCCATTGTGGTAACCAAGGGATGGGAAGTCCATCAGATAGATGTAAAGAATGCATTTATTCACAGTGATCTCTCTGAGAAGATCCACATGGAGAAGCCCTAGGGATTTATGCAGGACTCATCTTTGGTATGTCAAATGAAGAAGTCACTTTATGGCCTCAAGCAGGTTTTGAGGCCATGGTATGCCAAGATGGAATCCTACCTGTTGTCATAGAACTTTGTATGTTGTAAATCAGACCCGAATGTCTACATGCACATGACGGTTGATTCACTTCTACTTTTAGTTCTGTATGTCGATGTTTTGTTGATCATTGGGTGCTCGACTTCAGTGATTGTTGCAGTCAAGACGATTATACATGACAGGTTTTTGATGACGAAAATGGGTCTGCTATACTTCTTCCTTGGACTTGAGATCAATCAGGATGCATCAGGCATCAAATTGTCTCACACCAAGTATGCATGAGATCTCCTTGAGAGATTTCACATGACAAACTGCAAGTCTTCTCTGACTCCTTTCCTATCAAGATTCAAACTTGAGGATGGAGGGGAGACTCCACTGGTTGAGAGCACACTGTATAGACAGCTAGTGGGGATCTTGTTGTATCTCACACACTCAAGACCAGAACTCTCATATGCAGTTGGCACGGTTTCCAGTTTCATGTAGGAGTCGCATGAGATACATTGGAAAGTTGCAAAGTGTATCCTTCGATACATTCAGGGCACCATCACCTTTGGGATTCATTATGCAGCAGACTCTACATTATATCTCATTGGGTTTACTGATTCTGACTGGGCTGGCAATAGTACTGATCACAATTCCACATCTGGTTACTCACTCAATCTTGGTTCTGGGCCTATCTGTTGGTTAAGCAAGAAGCAAGATGCCATTTATCTATCTTTAGTCGAGGCAGAGTATGAGGGGTAGTTAACATAACCATTCAGGCTATGTGTCTACAACATTTTCTCACTAAGTTGGGAATTCAGTTTCATCAGTCGATCGTCATCTGGTGTGACAACCAGAGCACTCTGAAGTTCTGCAAAGATCCAGTTCAAAAGCAGCACACGAAGCACATCAAGATCCACGTGCACTACATCTAGGACTTATCACATGAGGGGATCATTGACTTATAGTTATGTCCTTCAGCAAAATAGACAGTAGACATCTTCACCAAGACCTTCACTGAGAAGAAGTTCCATTCTCTACGAAGTCGTCTTGGAGTGAAGGGCATAGTTGCCTAGCAACTGTAGTTCTTCTTTTTTTACATACATTGTACCTTGAGGGGGGGGGTTTCCCATGATGTTTTCCCTCTTTCCTCACTTTATTTTCAGTGTATCCTTTGTATTCAGGTACCTAACATGGCCTCGTTGCCGGGACCCATTCTTTATTTTCACCATAGCGATGTTTAGGGGGGGTGTTGGAGTTACTTCACACACACCTAGGATTTATTTTTCCTAAAGTTTTTCCTTGTTTATTAGTCATAATCAATCATTATCCAGTCTCCTATATTTTACAGAAGAACATTCCACCTGGAGAATATTTTCTTTCAGTTGACACTTCAGTTTGACTAGTTGAGTTAAGTTTAGATGTTGCATTGGTTTTGTCACCATGCAACATTAGGATCATCACCATGTTAATTCGACTTTTCCTTGGTATCATCACCAGACTGACGCATTAGCCTTGATTCCCTGAGTTAACTCCTCACTACTCTATGTTCAGTCAGTTAACTGAAGACTAGTTGACTAGTTAATTCAACTAGGTGGCAGTTCACTCTCGTAATTTCCTGAGAGACTAGACTTGGTGGCAGTTCACTCCCATAATTGTTGGTGTGTTTCTAGATCACTCTAGAACACCACTATGGCGCATTGGTTCTCCTCCAATGCGCACTCATTGAGATATACAGAGTATATCATATGTAAATTATTTATTATTCACAACAGTTAATGAGAATTCTTTCATTCTTTCTCTCCTTCTTCTTATTTCTCCAATTCTCTTTGCAAATGTGTGTATTATTGTTTAGATCGATATATTATGTGCAAGTTCAACACATTTACATGGCCACATATGCACTTCTTGCTTGAACATTTCTTTTGTAATCCTTGGAATCTGCAACCTTATGTCCAAAATTAGTACAATAAAAACAATGACCATAAAAGAAATTTGCATACCTGGGAGTGAGTGATCTTCTTTGTGGTGTAGTCCTTGTGAATTTTTGTCTTAACTAATCATGACCATGATTGAAGCCTCTTTGTGGCTTGAACACAGATGGTCTTCTTGAATATGTATCTTCAATAGTTTTCTTAGATTATGGTTGACCGTGATTTCTTCCTTTGAGTACTTATGCATAACTCTTTCTATTTTCTTCATTGTTCTTTTCTATCAACCTAAAGTTATTCTCTTTATTCTCTGTAACTTATGTGGATGTTTCTATCTCTTCAACGTTTTTTTTGAGATTGGCAATTTTACTTCTCAATGTGACAACTTCTTCCTCAAGTTTCTCAACCTCTTCTTCTTTCTTTAATATCTGAGACTTCGTGACGTCTTTTGTTCTCTCTGCTTCTTCAAACTGAATTTTTATTGTGATTATTTCTTCTTCAAGTACTTTCTCTTCTTGACCAAACTCTGACTCAAGCTAGTTTAGATCATTATCTCTTTCCTTAAGATGATATGTCAATATTTTCTCTCTCATTTTTGCTTCTTCCTTTTTTGTTGCTATGTTGCCTTCCAAACAGTAATTTTGATATTCAATATTTTCTTCAATCTTTATGGCTTCTTCTATCTGATTTCTTAAGTTCTCTATGACTTGTTGGGATTCTTCAAAAATGTGAACACTTTCTTTTTGTTTCATCAATTCTTTCTTGATTGACTTGTTTTATTCTCTTAGTTCATCTAAAGAACTAATCAATTCTGCCTCATAATTGTCGTCTTTTTCAAAAAAAAAATTGTCTCATTTCTTTCATGGCATTCTATTTCAATATGTCCACATTTTTCACAATTAAAGCAAAACAACATACCTCTAGTGATTATGTACTCTTCATATTCTGAATATGTTTGACATGGTGAACATAATTCTTCTTGATTTGTATCTGCATCTTCTTTGACATTTTCTGAATCTGCGATGGGTGGAGAATATATGTCATGTAACTTATCCCAAAGTTATTTTGTTGACGAACATTTACCAACCTTTTCTCTTATCGAATTAGGTAATCCTTCCCAGATGAAATCCATTGTTATTTTGTTATTCTTCTTCAATTCCTTCTTGGTTGTAGTCTTTTCCCTTTTTGAACTATCATATCCTGTAACAACTAATAGCCAAATATAATGTCCATGTGCCTGTAAAAATACTTTCGTCCTTATGCTCCAAATCTCATACTTAAATCCATTCTATCCATTAAACATTGGTACTCCATTCTCATAATAATCCATGATCTCCTTCCAGAGGTTAAATTGTTTCCTGAAGGAACTGGCTCTGATACCAATTGTTGGATTACTGAGAGGGGGGGTGAATCAGTAATAGAGCAATATAATCATTTTAACCATATAATTCAAGTGTTATATCAATGTATCATTATCATTCTATATTTGTAGAGTAAATAAACAATGAGCAGATGAACAATCATACACATACACATACACAGTCCACCAGTATTTTTATGTGAAAACTCAAAGCGGGAGAAAACCACGGAATGTATTTTCTTATATGTCTTGAAGAATTACATTCATTGGAAGCACCAACTTCCTTTTTTTTCCAGCTTCAATTGAAAGGAAGCAAAAATGGTGAGATGAACTGTAAATAACATACCTTATAAAGCATCATCAAAAGAATTTATCCTCCCTTGAATTTTGGTCTTCTTTACTTCACTTTCTCTCTTAAATTCGACTTAGTTATCCTTTGGTTACCTCAGTCACCTGTAGATATTCAATATGTTCAAGTGTGATGTAAAATGAGAGAGTCTTGCCTCTTATTTATACTTTCATGTAGCTTCCTCAAGGGGTTACCTTTTAACCATCTTAACCCACTTTCTTTATTTTAGGATTAACCAACTTCTAACCACTTGTCCAATTAGTAATTTATTCATTAAATTTATTATTTAAATAATTTATTTTGTATCTACTTTGACTTATACTACACTCATCACTTCACTTTACCTCAAGGGGTTACCTTCTAACCATCTTAAACCACTTTCTTTATTTTAGGGCTAACCCACTTCTAACCACTTGTCAACTTAGTAATTTCTCCATTAACTTTATTATTTAAAGAATTTATTTTGTATTCACTTTTAATTATGGTACACTCATAACTTTACTTTATTATTTACCTTATAAAAATCTCTTAAACCACTTTGACTACTTTGACCTTTTGGGGCCTTCCAGATGACTCATGAGGGTTCTTCAACTTCACGTGGCCATAACTCTCTAACCGTGAGGAGTTGTGACGTTCCACATACCACTGGAAATGGAATGACATGTATTATCCATATAGAATATTATTACCTTCAAATTTATCAAAACTCATACCATTAAACATCAAACAAACTTGGGTTCATTACCCAAACCTAGGTTCTCCAACTTCACATGGCCATAACTCTTTAACCGTGAGGATTTATGTGACGTTCCACATACCACCAGAAATGGAATGACATGTACTATCCATATAGAATAGTCTTACCTTAAAATATATTAAAACTCATACCATTATACATGAAACAAACTTGGGTCTATTACCCAAACCTTTGTGCTACCGAAATTTCTCCAAGGGTTGACATCAATCTACAATATCACTCTCCAATGGTTGAAATCAATGACAACCAACAATCCATACCAACTATCCATTAACCTAATCCAATTGTCTGACATCTCGGATAGTGACCACACCCTATATCTTTAAAAGTCACTAATTCATGTTTTTCGAAAAAGAAAGAAAAATTAGCCAGTGACCCTCACTGGCATTCTTTTATTCCTCGTCGTTGCGAACACACACCTAAAATATTATTTGATTTTGAGTTGAAATGTTCATGTTATGGATAAAACATGTTTTTGGCTCCAAACATTTTTTTGTGGCAATCTCACTGACATGGCATTGAACGTGGCTACTGGTGTCCACCTATCATCCCCTGATTCGGCCGTGTCATCATCCTCCTTTCCCTCCATCAGTGATTGACTTATTTGTTTACATCGACGATCGACGATTTCCTTCCATCGACAATTTTCAGAATAGTTTCTTTATAAGATTTTGTAGACCTTTGATTTCTCCATCGACAATCGATGAGTTCCTTCCATCGACGATTTTCAAAAATATTTCTTTATAAGATTATGTCGACCTCTGATCACTTCATCAGCAATTTTCAAAAAGGTTTCTTTATAAGATTTTTTCGACCTTAGATCGCTCTATCGACAATCGAAAATTTTCTTCCATCATCGATTTTCATAAAGGTTTCTTTATAAGATTTCGTTGACCTCCAATAGCTCCATCGACGATTGACATTTTCCTTCCATCGGTAGACTTGTATAACTTTAAAAAAAATTGACCAACCCTACGATGGATTTGGACCATTGATCTCGAGATCAAAAGTGATCTTAGCTAGCGATTCACTAACCCTTGCCAAACTTTGTTGAACTTGTAGACGAATCTCGATCGTCGATCTACTAAGCTTCACCAAAAACATAGTTACCAAATTAACGAGAACTCTACAGAGTTCTCATTTTTTTGAGGGTCCAATTTTTTACCTCATTTTTTAAAATGTGCTACCGGTTGCACCCCCCCC
>ML785309.1:57797-84371 GCA_009831015.1 Picea engelmannii | reverse complement strand
TTCTGGCAATGAGCACAAGATTAGAAGAGCCCTAACCTCATCATCAAAGTCCACTTTTACAGAACTTAGTTGATTAATAACCGTATTAAATTCATTTAAATGATCTACAACAGACCCACCTTCTGACATCTTCATATTAAATAATCTCTTCCTTAGAAATACCTTATTCGATGCCGAGGGTTTTTCATACAATTTGGCCAACGCGTCCATCAAACCCTTCGTTGTTTTTTCTTTCGAAATATTGAAAGCCACCGACGCTGCCAGGCTCAGCCGTATCGTTCCTAGAGCCTTTATGTCAAGAATCTCTCATTCTTCGTCCTTCATGGCCACCGGCTTCTTTGCTACTCCACTCAATGGTAGGAATAGATCCTTCTAATATAAATAGTCTTCCATCTGCATCTTCCATAACTGGTAGTTTTGGCCGTTAAATTTCTCGACCCTAAACTTTCCATCTTCCGACATTGCTCCCACTCAAACCAGGAACCCTCTTTTCCTGCGAGTTACTTTATGCTCTGATACCAGTTGTTAGAAAAATAGGACCGCGGAGCAATAAAATAAAACAAATGCAGAAACAAAACACAGAAGAGACAAAGATTTACGTGGTTCACCCAGTGTGGGCTATGTCCACCAGAGAAATTGCCAGGTCCTTCCTTTATTATTATCCAGCAAATGAAGGGATACAACCTACAGCAAAACCCGTTGTAACTTCCTCTTCTTTCTCTCACAGTCTCCTCTCTCAAAATACAATATTCACCATCAACCATAGCCGCGATACATTTCCCTCATAAAAGAGGGTTGCCTTCTAGGGCAAAAAACCCTAACATAATCTCTACCGTTAGATCTGCGACCTTATAATGAACGGTCCAGATTCACAATGAAATTACAATATAATTTTACAAGGCAATTTTTGCTTAAGGGGCTTCGCCCCCGAACCTCCGCTAGGGGCCCACTTGCCCCCAGACCCCCCAGTTGGGGGGATAGGCCCCCCGGACCCCACAGAGGGGGTACCCCCCCTCTGCACTCCCCCGCGTGGAAGAGTGTACATACTTCTGGGGTGTAAATACTTCATGGGGTATAAACGCGGCATACTTCTGGGGTGTAAATACTTCATGGGGTATAAACGCGGCTGAAAGCAAGGACCTCTGAATCAGGAAAATAATCAGGCTCCACAATCAACACTAACTACAATCCCTAGAAAGAGAGGATTGCATTAGCGTTGATGGAGAACAAGATTTGGAATTTTGCAAATAAAACTCTCACCCCTCCCACTGATGTTGCAGAACTGGTTATCTTTAAACAAACATATGTGAAGGCCAGGAGGATTATCTTGGATGGAGTGAAGGATCATGTGACCCCTCATCTTTCCAAGAAGAAATCTGCCAGGGAAATGTCGGAGGACTTGACAAAAATTATTAGAGCAACAATGCAAACGGGATATTGGTGTTAAAGGAGAAGTTGAGAAACACCACAATGACCAAGTCAGGCAATGTTACTTCATATCTCACCAAGATCACACAAGTCTGAGATGAACTCATTGTAGTTGGGGAGATAGTGTCAGATCCAGAGATGGTGAGGACAGCCCTGGAGCCTGAATGTATTTTTGAAGCCATGGGAATCATTTTTCAAGGGGATCATAGCACGTGAGAATCTTCCTCACTGGGAGAGGTTATGGGATGATTTCATACAGGAGGAGACTCGATAGGAGTCACTTCATGGGGGGGAAATGAAGGGTGATGATGAGAACCTTTCCCTTGCCAGTCAGACAAAGAAGGGTAAGGGGAAGAAGAGCACAGGTGGAAAGAGTACCTTGGGAGTTGGAGAGAAGGACATGAGAAAAGTCAAGTGCTTTCCATGTCACAAATTTGGCCATTATGCAGGTCAATGTCTGAACAAGAAGAAGGGAAAGGGGAAGACTCAAGTAGCACCTTCAGCAGATACACATGTGAGCGAATTTGCCAGCAAATTCGAGAAGGAATTCTCACTTGTATCTTTTCTTTTTGGAACCTTGGCAAAGGATGTCTGGTTCGTGGACAGTGGTGCTTGTCGTCATATGACAGGATCACGGGAGGTATTCACCAATGTTTTAGAGGGAGAGTAAAAACTACGAGTGGAGCTTGGTAATGATGTTAGGTGGGTTGAAGAGGAGATTGGGACTATTCAGTTTCAGCTAGAGTCAAGAAGTCCTTTAGAGGTGATAGATGTGATATGTGTACCAAAGCTAACCAAGAACATACTCGCAGTATCAGTGATGGAGGGCAAGGGGTATGCAGTCAATTTCCAGGATGGACAAGTACTTGTCATGCCAAGAACTTCTAGTCCAAGCTCAAGACGGATAATTGGAAGCAAAGAGGGTAACTTGTACTTGTTTAAGGGTCATCCTATACGTGCCCTAGTTCATGATAATGATAGTGACAACTTGTGCAAATCATGGCACAAGAGGATGGGTCACTTTCACCACGGGTCTTTACTAATATTGAGGGAGATTGTCACTAGTCTTCCAAAGTTCAGTGTAGAGTAGTAGGGTGTGTACAAGGGATGTGCACTTGTCAAGTATGACAAGACGACCTTTCTTAGAAGTAATAGCAGGTCCAAAGGGATATTGGATCTAGTACATTCAGACGTGTGTGGTCCTATGTCAATGGGGTCCTTGAGTGGGTTCAACTATTATGTGACCTTTATAAATTATTGTTCCAAGAGGATCTGGATCTACTTCATGAAGACCAAGGATGAGGTCTTCAATCAGTTTCGAGAGTTCAAATCTCTTGTGGAGAACCAAACAAGGAGGAAGGTCAATGTCCTTAGATCGCACAATGGGGGTGAGTATACCTCAAATGAGTTCAAGGACTTTTACAAAGAGACGGGCATAAAGGAGTTGGCAGTTCCTTACAACCCACAGCAGAATGGGGTTGTTGAGAGAAAAAACAGGGACATCGTCGGGGTTGCTAAAGTCATGATTTGTGATCAGGATCTTCTTATGTTCCTATGGGAAAAAGCATGTAACACAACAGTATACATCCAAAACAAGAGTCCTCACAAAGTCTTGGGGGACAAGACTTCTAAGGAGTTATTAATGGGACTGAAACCGGAGGTGGGGTATTTATGTATCTTCGGGTGTCCAGTGTATATCCATGTACCAGAAAAGAAGAGGATAAAGTTGGAGCCCTTGTGATGGAAGGGAATTTTTGTTGGTTACGGTGAGACTTCCAAGGCATACAATGTGCATATCCCATCTCAAGGGAAGACTGTGGTGAGTAGGAATGTGAGGTTTGAGGAAGTCATGTGATATAGCGCCAGCAATGGCAGATGATCATGAGCAAGAGGCTTCAAAGATTCAGGAGAAGCCAACAACAACAATAGAAAGAACTCAGTCTTCAGGTCAAGAGAAGGAGCAGGATGTACCTTCTACTTCTGCCAAGAGGAGGTCGAGATGGCTTGAGAAGACACTAAGAGATGCTCAGGGGCATGTGGAGGCTCCTAGGAGTGATTTTCTTACAGGACAGAAACTCCATTCATGGTTCCTAATTTTGAAAGGTCATGGAATCAGTCCGACCTCCTGGTCAAGGATCGTTCTTAACTCTATTGAGCTAGAGAAACTCTTTGATTCCCTATTGGAACCTCTATTTAAACAACTTCACGGGTCCTTTTTATGAAACTTCACCTATGTGACTAAGCACCAAGCGCGAGCTTCACCGCCACGCGACCACGGGTTGTGACCGCGCGCCTACTCAGAAAGTGTTTCGAGACTTCGCGTGTCAGGACTTCGACGTATGAGCCACCCCTGACTCCCCAACACCCAAGCTCCAAAAAGGGCTTAACGACCATTAGCTCCCTCCACTCACGTGACCATTCCCATGACCACAAGCTTAACCCAAACGACGTGTCGCATTTCACGACTTTAGTACTTTCGATGCAAGGCGCCCCATCTCCTCCAACTCCCAAGCTCCAAAAAGGGCTAGCGTTCCTTAGCTTCCCCTTTGGCCTCTATCCATATGACCATTCACTATGACCCGGGGCCTAATTCTAAAGCACGTTGGAGTTTCGCATATCGCGAGTTCTCACAACTTCCATATTTGACTTTTCCACCCTGCGAGTCATCGAAATGTTGAGCTCTTGCCACATGTCCTCCTTAATGGACGACCATGATCAAATTGTGATTTCGCACATCGTGAGTTCAAACAGTTTTGTTCTTTTACCTTCTTTCTCTGCAAGTCAGTGAAATGTTGAGCTCTCTCCATGTGTCATTTTCGATGGACGGTCCCAATGATTTTGGAACTTGTCTCATGCAGCTTCCTCTGGATCAAACGACTGTTGGTCCACGCACTTCAGATCTAATGGATCAGATCCCTTTTCCTCCTACGCTCACTTCTCGCTGCTTGGACATGGATTTCGACAATCCAGATCTTCTTCTTTACAGTTGGGTCCTTAAGGAATTTCGAATTCCCACGTACTCCTTGCGTTAATCCGTTCGCGTCAGATTGACGATCCATGACCTTCCTCGATCTAACAGTCCATATCACATTGCAACTTCTAGTTTTGGAAATTTAGTCACGCCAACATGCGACTCCCCTGATGTGTGAACTTTTGAATACTAAAGTAGTCGATGCGTTAACGCCTGCTCTCCTTATTCAAATTCGACGGTCGTAGCAAACCTTGGATCCTCCCGAACGGATCTCATCCATTCATCTTCCAAACGAAATGGGTATTCCCCTTCGATACCTGAATCTCGCTATCCTTCCTGAGCTTTGTCAATTATGAAGGATTAAGAGTGTTGTGCTCTTTCACCTGGAATTAACACCCATAAGGGTCTTCTGCACAACTCTTGCACTCCTTCCTCTAGTCTAGAACTTAGGTGGTTCTTAGTCTCTACTTTCCTTACAGAGAGTCTATGCATATCTACACTACCTCTCCTGATCTTAATAGACTCTGTCCTCGCAGTGATTGTGGGATTCTACCTCCACAATTAGGGAAGTACTCACTTGACTCTAGGACAGTGATGAAATTCCCTGGGGAAAGTGATTTTGAGGAATTAAACTAAAACCTAGGAAAATCAAGAAAATGTAAAAGTTCTCAAGGAACGAACGCATACTCTTAATTTAATCATTCAATGCAGAAACCATTTATAAGCCTATAAAAACAAGCATGCATACATTATTTCCAATTTAAATCTCAAGGCATAAAAACACTTATCGTAACCATAAGGTGTGATGCGACTGTTGAGAGAGGTGCTCGTTTCCACCCAACCATAGGCTCAGTTACTCCCAATGGATTTATCACTAGCCACCCCCGAGCTTAGGCCACGATGCTCTGAGATTCAATCTCTTACTTCCAACTCGACGGAAGTTAGGGATGAAGGTTACTCTCCTTCTTCCCATACAGGAATAGGTAAGGATGAAGTTTACTCTCCTTCGCCCATCTATGTCTCCCTATTCCCTGTGATCAGAACTTGCTTGTTCACTTTCAATCCTTCCTCAGACCCAAGATCTCTACTCTCGTCTCTGCACTCTTCGCAAGCCCCCTCTCTTCCCACACCACCCTTTCTTTCTTGTCTTCCTTAGCAAGATTGTGTGAGGCTCGAATTCCCCCGTCCGTGGTCAAGTCTGAAAGTCTTACAGGTGGGAAATTTGTCCCCATCCCCTCATTAACTCTTGAGGAGGCCTTCCCACCTACCAACCTGACGGGAATTCATTTCTGGTCAAAGGGTTGTTCTGATATTGAGCAAGTTTAAATCCAGTATGGTACTGGTTCGGTGGAGGTTAAAGCAACCATTCTGGGTTCCATCCACCACCTTTTCATTAGAAATCGTGGTCTCTCTTATCACATCCCCTTCAAAACAGTCATGCAATACATATTCATTTTCTATTAAAATAACAGAATTTACATTCGTCGACCTTTTATTCAAAGTTCCATCAAAACAAACATCCACACCTTTGAGTTTTCCATAGTTCCCCAACCAATATAGTTATATTTACAAACTGGGGGAAACGGGGTGTTACAATTCCCTCCCCCTTAAAGGAACATCATCCTCAATGTTCTATCTATCAACACGATATGTATGTATAGAAGTAAACAAAATTGGATATGCATGTCTCATGGCATCCTCCATTTCCCACGTAGCCCCGTCTGGGCCAAAGTGTTTCCACTGCACCTTGACCTGTGCAATGGTTCGATTCCTAAGTGAGGTTTCCTTCTTGTCTAGTATGCATTGGGGTTCTGAAAGGAATTATCCCTCTAGTTCCACCTGGATCACAGACCAGTCAATTATATGATTAGTATCATGTACCTATTTCTTCAATAATGAAACATGGAAAACATTATGTGCCTTTATAGTGGGAGTAAGTGCTAGCCTATAGGCTACGGGTCCCACTCTATCTAAGACTTCAAAGGGTCCACAATACCGAGGTGCTAATTTGGCATAGACTCCCATTCTCAGAGAACTCTTCTGGGGTCTAACTCGGAGATAGACATGGCCTCGAGTCTTGAAATCTCTGGGAATTCTCTTTCTGTTGGCGTAACTTTTCTATCTATCCTGAGCAATCTTCAAATTTTGTCTTATCTGAACCACTTGTTGTTACATTTCTTTCAGCATGTCGGGTCCGGTTGTAATTATGTCCATTGGGTTACTCCAGCTGATTGGAATCTTTCACTATCTACCATAGAGGACTTTGAAAGGGCTCATCCTCAAGGATTCATGATAACCATTGTTGTAGGCAAACTCTACCAATGGTAGGTAGGCTTCCCACTTCTTAAGTTGATGCATTACATGCATCCTTAGCATGTCTTCTACTATTTGGTTCACTCTTTCTATCTGTCCATCAGTTTGAGGGTGATAGGTTGTGTTGAGCAACAATTTAGTCTCAAAACCAGCCATTAGGGATTTCCAAAATTTTGAAGAAAATTTGGTATCTCTGTCAGATACAATTTTCTTGGGCATGCCATGCAATCTGAATATCTCCTTCATGAAGATGTTGGCAATATCTATTGCCTTGCATGTTGACTTGACAGGGATGATATGAGCAGACTTACTCAGTTTGTCTACCATGACCATGATGGCATCATTTTTCTTGGTCTACTTTGGTAATCCGGTGATGAAATCCATGGAGATGGTTTCCCATTTCCATTTTGGGATTGGTAGGGGTTGTAATAATCCTGTTGGGTGTCGGTGCTCTGCCTTAACTTGCTAGCATTTTAGGCACTTAGCTAGATAGTTAGTTATGTTTCTCTTCAACCCGGGCCAATAGAATTGTTTCCTAGTGGTTGTGATCATCTTCTAATATCCTGGGTGACCAGTATATGGTCTCTTATGCAGTTAATCCATTATGAACCTCTTCAAGTAGTCACAGTTTGGAATATACAATCTGTTTATGTAAGTCAACAACGCTCCCTCGAGCATTTGGTAGCCTTCATATTTTAGTCTTGTAGGTTCTTGTCTTAGGTATGAGGTCATAGTCTTGAAGAATGCATTTGTCTCTTGTGAATTTCTGACTCTTTCTCTGGCATTTGTTTCGCAGGTACTCACTGTTTCCAGATGAATCATTTTTATACTTTTGTTGAGGGCATCGGCCACCCTATTTTCCTTTCCTTTTATGTGTTTGATTTCGAAATCAAATTCACTTAGGAGATCCATCCACTTAGCTTGCCTGGCGTTGAGTTTCGGTTGATCAAACAGGTGCCTCAATTCACAATGGTCTGTCATAAGCACAAATCTTCTTCCCAGGAGGTAGTGCCTCCACATTTTTAAAGCATGTACTATGGCAGCCAACTCTAAGTCATGGGTCACATAATTGATCTCATGTTCATTTAATTTTCAAGACGCGTAGGAAATTACATGTCCTTCTTGCATAAGGACTCCTCCGAGTCCTTTCTTGCAGGCATCTATACATATGAGGAAATCATTATCCAAGTCTGTAATCTTTAGCACGGGTGCATGGGTCAGGAGATGTTTCAGCTCCTGAAATATTTCTTCGCATTTTGACGTCCAAATGAATTTAATCCCCTTTTTCTAAAGGGCAGTGATTGGACAGCCAATCTTGGAAAACCCTTTTATGAACCTTCTATAGTATCATGCTAATCCCATGAAGGACCTAATATAGAATACATCTTTCGGGGTAGGCCATTCCATAATGGATCTAATCTTGTCAGGGTCTACTGCCACCCCTTCCTTAGATATGACATGGCCTAAGTAATGGACTTTCTTCTGAAAGAAATCGCACTTGCTAAAATTAGTGTAGAGTTGATGCTCTCTTAGTAATTGAAGTACGATTCTAAGATGTTCTTCGTGCTCCTCCCTGTTCTTGGAGTAGATTAGGATATCATCAATGAAAACCAATACAAATTTGTCCAGAAATTTTTTGAGTACATTATTCATCAAGCACATAAAGGTGGCAGGTGCATTGGTTAACCCAAATGGCACCACCACGAATTCGTAGTGACCATACCTCATCTTGAAGGTTGTTTTGTGGATGTCTTCATCCTTAATCCGAACTTGATGGTAACCAAATCTTAGGTCGATCTTAGAGAAGATGGATGCATCTCCCAATTGGTCTAACAGGTCATCGATTCTTGGTAAGGGGTACTTATTCTTTATGGTTTCCTTATTGAGTTGTCTGTAATCTATGCACAGTCGGAGTGTGCCATCTTTCTTTTTCACAAATAGGATGGGCACTCCCCATGGAGATACACTGGGTTGGATGTAGCCTTTTTCCATCATCTCCTTTAGTTGTAGCTTGAGCTCAATAAGCTCTGGAATGCTCATTTTGTATGGCGTTTTAGATGCTGGTACCGCTCCCGATGTAAGTTCTATCGAGAAGTCAATATCCCTTTTCGGAGGTACACATGGTACTTCTTATGGGAATACGTCCTTGTATTCTCTTAATATGGAGTGGTCCTCTAGGTTTGGTTTGTCATCCTTAACGGATTCCAACACCTGTATTGCATATAAGGAACACCCTTTCTCGCAATACTTCTTCATTTGAAGGGATGATATTTATCTCACTGAGACAGGCTTCTGAATCCCTTGGAGGGTCATCTTTCTCCCTTCTTCATCTACACATCCTAAAGTTTTATGATAACAGTCCATTTTAGTTTTAAGTAGCCAACCAGTCCATACCAATCAACAGGTCATATGATCCCAGGGGAAGTATGTTAAGGGTTGTTTAGGGGGGCAATCCGCCCATGATGAATTGGCAGGTTGGTATGGCCTCTGCCACCTTTCTTTTGGTACCAGTGGCTAGTTGCACCAACCATGGTTTAACATGTCTAATTGGTTGTAGTTTACACTTATCGGCAGTCTAAGGGGCTACATAACTCAAATTAGAACCTGGGTCAATTAAAATAGAAATTGGATGGTTGGCGATCATACCTTCCAGCTCCACTACTGAAGCTTGGTGGTCGGCTTGATTGTTGTCCAGGGCTGCATAGATTCATGGTATGCTCCTAGCCACATCATTGATGGTGGTAGCTTCTTGGATATTGCAGACCCCCTTATTGTTTTGTTGTATGTGTGGGTAGTCCCTCAATCTATGATTTTCTCCACAACCCCAGCATTTTAAGGGTTCCTTCTTTAGGTTATCGGTCTTTGTTGGGACTGTCTGAAAAGGTTTATTTCCACTTTGAGAGGGGAAATTTTGTTGATATACACTTCTAGCAGGAAGGCTCCCCCTAGAATATTTTCCATAGTTCTTGAATCTTGAGGAGTTAAACCTTTTCTTCTAGAATCCCAAACTACTCTTCTTCTTCCAGTCCTCGTGGGGTCTTGTCTTGCTCCCAAACTGTTCATAACAATACCTCACCTTCTGGATAGCTTCTTCTAAGGTCCTTGGTTCGTCGAACTCAATCCTATATCGGTAGGTCTGAGGTAACCCACTAATGAACTGCTGCATTTTTATTTTTTCATCTTTTATGTAAGGTACATACCTCAGTCGTTCAAGGAATTTATTGACAAATTCATCATGAGTTGTCCCAGCCGAAGTTCATAGAATTTCTTAGTTTTCCCATCCATATATTTTTCTGACAAATATTGCTTCCTGAAGTATTTCTCAAATTGTTTCCATGACAAGTCCTTCTCATGGACTCCTTTCACATTCCTAAGGTCTTCCCACCATATGGAAGCCTTTCCATTCAGGTTGAAGATGGTTATTCGATCCTTAAAGTTTTCAGAGTAGTCATGGACTCTGAAATACTTCTTTAAACCAAGCATTCAAGCTTTCACATCTTCTCCCTTCTTAATCTCTTCGTCGAAAGAGGGTGGTTTGGATTTCTTGAACTCTTCAGGACCATGGGTTTTGGAACGCTTCCGTCTCTTTCCTTTCCTCTGAGAATGCGAGCTAGCACTACTACTAGAAGATCCTTCGGAGTTGTCAGCTTCCTTTCCAGAGGACTCTCCCGATGAGTGTCCCCTACCTCCAGGTTGGACCTTCTTCACGGTACTTCTCCTAGTGGGGTCACTTATGAGTCATGTTTTTGGGTCTCAAGTGGACTCTGACTCCTCTTCTTGTGTCGTCGATCTGCATGATTGATTGTGGATTCGTGTTGCAGTTGCCTCTATATGTCAGATAAGCTTTGTAGCAAGACTGCGTTCATTTATGTTTGTTTCACTTGCTCCTTTATCAATCTCTTGTTGTCAGCCTTGAAACTCTGTAAATTGGCCCTGAGGCTCCTTACAGTTTCAGCCAGATCTAGAGGGGTTTCCACTACCCTCCTTTCGTCATATTCTTCGCCTCTATTGTGGGAGCCATCCCCCACTTCATGACATGTCACCATCCTTTAGTATTGGAGTTTTTCTGTGATTCACTGACTGCTCGAGTGTTGACAAAACACTTATTGTTAGCTAACAGTCTATTAGTTCATGAACAATACACAGTTCAATTTCTTAAATGCATACACACAGTATAAAGTTTCATTCATTGCTTTAATAACATTCTTAAATCAGACTTTTTAAGAAAGAGGTAAGGTATAGTGTCATTCCTTTTAAAATTAATCCAAATAAAGTTTTTAAGTGACTCATCCATGAGCCCAAGCAGGTCAAGTGTTGTAACCATGCTTTGATACCATTTTGTAACACACCCACAATGGGGCATTAAACAAATTTTGATTTTCTTAAAGGACAGAAACTTCATTCATGGTTCCTAATTTTGAAAGGTCATGGAATCAGTCTGACCTCCTGGTCAAGGATCGTTCTTAACTCTGTTGACCTAGAGCAGCTCTTCGATTCCCTGCTGGAACCTCTATTTAAACAACTTCACAGATCATTTTTATGAAACTCCACCTATATGACTAAGCACCAAGCGCGAGCTTCACCTCCACGCGACCACGGGTTGTGACCGCGCGCCTACTCAAAAAGTGTTTCGAGACTTCGCATGTCGGGACTTCGACATATGAGCCACCCCTGAATCCCCAAATCTCGAGCTCTGAAAAGGGCTTAACAACCATTATCTCCCTCCACTCACGTGACCATTCCCATGACCACAAGCTTAACCTAAATGGTGTGTCACATTTCGCGACTTTGGGACTTTCGATGCAAGGTGCCCCAACTCCTCCAACTCCCGAGTTCCAAAAAGGGCTAACGTTCCTTAGCTTCCCCTTTCGCCTCCATCCATGTGACCATTCACTATGACCCGGGGCCTAACTCTAAAGCGCGTCGGGGTTTCATGTATCGTGAGTTCTCACGACTTCCCTTTTTTATTTTTCCACCCTGCGAGTCATTGAAATGCTGAGCTCTCGCCACATGTCCTCCTTGATGGATGACCACGATCAAATCGTGATTTCGCACATCACGAGTTCGAACAGTTATGTTATTTGACCTTCTTTCTCCGCGATTCAGCGAAATGTCGAGATCTTGCCACATGTCATTTCCGATGGACGGTCCCGATGATTTCGGAACTTGTCTTGTGCACCTTCTTCCGGATCCAACTACTGTTGGTCCACACGCTTCAGATCTAATGGCTCAGATCCGTTTTCCTCCTGCACTCACTTCTCATTGTCTGGACGTGGATTTCGATGGTCCAGATCTTCTCCTTTACAATTGGGTCCTTAGGGAATTTTGAATTCCAACGTACTCCTTGCGTTAATCCATTCGCGTCGGATCGACGGTCCACGACCTTCCTCGATCTAACAGTCCAGATCACATCGCAACTTCTAGTTTTGGAGAATTAGTCACGCCAACGTGCGATTCCCCCGATGTGTGAACTTGCGAATACTGAAGTAGTCGAGGCGTTAACGCCTGCTCTCCTTCTTCAAATCCAACAGTCGTGACAGACCTTGGATCCTCCCAAATGGATCTCATCCGTTCATCTTCCAAACGAAAGGGGTATTCCCCTTCGATACCTGAATCTCGCTATCCTTCCCGGGCTTCGTCAATTATGAAGGATTAAGAGCGTTGCGCTCTTTCTCCTAGACTTAACACCTAGAAGGGTCTTCTGCACAGCTCTTGTGCTCCTTCATCTAGTCTAGAACTTTGGTGGTTCTTAGTCTCTGCTTGCCTTGCAAAGAGTCTGTGCATATCTACACTACCTCTCCTGAAGCTCAATAGACTCTGTCCTTGTAGTGATTGTGGGACTTGACCTCTGCAATCAGGGAAGTACTCACTCGACTCTAGGACAGTGATGAAATTCCCTGGAGAAAGTGATTTTGAAGAATTAAACTAGAACCTAGGAAAATCAGGTAGATGTAAAAGTTCTCAAGGAACGAACGCATACTCTTAATTTAATCATTCAATGTAGAAATAATTTATAGGCCTATAAAAACAAGCATGCATCCATTATTTCCAATTTAAATCTCAAGGCATAAAAACACTTATCATAACCATAAGGCGTGATGCAACTGTTGAGAGGGGTGCTCGTTTCCACCCAACCATAGGCTCAGTGACTCCCAATGGATTTATCATTGGCCACCCCCGAGCTTAGGCCACAATGCTCTGAGATTCAATCTCTTACTTCCAACTCAACGAAAGTTAGGGACGAAGGTTACTCTCCTTCTTCCCATTCAAGAATAGGTAAGGATGAAGGTTACTCTCCTTCACTTGTCTTTGTCTCCCTCTTCCCTGTGATCAGAACTCGCTTGTTCACTTTCAATACTTCCTCGGACCCGAGAGCTCTGCTCCCAACTCTGCACTCTTCACAGGCCCCCTCTCTGCCCACACCACCCTTCCTTTCTTGCCTTCCTCAGCAAGATTGTGTGGGGATCGAATTCCCCCGTCCGTGTTCAAATTCGGAAGCCTTACAAGTGAGCAGTCTGCCTTCATCCCCTCATTAACTCTTGAGGAGGCCTTCCCACCTACCAACCTAACAGGAATTCATTTATGGTCAGAGGATTGTTCTGATTTTGAGCAAGTTTAAATCCAGTATGGTACTAGTTTGATGGAGGTTAACGCAACCATTATGTGTTCCCTCCACCACCTTTTCATTAGCAATTGTGGTCTCTCTCTTAGCACATCCCCTTCACAGCAGTCATGCAATACATATTCATTTTCTATTAAAATAACAGAATTTACATTCGTCGACCTTTTATTCAAAAGTCCATCAAAACAAACATTCACACCTTTGACTTTTCCATAATTCCCCGACCAATATAGTTATATTTATAGACTTGGGGAAACAGGGTGTTACAATTGGTAGATCCCACATTGTACAAGTAGTTGATAGGTTGTTTGATGTATTTGGTCAACACTATGCCAAATATATGCTTTGTTGTGAATACATTGAGCCAATTTATGGTTGAGTCGAGGAGGGTTCATTGGGTGGCAATGAAACATGTGCTCAAGTATCTTCAAGGTATATTGGATTATGGGCTCAGGTATGTCAGAGGCAATGGAGTGTAGTTAGTGGACTATACAGACTTGGATTGGGTTGGGAGTTCTTTGAATAGAAAAAACATGAGGGTGTTGCTTCAGTGTGGGATCAGCAGTGATCTCATGGTTTAGAAAGAAGAAGAGTTCAATGGCACTCAGTTTAGCAGAGGTTGAGTACATGACTGCGCATTTGGCAAGTTGTGACGCCATTTGGCTTCGCAAGATTCTCACAAAGTTGTTTGGTCTTGATTTGGATCTAACAGTAATCCATCGTGATAATCGGAGCTGCATAAAACTCTCGAAGAATCCAATGTTCCATGACAAGTCCAAACACTTAGAGATCAGATATCACTTCATCAAGGACAAAGTTCTGAGGGGAGTAGTGAAGCTTTGGTATATATCCACAGATGAGCAGGTTGCAGACATTTTCACCAATCCCCTAGTGAAAGGGAAGTTTGTTTTCTACAGAGATAATTTGGGGGAGGTGCATAATACATTCATCGCTAGGAGGGAGTGTTGGTGTTATTAGACAGGACACGTGCTTCTGCATAGGCTTGGTTTCTTAGCATGCAGAAGATGTCAAATTACCTCTTTGGGTGTTTGCATGAGAGGAGTAAGTGTTCTTGTGATTTATTTCCTAAGTTTAACTTAGGAAAAGTACAATAATTAATTTAATTAATTATTGTGGACTATTAAGCTAAGTTTCTAAGGACAAATAATTAAATTATTTAAGTGACTTAGATATAATCTCAATCGTTGATCTCAAGTGAGGCCTAAGATATAATCCTATCCATTGATCACTTAGGATATTAGGGTTAGGGATTTTGGCTTAATGAAATTATAAAACAAGCCTAAGGGAAATGTGAAGACACATCCTATTGTGATTGAGGAATCGATTTTCTCAAGGAGTCAGAGACTCGAGACTGAAGAGAAAAGAAGAGTGTGCGGCAAGGAGATTTCGAGAGAAAGGTTCGAAGGAGTCGAGTTTTAAGAGAAAGGAAGGGGAGTCCGAGATTTGGAGGAGGCTAAAACTTGTGAGGGGCAAAGATCTTCTCCAATGTGCATGACCATACAGGGTGAGGAAGGGGAGGCTGATTTGCAAGTGGAGTAGTCAAGTTTTTCCAAGGCCCAAATTTCCAAAGGGTCGAATTCTCCAAAAGGTCGAAATTTCCAGGGGACTGAAAATCCAGGTTCCATTTGTTGTATTTTTTGTGCATTCTTCGAGGGTTATTTTCCCGGGTAAGGGAGCCCTGATTTTCTTAAGTAATAGAAAAGTGAAGGAGAATTTGGACGGTGAATTTCTGTTGTGATTTATGACTGATTTTTCTTGTTAATTTTTGTTGCAATTTATTTAGAAAAGTTAAGAATACCAGTGAATTTATTTTCCAACAGTTTTCAGATTTTATTGACTAAATAATTTTATGGGTATAAAATAATTGTTGAGGAAAAATAAATCAGATCCGATATTTAAAAGTTAACACACTTCCCCAACCTACGAAGATGAATCTCGATCGTTGATCTACGATCGACGATTTCTTCCACTTTTCTCCATCGGCAACTAACTATTTCCTTCTAAATTTTATTTGGACTTCGTTGAATTCGTCAAACTCTAAAAATTTAGAAGTTCTTGGCCAATCTAGGATGAATCTAGGTCGTCAATCTTAAAATCAAACACAATCCCAATTTTTTATCTATCAAACTCTATTCCACGAATCCAACTTTCTGCCAACGTGGATCCTGTCATTCCACGTCACGGGGACGGTCCACATCATCATTTGTACGAATTTTTTCAATAAATCCAAAAAATTATAAATTTTTAACCAATCCCAAAATGAATCTTGGTTGTTGATCACCAAGTCGAATAAAATACGAGCCATTAATTCATCAAACTCCTCAATGGCCATTAAAACACAACATTCGACCTTCCAAACCGAATTTAACTCTGCAATTTACATATCAATGTCATTGATCATCTCCTAAGCCATTTTGAGTGAAAATTCGACATGGATTTTCTCATAAATTTAGAAATTTCACTTCGGGTTAACAAACTTCTCCAAATCTATCATAGATGAAACTCTACAACAACAAATTTACCCAATTCACGCTAGTCTTTTGCCCATACAAGTCTGGTGTTGAACCAGAAGCTCTGATACCACTTTGAAGTGTTCCCCCACTACTAAACCCAACAATTTTTAAAATTTTATGATACCAATCAAATCAATGCATGCATTCTAAAAACACTCGTGCATATAAAAACACTTTTAAAACATGAATTGCAACAAAATTAATATTCGCACAACAGTGTATAAATGCTTAAAACTCAGAGTAAACACAACAATTAAAACCTATAATAACTAGCAATGCATTGAGGATTTAACATGCATTCAACAACATTATGAATTTCAGCCAAATATACATACACACAGCTGCATATAATTCACTCAAGAACAAAATTTATGCACGACAATTAAATCCCATAAATAAAAATGATAAGCAAAGATAAAACACTATATTTTAATAGCAATGTGCAACCAATTGCAAGGGACGAACATTCCTCCCAACCGTAAATTTGTTGCTCCAAATATCAACAGCAAATCACCCCCAAGATAGGGCTATGAATCCACAAGAGAGGTTGTCTCTAGTGTCCACTCAACCCAATTTTATCCATAACAAACTATTTTTTCCTACAGTTATCCCAATCCTCATGTTGGCACAGGGGCAGACCCAGGGTTCAACGCTTCAACAATGCACCAACAAAACCCTAACTACTGGCCCTTTCGGCAACACCTGTGAAGCAGATGAAGTCTCACCCGAGGTAGAGGTAGGGGTGGTTGCAGGACTCCAGTGTCTGCAACCTTAGCTGGGACACAGATCTGTGATTACAACACCTCAACAAAGAACTTAGCAGTTTTCATTCATTAATATTTAACCTTTGTCTACAACGCACATAAACCCTAATTACAGCGCAATGCAATATTCAACAAGATCCAACACATTCAAGCACTAAGCACATCAAAATAGATCATATCTGGTACTTATTTACATCACCAAGCACTAAGCTATCATATCAAATACATCTAAACATACATTATTGTACTAAACATAAATCATATGAACAATAAAACAACCATAATGCACAAAGCAACCACAACACAAGATATACGCGGTTCACCCCCAGCCTGAGGCTACGTCCACCAACTCTTCTTCTTCTTTATTATCTTTTGTCAATCATCTACATCCACAGGGCCACAAGATCCTACTCCGCATAGGACAGGAGATCTACATGCACTCTGTCAAATCCTCCTTCCCTGAGCTAGGTTACAGCACAAAGCCTTTACACAGTCACTTGCACTTAGCCTTGCAAGCCTCACACAGTATGCACAAAGCATTTACAACTATCACTTGCACCTAGCATAACATCATGCACATAGCTCTAGTGTCTTAGCGCTTAGCATGGCACCACCTTTCACACTACTTGTTTACATCACCTAGATATCTATTTAAACATTGCAAAAGAGGCCTAAGCGTGGGTAAACCCATGGGCCGACATCCCCATACCCATTACATAAGCCCAAAACCCAAAAATCCCTAAACAAGGGGTCGAGATCCGTGAACTCCACTTCGAATTACGCTCCACCTTCGACAGTCTGTCGAAGTCCCAAAATAGGTCAAACCTAACCAAGGATCTACAAAACTTGTTCAAAGGCCAACACCTCCAGCTCTCTTCCCCTCAACCTGCACAACTCAAGGAATGGGATCCCCCTTAACTACACACGGTCCCTCAAGCCTTCCCACTTCTCTCCAAAGTTTCAACACAGGTTGGCTAGGAATGTCTATTGTTGGGGACTCCAAAGATGTAAGCTTCAAGGAAAAGCTCACAGCAGCAAGCTTGCTACTATAGGGTAATTTCTCTCATAAAATCTCACTGTACAAGCCTAACAGCCAACTTATTCATGAAATTTCAATTTCAAACAGCTACCACACATGCCCACTATAGTTGCCTTCAAGCTCCAGCACTCTGCACTCACTTACTATCCCAAAAACTACATATAAAAACTACTCTCTTTTCTCGTACGAATTTCTCTTTTGTCCATGCATGTTGACACTTACATTCCCCAAAGTTGATTGTACTCGGTCCCCATGCTCTCATAACTATGGGATGTGACTTTTCACACCAACTCTCTTACATGTGTTTAATGATTGCCTTTGGAAACACTCGACAGAAAATAGAAGGTTCATACACCAATAATAATTTTAGGAAGTAGATTGGGATTAATACACATGAATACTTCCCCTTAGACCCCCTTCTTAGACCTTTCCCTCTCTTGTGAAAAACCTAGCCCCCATTACTCCATCCATGTCCATTTGCAACCAACGTTACATTTTATTTTAATATTATGATATACAATGTTTACATATTACATAGTCGAGCCTACAGCCATACATTGTTAATTTGAGGATTAAAAATGTGGATGTTACAGTGAAGAAAGACACAAAGCCCGACTAATCCAACATATCTAGAACAAAATACCATTCAATCCTAGCATACACCTTATCGAATTCACCTTAGTATATACCCAGATTCACAAGTCCAATCAATGCCCTCCCAAGTCGTGATAAGGTTGTCAAAAATAAATCTTCCTTCTATAAACTTATTTTCTCTAGTCGAACTACTATCAAATCAAGCAATTTGATTAAACTAGTCAATCCCTTTGCTAGGATTTTGTAAGAAACATTAAAAAACATAATAGCCACTAACCTATAACCATTTCCCTTTTGGAGACCTTAGAGATGAGCTTCATCAAACTCACATTAATCAACTCTCCCATTTTCTTGCTTTGATAGTTCCCTAACTCATTTATAAATAGTCTAAACCAATCACATTCTACATTGTTTTGTAAGATTCAACAAGATGCAATATGAACTTAATGACTATTCATTCTTCATCCCTTCATGGCAAGCTCCAATTCCACCAATGCTAAATCTCAAAAAAGGTATAATATTTCAAGGTTTCCCACTTTTTGTGGGACTACTTGATGAAGTGCATGGGAAGGCTTCATAATGGATCAATACTCATAGTGGAAAAAATTCATTGAAAATGCTATTGAAAGATTTGGTATTTCTCATCCTTTGTCGTGGTCCCTGTAGGTCTCTAAGAGATAGAATCCTTTTTTAATTATGCTCTCTTTACGCACTAGAAAAAGAATTTTGTGGGTGCATGCATCACCATCCTTACTCCAATGCTTGTGTTCCCTAATTTTATCTCCTCTTGTTCTAAAATCCTCAAATTTCCTAACTTGATTTTCAAATTCACTTGCCTTTATCTGCTTCCCTTGCAGAGATAAATCTCCAACTCAAAGTCGATTTTGTAATTCACTTTCCTTTGTATGCTTCCCTCACAGAAATCCATCTCTAATTCTTCTTATGCTTTGCATAGTTGAGGGCCAATATGTCTTTATTATCCCTTCCTAGCTCTAGCAACCCTCGTACCCTAGCCTCGAAACTTTTCAATACATCCGATGGTTGTTTCACACCATAAAATCCAACCTTCCTCTCCCCCTAGTCTTAGCACCAGATTCCAAAGGTTCACATGTCTTGCACACACTTCTCCAACTCCAAAAGAGAAACATTCAATTTATAAGGGAATCCACTGTCTAGATTTTCTTGAATCCCAATAATAATTTGAGTGGAGATTAGGAGATTATTTGATTCAATTGCTACAACCTCTACTTGCACCACCCTTTGGTCTGTTAGAATATTGTGCTTGTTTTACCATAGACAATGCTACACCATTGTCACCCAACCATAGGCACAAAGCCACCCCCGAGCACCTTAACCTTTGCTGGATAGAATGATTTCAGGAAGCCACACTAGAACCAACAGATAAACCAAGAGAGTGCACCTTCTCCAAGGTAGCACACAAGTAAGAGTACCAAAAAGGTTGAACAAGAGTGTGTTGCACCACTGCAGTTATTGTTGCTCCTCTTCCAGACGTGCGCACTACTTCTGTTGCTACTGCATTTCTAAGATATGTGCACCAACTGAGTGAGTGTGTTTTTCCAAATGAGCTAAAGCGCCTTCTATTTATACTAATCTGGCCAAGTGAACATGTGTCTCTTCAAGCAGGGTTGACCTGTCATTATTTGCATATAATACTTCAATATTACTTATTCTACTGAGTCGACTTGTCTTCCAAGGTTTTCACACATTTGTTTAGGTTTTCTCTTGCTTCCGGAATATTCTATTCTAGTCAAAGGTTTATCCATGGAGGTTAATAACTCCCGCAGCTACCAAAACATCAACACTCCCTCTTAGCTAGGGAGGTATTTAATCATGATATTCTCTTCTTGTCTTCATAGCCTTGTTCGCTATGCCATTATCCTCTCGTCATGATTACGAAGACCATGCTATTGGTAGCATCATTACATCACACATGGATACACCCATGTGGACCTGTCAATCTCGTCTAGGGGCCACAACCCGCTAAAGAACACTAGAGATACACCTCGTAGTGTGTGTCACCATTATCCTCATGGGCTACACCCACATGATGTGCTCACACACAGCTACACCCATGTCATGAGTATCATCATTACTATCATCATTATCCATCCATCTTCACATGGCATGGGCAAGACCTACATGGTCTTCCAAACCGGTAGCATCACCAAAGCTACACAGGGTATCTCAAGATCACCCGAATTATATTACGAGCAACACCATCACAGCAATACAGGTTCTCGACTACACCACTAGCATACCAGATTGTCTCATTGGTGTCACAACAACTTGACATACCAGACCATCTCAGTGGAGTAGCCTACAGCTCGGCATAAATCCTACAACTCGGCATGAAGCCTACAACTCGACACAATGCCTACAACTCGGCACGAAGCCTACAACTTGACACAAGGGCCTACAACTCGGCATGAAGCCTACAACTCATCATGAAGGCCTACAACTCTGCACAAAGGCCTATAAGATCCTTCTTTTTTAATTCTACCATTAACTCCCTCTAACTGAAAGAATCCTTGAACCACGCTTCCATCTTCTGCATGCCCCTATGCATCCTACAAAGTGTCATTAAACCTTGATTCTTCCTGATCATTGACTCCCTCTGAGTCCTTTCAAGTCTTGTTTTATGTGGTAACATTCCTGGTATATGTAGGATAACCTGCCCGAAATAAGAACAACAAGAGCAAAAGTATTTCCAATATAATAGCATTTTATATAAGAACATATCAATTTCATGGTAATTCATTATAGCATTACCAAGGTGTCATGCATGAGAACAAGAACAAGAAATATCTCCTAGAGGAGATGTTAGTTCATATAGCAATTAAGTACAATAAGCATTTATATTGATAGTACATGCTACTAAGTATTCATTTGTTCCCAGCGATAATAAATCTAAAAGATTGCAATACTTAAGCAGCAATAAAAATATCAAACCTGATATGCAAACCTAGAGTCTGGCTATTGTTCTGCTTGAGTTTCTTTTCTTCTGAGACAAGTATTATTTCCAACCGAGAGAGTGTGTTGTTCCTCTGAATGTATTAGATGTGAGATTTTTCTAGCTCTATGATTGCTTCTTGAACAAAGATCCCTTCTCTTTCCAGAGATTCAGATTTGCAGTAGTTTATTTTTATTGTTTCTCCTAGTCCACGTTCATGTGCTTGGAAGCTCCAAAAATCAAACTCTTCATCTTTTGACACATGCTCTTCAGTCTGTGGTTCCATAATTTTTCCCTTCGTTCTTTGCAAGGATGATGTCAATCCTTGTCTTCCATGATTTACCAAGAGACCATGCTTATGTTGCGCCACTCTGATTTTATGGAGGAAGTCATGATTGTCTTTGACTTTGACCTTGACTAGTCTTTTGACTTTGACTTTGACCAAAATTTCAATTTTGACGTTTTTTATGGATAAGGGAACCAAGAGATGTGTTAGGTTAAGGGGCACTAGGATATTCAATAATTATGCAAAACGCTTCACATAAAGTGCCCAAACAATCAGGTTAGGGTTTGTTGTTGCTGCAAGATCAGAAACCCTAGTTGCAACTGCAATTGTGCTACAACGAGCTTAACAAAGAGTTGTGGATCTACCTTCCAGTGGTTAGATTGTTCTGAAAGTGGTGTGGGCCCATAACCTGTTAGAATATTGTGCTTGTTTCACAATAAACAATGCTACACTATAGGCACAAAGCCACCCCCGAGCACCTTAACCTTTGTTGGATAGAATGATTCTGGAGAGCCACACTAGAACCAACAGATAAACCAAGAGAGCACACTTTCGCCAAGGTAGCGCACAAGTAAGAGTACAAAAAAGGTTGAACAAGAGTGTGTTGCACCATTGCAGCTGTTGTTGCTCCTCTTCCAGACTTCTGCACTGCTTTTGCTACCATTGCACTTCTAAGATATGTGCACCAACTAAGTCAGTGTGTGTTTTTCCAAATGAGCTAAAGCGCCTTCTATTTATACTAATATAGCTAGGTGAACATGTGTCTCTTCAAGCAGGGCCAACCTGTCTTTTTCTGCATATAATACTTCAATATTACTTATTCTGTTGAGCCGACTTGTCTTCCATGGTTTTCACACATCTGTTTAAGTTTTCTCTTACTTCCGAAATATTATATTCTAGTCAAAGGTTTATCCATGGAGGTTAATACCTCCCGCAACGACCAAAACATAAACATGGTCCTTGGAACTAAAGGTGGTTGTCTATGAATTAGCATAGAATCTATCAAATCTAGGTTTAACTATATTGTCTTCTTATTCCCTATTCAACCACATGTACCAACTAGTGGTAGCAAGGTTTTTTATCTCCACACTATGTCTTAACACCCCCAAAATTCTTTTGTATTCATTTCATGCTCACTTATAGGAAATTACAAGGGTCACTTCATGCCCTCTTCAATGGTCACCATGTTGGACACACCTACCACACTTAGAGGGGGGGTGAATGAGTGTGGGGCTTTTTTTTCCAAAACTTCCCTCTTGCACAAAAATTCATCAATTAGCATTGAAAATTTATTCATTACCCATTGCTATCATTTATAACCAACTAGATGTGGGCACATATCAACAACATATATCAGTAATATATCATCAACAAGTCATCATCACAATGAACACAAAGAACACAAGATGTATGTACAATTCTCTTTTTATTACGGACTACAATCCTTGGGGTTTATCAGCAACAACTGAATAGAGTACAACTTTGTAAGAGCACCTTCTCTATAATGCAAGACTCAATTTACACCCTCAGCACCAACTGAGATGAGGCAACAATCCTCAACAGATATCAATCTGTCAACAGGTACGCAACCTGTCAGTAGTGCAACCCGCGTGTGCACGCTCCCTGGCTCACTACAGCCCGCGTGTGAGCGCGGCCAGTGTATAATGCAACAAGCGTATGCTTCCAAGCAACTAGGGTTTTTCTTTTCTTCACATGCTCAGATCCTCTGCAACCTGCAATCACTTTCTCTTATGTTTTCCACTGTCCAAACTGACCCACAGCCAGTCACAACACATCCAAGCTCTCCAATAGCTTGCTCATGTTCCAGAACAAATCAATATCAATGCTATCTCAATCATGTATAAACAACTAGTATACCATAGCAATCATGTCACTACTGAATAACAAAAGTGCTACCCACTCCATCAACCAAAGTAACCAAACTGAACCACATCATAGAAGCCATACCAAGAATTCACTAAGCATTCACAACACATCAAACAATAGTATCCATCAAGACAATAATGTAACCATACCAGTGTCTCAGTGATAGATCTGAGGCCATAGAATGCAAATCTGGAACCTGCCTCATCATCCAAGATCTTGGCACCAGATCAAACACAAATCTCCATGATTTTATCCACTCCACGCTCCATGTACACGGTCAGCCCCCGTGTACACTCACCCTATACACAGACAACCCACTTGTACACGCACCCTATACATAGACAGCCCACGTGGTCATCAGAAAATATAGTTTTCTGTGAATCCGAGAATTTTGTCGTCAAGATCTCCGACATTGTCGAAACTTTGATGCGTCCATGAGATCCTCCTCTCACTCTCTTTCTTAGAATCGATCTTCAATCATGCTCAAGAGATCCACACCAATAAGATGCTCTCACAAGAAGCTCTCCATCAATACTCCAAAAGATATTCACAAGAAGCTCTCCATTGATCCACAAAAGGGATCCTCACTAAAAATATTTTTTACAAGAGATCCTAGCTTATTATTTATACTTTCATCTTCTAGGTCACTTAACCCATTTTTAGGTTACTTAACCCATTTCTAGGTCACTTAACCTATTTCTTTATTTTAGGGCTAACCACTTTCCATGAATAGAAAGTTCTACAATACTTTATCATTTAAATATTCTTTCTTGATTTTGTCACTTTACTTTATCATTTAAATAATGATTTCTTATTTTCAAGCACTTTGACTTCTTTGACCTTTTGGGGCTTCAAGCCATCATATGGGGGTCCTTCAACTTCGTAGAGCCATAACTCTCAAACCGTGAGGAGTTATGTGACATTCCACATACCACCGGAAATGGCATGTCAAGCACTATCCATCTATGATAGTTTCACCAACAATTTCATTGATCTTCATCTGATTAATCCACATCAAGCATGGGTCCTCCAATCATTTTTCTAGGATAACTCAATCCCTAAAGTGTCTTCCCGTGAGGGTTTTCACCATAAGGGGGCCACTTTGGAGTTCATCCATTAGTGCACCTTATCAACCATGATAAGATAATAATGATTCATCTTTGCATCAATTCACCACTACATCATATATATCAACTATGCATCATGTATCAATGACAACTCATTGATCCATCTTCATCAATGCATCATATCAATGATCCATCTTTATCAATTGGTTTCCACTTGGACATCTATCATTCTCATCAAGGGAATCATATCAATGATCCATATTTATCAATTGGTTTCCACTTGGACATCTATCATTCTCATCAACGCATATACAGTGTTCATCAATCATCAATCAATCAATTACTTGACATCAATCAAACCAAACCATTTGCATCACTGATGTAAGATCCAACAATCTCCCAAATAATCAAACCATTGGCATCAATGACAACATGATCCAACAATCTCCCCCTTTGGCATTGATGGCAATACCAACATTGATGTCAACTCCAATTACCAATTATTGATGTCAACATGTAGACAACGCATGCTCTTCATCAATAGTCAATATGACTATCTCTCCACATCAATCTCTCCCATCAATAGACATCAATCACATCAATGTGATTATCTCTCCCCCCTTGACATCAATGGCAAAGGGCCATTCTCCTCTTGGGGTTGCTCCCCCTCTCTTGTTGCCGCTGAATAATCTCTCCCCTTTTGAACAACGGATATCAATCTGATGTAATGTTGAAAATACATTTCTCATGCTCCCTCTATGACCATCACTCCCCCTGGAATTATGCCTATGTGCTCTTTCTTCAAATATAGGGCTCTTTTCTAGGTATGCATCTAATAAATATCTCCTTCTAGAATCATGGGAAGAAGAATGATTCCCCCTAAGGGTATGTCTCCCCCCTATCTTCTCTGCAAGATGAACAATATCCCACCATATGACGATCCTTGGACCTGTTAATGCATCAAACTTGTGCTATACCATATATCAAAAGATATGTCAATAAATGAAATAGAGAATCATGAACAATATCTCCACCAAGTGCATCATGTACCAAAATGTGTCCACCATGCACAACACCCATATACATCAACAATGTGCCAAAATATATCATCCATGAAATGTATCCACCATATGCCAACATGTGCATCTACCAATATGCCAACATGTATATCTACCAATTATGTCAATCGTGTGCATCCACCAATATGCCAACCATGTGCATCTACCAACATGCCAAACAATGTATCATATCACTCATGATATGTCTCCATCATGAATCAAGTGCCACGATCATGTATCAAACAAATACCAGTGTTGTGAAAATCAACTAATACCATATATGAGTGTACTACTATGCACCAATACCACAAAATGATGAGTCCCATACATGTATGCCAAGTCCTCCATAAAACATGTGCCAATCATCCTGTCAGTAAGAGCCTCTACTGATATACTAGAAAAGTATCAATCATGCATCACACATAGATCAAACCATGATGTACAACATGATCACCTCATAACCTCACCAACCATATGTCTCAACATGTAGCCCAATCCATGTGAAAAATGCATGCACCATGATATAAACATATGCTTCCAATAATACATCATAAGATATATCAACCATCAACATCACAAAATGATTGATCCCAGCAGATCAACATCAATCCATACTCTTGGGTTAGTGCCATGCACCCAATATTTATTTTTATTATACCATTGTGTGATCTCACCATGAAAAACTACAGCAAACAATGTGAGAACCTGCAATAAACAATGTCAAACCCTACAATACAGAGTTATACCATCACATCAAACTCCAATCCATATGCATTGCTCTTTTTCCAAGGCTTTACAACATATACACGGCCTGTTGCACCACAGAGCGCGTGTGTACGCGACCTATTGAAGGTTAGCACGCGTATGCACGCGACTGTCACCACTGTCACCCGCGTGTGCCTTAGTAGATGAAACTTTTGTACTTCCCTTCAATCTTTCATTCTGATCTGGCCGCTCTATCTTCTTCACCCACTTATGTAGATGACCCTTCTCCTCGGAACTTGGGCTCTGAGATTCCATTTTTTCAAATATATCTCCCT
>ML785309.1:21549-38479 GCA_009831015.1 Picea engelmannii | reverse complement strand
TATTTAAATCTTCCCCTCATACCCATTCAATCATGAAGAGTGATCAAACCATCCAATACCAAAGCTAGGTCCTACCAATTAATTTATTGGAATAATAGACTAAAGAAAAGCCCTAAACCTTGCATGCCAACATTATTCTCAACCAACAACATCTAGCCATTGGATCCTCACCTATGTCAATAGTACAAGGGGCTAACCAAGATGACACAATAGACAATACATCACCTTTATTTTCATTAGAGCTTGCATTAATGTATCCCCATTTTAACAAATGTTCATTAAGGTTTGTAAATGAACACAAGTGATTTTGGTTTCTTATTAAAGAAGCGGATCAAAGACAACTGCCCTAAAAACCACTCTTTTGATATCCCTAGATGCTCCCCTAATATTCTATATCGTAAGGTTCAACCCCATGGACAACATTCATATCAAGCCCCTACTCAAGGGATGAATAACTATTTTAAAGCTTGATTCCACTAGGCATTGTAGAGGGCGAGTGTGGATCAACTATGACTAGAAAAATTCATGTAAAATGATTGGTTGGATACTTACTATTCATTGAATTGTCACCAATTTCACAACCCTATTTCATCCCCATTTGCCAATTTTTAAGAGTTCTCTAATTGTGGCAAAGGGAGTTTAGTGACTCTCTTCGATGCTTCAATTGGGTAACCAGCCTTTTCCTCCCGATGAGCCTATGTTTCTCACTACCTGTCTTATTGTGCTTGTTTATTTTTCCTTTCATTGTTTGTGGAGAGGTCGATGTTTGATTAACAGATTGGATGGAAAACCCGCAAAACAATTGTAGGGAGGTTTAGATATAGTACATTTTGTACATGAATCAAACTTCCATAAAAGACTTGGATCTCTGAGGGAAGTTGTCATGAAATGTCCACTTCTGCACACAAGTATTGGATTGCATAGAGTGTGAACCTCTCTTGTTGCTGCTAGAAGTCAACTAAAAGGTTGAACAATCTTTTCACTATGTGCACCGAAATGTTATGGTACTCTAGGAACTTGCATTCAAAGAAGATATTATGCTTGGAAGCGAATTCTAGGTCAAAATTTTCATACCAAGGTTCATAAGCAAGGGCCAATACAATCATCCATACTCCATTCCGAAAAACACCTTAGGTTGCTACTCCTTTGTCAAGACCTAAACAAATGTAGCCTTTTCCAAGCCCCCACAAGGACTCCACTTTCCAGTGTTTCGTTTCCCGATAGTCAACATACTACCGGTAAATTTCCTCCATCATCGACAGTGTTTTAAGTTCAGAAAGACTACTCTTTTCTTAAACTACACTATGTCTAATTACATAATCATCAAAGAAATCTGTGTCAAACTCCCCCAATTATGGCCCTGGTTACTGGTTCAAAAGAGAAGGGTCTCCCTATCAGTTCACTACAAAATGCATATCTTGGAATGCACTATGTCTGTCAGGTATTGATGTGAACATCTCTGGTTCATTTGCAATTGTAGATAATATTTCCTTCTTAACCTCTCTAATATCATCACTATAAAGCGGTTCATCCAAAACATTCTCCTTGCGTTTAATGGCCAACTATTTGGGGTAGTAATGCTTCTTCTGCCTGGCTATTTTTTTGTTGCCTTTGCCCTGACAAAGCCGTGTCTTTCACTTCTTGCTCCAAAAGACCTTGAATGCTCATTGCATGGAAAACCTTGACCGTGGATTTGTTTAGGTCTGAACCAAAAAGAGGGTTTCCAGAGATGAAGATGAGATCTCCTATTGAGAGACCATTAATCCCCTCTTTTCATCTTCAACTTATGCTAACAAGTTTTTATCTACTTCACTCAAATTCCCTACACTGGGCTTATCCTTGACGAGCTTTTTACTAGCTAGATCTCTATAACAACTTGATATGAATTTAGAAAGCACAAACCAAACTTCTATAAAGACTTGGTATCATAAATCAGACGTCCATACTAACTGCTAGGAACAAAATCAGATCTATGTAATACTACTAGGAATAAAAGAGATGTTTTCAACATTCGACGAATGCTGGGCATAAAATTAGGGCTCTGGACCTGATCACTAGCATGTAGGCACATAGTACAAGGTACTATATCTTTTGGTTGGGCATGAAAGACAAAGGATAGAGCTCTTAACAAAATTAATAGACAAGTAAAACGTTGTTTCGGACTCTAAACAAATGTTGAGCATAAAATAATGCAGATTAGATTTTTGTGACATCACAAGACATCGAACATAACTAAATAGGCTTTTCAACAGTTCACAAGGTAAGGCAAATGCCAAAAACACGACAGATATGTAAACCAAATTTCTAAGTATGTAAAATGCAATTTAGGCCTTCAAATTGATTTGTCGGGCAGAAAATTGCAATTCAGACCCTCACTGTAACCATTCGATGATCACCGACACTCTGAGAAAAATCATTGAGGCTAACGGGCAACTACCAAACTTGTTGAAGTTGAGACACTAAAATTGTTGTAAAACCTAGATATGGCCCCTAATCACAAGGCTTTGATACCAATGGATATGGTCTAGAGATGGAGAAAGATAAGGAAATCTACAATAGATATCCTAAATTGCCATGGCTTGATACCAATGGATATGGTCTAGAGATGGAGAAAGATAAGGAAATCTAAAATAGATATCTTAAATTGATAAGGAGAAAGATTCAAGGAGCACGCTCATTGAAACACAAAACTATAATATTTTCATTAATTTTCGACTTACAGGTACGCTTGAAAAGACACTGTCATGTATGCTTGCTAGAGAGGTGCTTTTAGAAGTGAATCCCTCTCTTAAATAAATAACACCTTACGCAACTGATAAAGGAATCTCTGGAGCAGTTACAACTTACAAGTGACTCAGATGGGTGTTCCATTCCATTAGATGATGAACTCAAGTAAAATACTCGCCAAAGACAAAACACACTGCAAGACAGAACTACTGAACCTAAATCAGATATATATCACATGATGAGGACTTTAGCCCCATGGTGCTCGTAAAACTCCCATTCAGATTTTGCCCATATAGCCAATTTTCATGATCCAACCAATTTAGCGGCTCGAACAAGGTTAATCTTTGATGTATTACAAATCATAAGCTCCCATAACTCTTTTTGCTCATGCCATAGAATTAAATGGCAATTTAATTTTGCAAACACGTAGTACTTGCAAAGTAAAAGATTATCGGTTGGAGCAAAATTTAAGCCCCGTGCTCTCAACTTGGCCATAAGAAGCAATAAATGAAACAGAAACCAAAAAACATGCTCCTTGCCGTGCACAAATAACAGAGGCAAAAAAATTGGATTTTATCCAAAAGTTTTCCCGCATTGACTAAAGCACTACTGATAATAGAGGCTATGTGGATGTTAAAATTGAAAACCAAAAACAGGGATTCATATTTATAAAAGAGATTGACATCACAGCTGATGGACAGTTCCTCTACCCTAAACTGTGAAGAGTTAAGGCATTGTCCCTCATCAAGGAAAGATATAGATAATCAATATCTAATGATGACAGTATCTAAGTGAACGAAATATATTACTCAGACACAACACAAAAGATACCCTTTTCAAAGAGAAAGCCTTCATCTATTATAAGCTAAGCTGCCAAAAAATGAATTTAAATGCTTTGAATGGATTGTATCTAAAAAGGACTGCCGAGGAATCAAGACTATTTTCCGCACTTAAATCCATGGCAAATTGAGAGCCAGATTATAAGAACCAACACAAGGACAATTCCGAGAACAACCAGCTTGACTTTCATGTTCTGAAACCACATTTTTCGGCGAAGTTGTGTTCCCTGCTTCTGGAAGTCTTGAGCCTGTGATTGCAAAAATGCTTTCATATTAACAAATCAAAAAAATTCTTAACTACTACACCGCATAAAATTAAAACTTATTAAACAAACTTTCAAAAGACAGAATTCCCCAACAATGTTTTTTTAAATGAAAAACTGAAAAAAGGTTTAGTTCAGAATACACGTGCATACATATATAGAGTGGAATGTTTCCATCCCATAAAATTGCTAGCTTGATTTGAGATCAAACCTGAAATCGAAGGTTCTCAGTTTTGTCAACCAAAAGTTCTATCTTTTCACCCCGGTCAAGGACCTGTAAAACCAAGAACAATTGTTACCTAAAAGGCCATACAAAAGTAGGAAAACTAGCAATGAAGATTCAAAGAAACAATGCATGAAATGGAAGCACGTTATGCAGCCTGCAATGGACACAAATCCAATGGTATGCAGTCTATCCCCATAGGATCCAAATCTAGTACATGCTGAGTAATTTCCTCCCATAATATGTGGATAGCAGCATCCTGAGAGTGAAAGTAACCAAATAACGGTACACTTGCATATCCAGTTAGACTTCATGTTTCTTGTGATTTGAGATGGCATTTGTTGCTTGAGTTAGTTGAGATCATGCAGCAGGCGAAAGTGGTAGACAATAAATCTACTAACCACAGTTTTGTGAGTCTATGGTTAGTGTCTTTTTTGAATTAGAACAAGCAATTTAGACCGTCTTCTAGGGAATGTAATCTCACAAACAGGAAAAGATCCAGCAATTTTGGTCAATCTCAAGTCAATTTCGATTCTCAGCCTCGTTGATGGTAATTCTCTGTGCTGACAGCAAAAGTATGCACAACGTCTGTCCAGGACTGGACAATACACGCTGTCAGAAGAGGAGACATAAGGAATTTCTTCACAGATCAAAAGATCGGCCTAGAGCAACTCAGGTATCAGAATGATGGAGAGAACCATAATAGCAAGGATGCATGAAACAGAAAAGCAAAAAAAATGACCAAAGAATTGGCATATCACAGAATTGAGCAGCTAAAGTTTTTGCTGCAACCACATCAACCACTATAACCAACTCTGTTTGGACCTTGATAGACCATCTAAATGAGCAGACAATAATTCAAATCGGCATGTGGCCCTATCAGAGTGTGTTCTAAAGCCATAACGCTGTGCAAATAACATCATAATGCCACATATAATTCAGAAATTCGTATAGACACCACATGGCCATGATGATCTGAAAATAAAGGCGTGGATATACCAACAAGCTACAGTAACATGGTAAGCCTGGGAGCTTCTAACAAATTTAGAAATGGACTTGAGCTAGCTTTGGAATACCTCAGATAAGAAATAGACTACGAGAACTGCAGCCCAAAAGAGGGAGACAATGGGACAAAATCAAATGAGCCCAACTAGACAGTTCATGCTCACTGGAATTCTCTTTGACTGGGTGAGAAATTGCACGTAATCATAATTCGAGTACTCTTACTTCACCTGATGCTCCTGATTGTTTGGTAAATGTAGAAAGAAAAATAAAGGAACCTTATGAACAGAGACTTGTTTTTCGACTCAGTTCATGTTAGGGTGTTACATCGAAAACACTACAATGCAATAGATACTCTTTTTGATGTTCAATGTCTCTATATTCATGTCAGTTTCTTAGATTGTGTACGCTATTCAAAAAAATAATAAAAATGTATGTATGACTTACTACTTCGTGAATATTTTAAAGAAATTTATTTTGCTTCCTGTACTCAAAATTTGCACTCAAAACTGAATCTGAACCTGACATCAGCAGGAACTAGAATGCAGGCCAAAAGTAATGAGATAAAAAACAAAAAAAAATGAACTAATTAAAAGACAATGAGCTCCTTAGACATGGAACAACAAAATGATGGGCTTACAATAAGGTGCAAAATAGTAGGGGGAAATTATTAAACATAATTAAAGGGCTGTGACGAGTTGCAACACATCCAGGATAAACTTGTATCTATGACATTCGTACTGCAGAAAGGAGAGGAACAAGAGAGGACACCTCAATCCAACTGGATGACAACCAAAGAAGTAGTTCAAACTCTAAAGCACATATTTGGCTGCAGGATGGTGAGATTGGAAGTCTACGAAGATACAACAGGACTCACCTGTACATTTCCAATGACACCAAAACAGAAATAGAAAGTTGAAACTCAATCACAACTTTATCTTTAACCATCTCACAAACAAAGGAGAACCAGGCTCAACTAGAAAATGGAGATAGGACCCAAAGATGCAAATGGATAAATGCTATATCTAGTTTGTTCATAAACTTGCTAACAAGGTTAGAACCTGAATAAAATACAGCTTGAAAATTATTCTTGAAGATAGAGGGGTTTTCAAAACTTAATTCAGGATATGGTGACTGTTGATGATTGCAGCTATGTGAGACATTCTCCAGCTTACAAACTTGTGAGATGTGGATCATTGCAGCTATGTGAGTCTTTCTCTCGGCTTACAAACTTGAGAGAAAGCCCCTAAGAAGGGTACGTGGTTCCTACCTGAGACAAAGCTAGGAACATAGAGATGACCTCCTCCATTCAGAGAGTTGAGAAGAACTCCAGATGATTATCCAATGGGAATGGTGATCTGTTGAGTTAAAACGTGTCTGTGGCTGAGCACAAGGTGAACGTGTGAAATCCCAAAATGTTGGGTGCATCGTCATGTGAACAGAAATGAAGATGATGTATTAGCCTCCTCTGAGCAGCAGAGTTGACAAGAAGACTCCAGATGATTCTCCTGTGTGAGGCAGTGGGAAAGAAGATCTATAAAGTGGACGTGTCTGTGGACGAGCACAGGGGAACGTGTGAAGATCTGGTTCTTCTATGTAATGCAATGAACCAGAGATATGACATCCCTATGGATGTGCCCCTAGTGGATGAGCACTAGTGGGTGTATCAGATCCTTTTCTATATATTGTTCAAGAGTCGGACCTACCGGTAACCTAAGTCACCTGACACGGGGACACGGGACACGGAAATACGAATATCCGACACGGGCACGACGACCCCCGGAAATAGGACACGGAGGACACGTTTTATATATATAATTTATATATCAAAATTTAAATTATGAATTACACATGCAAAAATGAAATAATTAAGTTGTAAACAGTTACATGATGATGATACAAATTCAATCATACAACTAGTACTAACTTAGTAATTACTAAGTTACTAAGTTACTAACATAAATGATGACATTGCCAACTCAACACTATTGTCCAAACCCATATCAGTAGGAAACACATCCCACATCTTTGTCTTTCCCTTCAACCACTCTTCTCTCTGCCTAGTGCCTGCAAATAAGACAGGTTGGTGTGCAGATACACCACTAAGTCACTTGACACGATGACAAAGAGAAGAGTTCAACATAAGAGTTTATACTTGAGTGAAGGGTACATTTTTACTAGGGTCGTGACAGAAGAGTTCAACAATCAATGCCACCAACATCGAGGTACATAAAGGGTATGATGGTGCCCTTGATTAAATGTCAGTTTCATACCCTCTTACATGATAGAATCCAGTGAAAACATTGCAATCCTGCCAATCTTGAAATCCTGAAAATTGTGAAGTCTGCTGAATTTGAATGGGACCTAAAATTCTACTTTCTCCATATGAAGTCCAATGAGGTTGGAACCACTCTCAAACATCCTAAAACAATTAATGGTAATGTTAAAAATTTAAGTAAAATGATGAAAATGAAAGATAAGGGAGAATGTCACTTTTACTTACCATTAATTACTATTACCATTAATTACTAGGGTGGGTAAAATGGAGGGGGTGGGGACCTCTTTAAATAGAATTAGTAAGGCAAAATAACCCTTAGTTGCACACTGAAACACCTCACAATTGCAACTTGCATGAGAAAACATGAGCCAGGGTCCTTTTCTGAGCAGGACACGTGTCCTATTTTCAAGACACGCGTGTCCTGTGAACATGACACATTCTAAACGAGTATCTGACACGTGTCCTACCGTTTGGTGTCTGACACGTAGGATTCGCAACACGAGGGGGGGTTTGGACATGTCAAGTGACTTAGCCTGTAACCCTAATTGTTATGTAAAGGGTATAGGTCGGCCCCACCTTAATGTGATTAATAATAAATGTAAAAGATAATTAATCTGGATAATATTAATTATAATAATAATTATATTGTGACTTATAGAGGTCGGCCCTATTGAGCCAATAGACACTTCAGTTGATAGGACAAGTCTAATATAAGTAAAGGGAGATTCCCCATTGTGGAATCATATCCTTCATGTGAATTTGGAAATTTCAGCAAGTACATTATTTACTTGGGAAAAGTGCGCACCTCTCTTGGGCGCTAGTCTTCTAGGGTTTGAGCACCCTCTTGTGTGCTAGGTCTTTCTTGGTGGTGAAGGTCTTTCTCTTGAAGAAAATAGCAAAGGATTTGGCTGGGTTTTCTTCCCTTGTTGAGAAGGGTTTCCCAAGATACTTCTTGTGTTCTTATGCATGGTGTTTCTTCTTGTGATCTTGATTGCTGCAACATTATTGTCTATGGTTAAGTTAAATGATAAAATTAAATGAACTTCATGCTTAACCTAGCTTATTGAAAAATCAACATGGTATCAAAGCATAGGGCTTGAAGATCCCATTGCACAAGCATTTTCCAGCCTTTCTATCACTCATGTGCAGAAACCATACGGCCCTCCTAGGGTTTCCAGAAATTTCGTACTGCCTCCTTTTCTGAGAGCTTTCACCACTCAAAACTTAGACGCTTGGGCTAGAAAGGACATAGAAGGGTACGACCTCCTTCAGCGCACCTCCAGCAAGTCTCAGATTACATCTCTAGGCATTTCGAATTTTTGGCTCCAAGGGTTTCGCCAAAATTCTACAGAAAATTCTGAATTGTATTTCTGCAAACTTCTTGAAGAAGCTCCTCAGCTTACCAGGGCTATCATATTCATCAAGGCTTATTGTTGGCAGTCATAAGCCCAACAAAACCTAAAAGTGCTAGCCTAGCCTAGCCGTTAGGTTTTCTAGCCTAGTTGACAAGGGTTTGTGAATATGAGAAAAATCATGATGGGAAGCAAGCTCAGTTCCAGGAAGACAAGACTCCAAAGAAATGAAGACATCAACATCTTAGCACTCTCAGGTATGGTTCCTATCAATGACAAAACTTGGCTAATTGACAGTGGTGCCTCCAGGCACATGACCGACCTTAGAAATCATCTAACACATTTCGTTGAGAAAGAGACACATCTACATGTCATTCTTGGAGATGACACCAGATATAATGTAAGAGGAGTTGGAACTTCTACTTTCCAACTAGATTCAAATATGCATCTGAACTTAGAAGAAGTACTATATGTACCTGGAATGAAGAGAAACCTTGTCTCTATTTCGGCCTTGGAAGACAAAGGTTACAAAATCACTTTCTCAGAAGGAAGAGTTCTTGCATGGCACAAAGACTCTCATATAAGCTCTTCAAAAGTAATTGGTATCCGAGAAAACAGCTTGTATAAGTTGACCATCAAACCTATTCAAGCCCTACTACATGACACTATCAGCTTGAGTGAATTATGGCATAGAAGACTTGCTCACATTCATTATAGAGCTCTTCCAGCTCTAGGGAAAATGGTAACAGGTCTACCAGAGATACAGATTCAACATAAAGGTGTTTGTAAAGGTTGTGCCCTTGGAAAAAATGTTAAAGGATCCTTTCCTAACAGTGACAACAGATCCAAGGAAATCTTGGACTTAATACATTCAGATGTATGTGGGCCGATGACTGTTGCATCCTTAAATGGGTACTTATACTATGTACTCTTCATAGATGATCACTCTAGGAAAACTTGGATTTACTTTCTGAAAAACAAGGATGGAGTCCTTACCAAGTTTCAAGAATTCAAAGCTCAAGTTGAAAACCTGACCAGAAGAAAAATCAAAATATTGAGATCAGACAATGGAGGAGAATATGCCTCAAAAGAATTTAACAGTTTTTGCATTGAAGCAGGAATTAAGAGGGAGTTCACAATTCCTTACAACCCTCGACAAAATGGGGTTGCTTAAAGGAAAAACAGAACTATCATTGAGGCAACTAAAGCAATGATACATGATCAGAGTCTACCTATGACTCCATGGGCAGAAGCTTGTATGACAACAGTATATGTTCAAAATAGTAGTCCTCATCAGATCCTGAAGAACATTACTCCAGAAGAAGCTTTCACCAAAGTGAAGACTAAGATCGGACACTTCAGAACATTTGGATGCCCAGTGTACATTCTTGTACCCAAAGAAAAGAGATCCAAACTAGAACCTTCAGGAAGAAAGGGTACATTTGTAGGATACAGTGAATCCTCAAAGGCATATCGAATCTACATCCCAGGTCAAAGACAAATTGAAATAAGCAGAGATGTTAGTTTTGAAGAAGAAGTAGCCTTCCAAAAATCCAGAGAAGCTCAGATGGAAATCGATAGTGAAACAATACCTCCTCCTCCTTCAGCAGTTCAGAGGGAGAGAGATATTATTCCAGATGAGCCAATAGCTCCAGAAGATTCAGCTGCCCTAAGCAACATACCTAAAGACATCACAATTGGACATAAAAGGCATGCTTGGGCTCGACAAACTTTAGAAGAAGCAGAAGGGAATAAAGCTCCACAAGGAGCAACCAGAGAAAGCAAGAGACCAAAGAGATTCTCAAGCTACCTTTCAGCCATGACCCACATTATTGGCTCAGAGCCAACTTGTCATGGAGAAGCTTCAGGTGAACAAGTATGGCAAGATGCCATGACTGAAGAATACCAATCTATATTAAAAAATGATGTATGGGATGTTGTTCCAAGACCAGAGGGAAAGTCCGCAGTGACCTCCAAATGGATTTACAAAATCAAACATGCAGCTGATGGAAGCATTGAAAAATACAAAGAAAGATTTGTGGCCAGAGGGTTCTCACAAATAGAGGGAGTCAACTATGATGAGACTTTTGCACCTGTAGCCAGATATACCTCAATCTGATCCACCATTGCACTAGTTGCTTCCGTGGGTTGGAAGCTACTTCAGATGGATGTAAAGACAGCTTTTCTCAACGGTGAAATTGAGGAAGAAGTTTATATTGAGCTGCCAGAAGGTTTCGTTATACACAACGAAAAATCTCATGATGCAAATTGAAGAAAGCCCTATATGGTCTAAAACAAGCACCACGTGCTTGGTACGAGAAAATGGATGGGATTTCTGATGAGTTTGGGCTTCAACAAAAGTGCAGCTGACCCAAACTTGTATTATCACATTAATGGCAATGAGTGTCTGATTTTAGTCTTATATGTGGATGATCTTTTCCTCACCGGTTCAGAGAGACTCATTGTTGAATGCAAGAAAGCATTAACCACCAAATTTGAAATGAAGGATTTGGGCCTAATGCATTATTTCTTGGGACTAGAAGTATGGCAGAGAACAGATGAGATTTTCCTCAGTCAAGGAAAATATACTATGGAGACACTGAAAAGGTTCAAAATGACAAGATGCAAATCCATGCCTACTCCAATGGTAATGGATTTAAAGAAAATGAGTGACACTGATTCAAGAAACGTAGATCCACATTTATATCAGCAGCTTATTGGATCTTTGATGTATCTGGTTAACACCAGACCAAACATTTGCTATGCAGCGAATGTGCTTAGCCAGTTTATGAGCCAACCAAAACATACACACAGGATAGTTGCAAAACACGTATTGAGATACTTACAAGGCACAATTGGTTATGGCATGAGATATGCAGCCAATGTGGACTTAAGCTTGGAAAGATATGTCGATGCAGATTGGGCAGGAAGTGCAGTAGACAGAAAGAGCACCTCAGATTGTTGCTTCACCTTAGGATTGGCCATGGTTTCCTGGTGTAGCAGAAAACAAAGCTCTGTGGCTTTAATTACAGCTAAAGCAGAGTACATTGCATTGAGTGTGGCAGTTCGTGAAGCAGTATGGCTTCGTAAACTTTTGACTGACTTGTTCGATCATGAGATGGATCCGACAACTATTCATTGTGACAACCAGAGCTGTGTAAAGCACTCCAAGAACCCAGTTTTTCATGACAAATCGAAACACATTGAAATCAAGTATCACTATATCAGAGACATGGTGCAGAGAAAGACAATACACGTGTAATATCTTTCTACTCATGAACAAATTACAGATATCTTCACTAAATCACTTGCCAAGACAAAGTTCAAGTATTTTTGTGAGAGACTTGGCCTGATGGAAAATGCCTCCCTAGCTAAGAGGGAGTGTTGATGATTGCAGCTATGCGTGACATTATCCAGCTTACAAACTTGTGAGATGTAGATCATTGTAGCTATGTGAGTCTTTCTCTTAGCTTACAAACCTGAGAGAAAGCCCCTAAGAAGGGTACGTGGTTCCTTACTGAGACAGAGCTGGGAACGTAGAGATGACCTCCTCCATTTAGAGAGTTGAGAAGAACTCCAGATGATTATCCAATGGGAAAGGCGATCTGTTGAGTTAAGACGTCCCTGTGGCTGAGCACAAGGTGAACGTGTGAAATCCCAAAGTGTTGGGTGCATCGTCATGTGAACAGAAATGAAGATGATGTATTAGCCTCCTCTGAGCAGCAGAGTTGACAAGAAGACTTTAGATGATTCTCCTATGTGAGGCAGTGGCAAAGAAGATCTGTAGAGTGGACGTGCCTGTGGACGTGCACAGGTGAATGTGTGAAGAGCTGGAAGTGCCCCTAGTGTATGAGCACTAGTGGGTGTATCAGATCCTTTGCTATATATTGTTCAAGAGTCAGACCTACCTGTAACCCTAATTGTTATGTAAAGGGTACAGGTCGGCCCCACCTTAATGTGATTAATAATAAATGTAAAAGATAATTAATCTGGATAATATTAATTATAATAATAATAATTATTATTATTATTATATTGTGACTTATAGAGGTCGGCCCTATTGAGCCAATAGACACTTTAGTTGATAGGACAAGTCTAATATAAGCAAAGGGAGATTCCCCATTGTGGAATCATATCCTTCATGTGAATTTGGAAATTTCAGCAAGTACATTTACTTGGGAAATGTGCGCACCTCTCTTGGGCGCTAGTCTTCTAGGGTTTGAGCACCCTCTTGTGTGCTAGGTCCTTCTTCGTGGTGAAGGTCTTTCTCTTGAAGAATATAGCAAAGGATTTGGTTGGGTTTTCTTCCCTTGTTGAGAAGGGTTTCCCAGGATACTTCTTGTGTTCTTGTGCATTGTGTTTCTTCTTGTGATCTTGATTGCTGCAACATTATTTTCTATGGTTAAGTTAAATGATAAAATTGAATGAACTTCATGCTTAACCTAGCTTATTGAAAAATCAACAGTGACCCCTTATAGATAACACCCTGATAATGGTATTGAAAACAATCCAGTGAACACTAAAGAAATCATTATCTAAAGAAAATTTCTTCGTGGTGAAAATCATTTTCTTTCAGTCAGGAAATTCCACATAGAAGTGAAATACAGACAGATCCTAAAGTGCATGCAATAATTTCCTCTGCCCTGTGTCTCAATGTAAAGAAATCTAGGTTTAAAAATAACATTACCACAAGCTATAATTGATCAACTGGCCCTCTTGAGAAGTTGGCAAGACCTTCTTTAAAATAATTGATCGAACAAAAACAAAACCAAGGAAGAATGCAATCTCAGAAACATCTTTTCTGGCTGCTACACTTTAAACCCCTACTAAACACAATTTCTTCCACCCAGTAGTCAAATAACTGAAAGCTTTGCCAACAGGACCTTAGTTCACTGGTCAGTGAATTGTTAAGCAGTCCACCTGAATTCTATTCTCTCTGTGGTCCACCCCACCAAAATGCATGTTGAAGAGAGGGATGAGGCCAGGTTCAAGTTCCAGGTGAATTTGACGAAATAAATACCCCAGACCTGGCACCTGAGCCAAAAGAAGTCTGTGTCATGTGGTGTAGCCCCCAACCTTGAATGTGTTTCTTGAAACTATTTCCAAAAAAAATAATGAAAGCAATGGGAATCAAATTTGTTGATAAAAGACTATGATCATCAAATGTTAAAAGGATGGACAACTGAACCAATCAAACATCACCCGAACATAGAATAAAATAATTATATGTGGCAAGCAAGGATAACTCATAAGACAGCAAACTGAGCAAAGGCACAAAATAGATATTTCAGAACAATGTAGTCAGGACTCAGAGGATAGGGAATAACAGAATTGACTTTGCCATCTTACACAGTAAGGAAATGAAGACAAGAAGATACAGACAAAAGGAAATAATCTTTTACATACACCAGCTCTATGTAAAAGTCTGCCTATTTAAATCAAACCTTACTGGCTTGCTCTACTCTCTCTTATCACAATTCTTATCGAGTCAATTCATTTCCTTTGAGTATCTGAAGATTGGATAGTTGACAACAGCATCCAACATGTAATAATTTGATATGGTTTGTCTTTCTTTCATCTAATCGTCTGGACAACTGATTATTGGACCTGCAATATGTTAAGTTGCCAACGTGGTAGGACCATAGGAAGAACTGTGAAACGTGGGCCACCTTATCAGACCCACTTCATCAGACAGGCCAACAAGGTGTCATGTAACAATTTGCAACCACCGAATCAGCATATAAATAAGATGTTAGGAACCATAGGGAATAGTCTACAACTACTCATCCAGTTATGTAACTGCATATCTGCGTAAAACATATCTCTCAAACAGGGTCAATGGATTCTACTTCCCTTTGTAATGCATGCATATATAATATATATGATATACTGTTCTACCACCCAACACAATCAGTTCACTGCCAATTACAAACAGACTTGAGAGGAGAATGTCACCAAATCAGATGTCAGACAAATTGCTTTCTTACAAGAAGATTGAATGGTAGAAGCATAAGATCAACAACTATCAAAAACAATGTATAAAGCAGAACAGAATAACTCTTACTTGAGCAAAGGTATCGTTTTTCACACAAAGCAGTCAGAAACTCCTTGAATACCAGCAGAATTAAGTAAATCGATAAGCAAATAAGGCCACATAAAACAGAAAACAAAATGATTACCAAAATGTATTCCTTAATATGAGCCATAATCAAGTAGAGCTATTCCATAAGTTAAAATACTTGGAGCAAGTAGTTGAAAAAATAGTTGGAAGATTTCTGTGTAGACGAGGCAATAGAGCATTGTATTTCTAAAAACAACGTGAAAAGACAATCTTGCATAAATATTCATGACACCTTATTATTGTAGTTGTCTCAATAGATATGTGGCTAATGAACAACGGCGATGAGCACATCTCACCCCAACGTAGAGGTCGGGGTCAATGGTAAGGGGGTAGATACTAGATTGCATATCTCAAATTGTCTTGCCAGACCCTACCCATTGGACAGCCTGACAAGTTGATCCCAAACGGATCCGAACCAACGAATGGAAATAAGACTCGGTACCTACAAAGAAATTCGGCAATTAACGAAGGTTAGAAAACTTTGTAAAACAACGAGTGTAAAACTTGAATAAGACAAAAATGAGAGTGGGAAAGAAAAACAAGAGAATTAAATGAAAAGAAAAAGAGAAATAGGAAAGAATGTTGAGGAATGGGAAACAAAGGATTAGGGCTGTTGGCCTTCCCCCTACCCCCAGCTCTCCCTATTTCCTCCTTCACTCTCATTCTCAATGGGTCTTTTGGCCAAGAAGAGGAGGATCACAAAGAGCATCAGCTGCATTGTAACCAGTGTAACAACCCTAGTTGAACAAATGTTTAAGGATTATTAAGTAAAAATTAATTAGGGGATTAATTGTCTTAACATGGTATTAATTAAACAAGATTGGTATAAAGATACTAATTAAATATTTATTAATTAATTAAAGGTTATAAGTTTGATTAATTAATTAATTAATTAACTACCTATTATATTCAATAACTTGGGAATTAAATTTAAAAGGGATAATAAGTTATATTGTTTAAATAAATAAAAAAAAAGAGTTACGTACACAGAAAGGGATAAGAATTAATTCAAAGGGATAAGATATTAATTATGAGAAGATAAGGTAATAAATGGGTTAGGTAGGGAAGTAAATGAGGGGTGAAGTCGGTGAAGGAGGGATATGGAGGGGAAGGAGGTTTACGAGAGGATCATTCTACGAGAGATTGGGGGATTGATTCTTTTTKGGGGGGGCTCTTGGATTTGCAGAGAGGAGTGGAGTTTTGGAGTGGAATTGTATCAGTATAGGCACCGGGGTTGCTGGAGGTTTTGGGCACGGGGGCCAGGATATCCACATGATATCCTGGAGCTAGGAAGTTACCTAGTTGGCAGGGTGGAACTAGGTTTTGGGCAGTGTTTACACAGTGCAGCAGCGGTCAAGAAGGCAAGCGGACAAACGGAGGGTTATTAGCATCAGACTCAGGTATTTAAAATTATGCATTGTTTTTAATCTGTTATAAAAATTTATTATTCGTTGTTAAATTTAAGTTATTGAAGTTACTATTATGAAGATTATTATCCTGTTATGAAGTTACTGTCTTAGTTTATGAAATAAATTGATGTTTAAATCTATTTGGCTATTACACATGGTATCATGTTTCGTATATGGATAATGACCAACGACAGGCAGAGCGCTTCATCTATGGATTGAACCCTAAGATAAGAGCTATGGTGCGGATGTGGAAACCGTCTTCAGTAGCAGAAGCGGTGGAAAATGCACGTTATGCGGAAGAACACATGAACTTAACCGGGGGTACAAGACCGACATTTCTGCATCGTCCTAGATTTGTATGGGAAGTTGTCGAAGTGTTCCTTCTTCCAGAAAGAGATCCACTATTTAGGTCATATCATTTCCGGCGAAGGAATCTCTGTGGACAAGAAAAGGTAAAGGCCATTATGGAATGGCCAGTGCCAAAAAATGCCCATGAGGTGAGGAGCTTCATGGGGCTAGCGGGTTATTATCGGAGATGTGGAAGGATTCTCAAAAATAGCGAAACCCATCACAACTTTGCAACGCAAGGGGGTCAGGTATGAATGGACAGAAGAATGTGATAGTGCATTCATTGAGCTTAAGAGGTTACTAACTAGTGCGCCAATTCTACGAGTGTCGGATATGGAAAAGGACTTCACGGTCTGCACGGATGCCTC
>ML785308.1:547315-564099 GCA_009831015.1 Picea engelmannii | reverse complement strand
CCCCCTACAAATCATGAGAAAACCCCTCAAGTGTCGATGACTCCTCAAGATCAGCTCCAAGAAGTCATGTGTGAGGTGTTTAAGGTGTGCTACAACCCTCCTTAAATCATGCTATCATTCACCCCAAGTCAAGGGGCAATCAAATAGGTCCACATGTGCCAAAAAAGAAGTCTCCATGACTTGGTAATGCATCCTCCAATGTGGATGCCCCATCAAATCAAATGACACATGCCTCCAAATCATTAACAAGGTGAGCGCATAAGAAACTAGGATGTGGCATGACAGGAGAAGCCCAAAGCATGAAGAAGTAACCCCAAACTGTTTTGACCAATGCCTCAGGAACCATGAATTGCCTCGAGATAGATGAAGATGCCTTGGGAACTGTGAATAAGGTAACAATGAACTGTGAACTACCAAGGTGAATGAGGTAACAGTGCTATAGGTATGGCTTGAGCTCCTTTTTTAGTTTTCGAGGAGTCTTGTATAATATCGGGCTTCTTTGCTTCTGAAGAAAGTTGGCTTTCTCCCATGGTGGAATGATGTTGTCTAAGATGCGCTCATGCTTGTGGAAGAGGGAAACCTAGAAATGCTATCTTTCCCCCACAGTGGAATGATGTTGTCTGAGATGTGCTTGTTCTTGTGCAAGAGGGAAATATAGCATGTGCTAGCTTTCCCCCATGATGAAATGATGTTGTTCGAGATGTGCTTGTGCTTGTGCAAGAGGGAAAGCTAGCACACACAAGATTTCCGCCACGGTGCAATGATGTTACATGCTACAATTTCTCCACAGTGGAATGATGTTGTCCAAGATGCGCTCGTGCTTATGCAAGAGGGAAAACTAGTGGACCCCCATGGTGGAATGATGTTATGCACTAGCTTTCCCCCATAGTGGAATGATGTTGTCTGAGATGCGCTCGTACTGATGCAAGAGGGAAAGGTAGCATGCCCCATGGTGGAAAGATGTTGTCTGAGATGTGCTCATGCTTGTGTAAGAGGGAAAGCTAGAACGCGTTAGCTTTCCCCCATGATAGAATTATGTTGTTCGAAATGCGCTTGTGCTTGTCCAAGAGGGAAACCTAGCATGCGCTAGATTTCCCCAATGGTGGAATGATGTTGTTCGAGATGCCCTTGCACTTGTGCAGGAGGGAAAGCTAGCACGCACTAGCTTTCCCTCACTGTGGAATGATGTTGTTCAAGATGCCCTCGTGCTTATGAAATAGGGAAAGATAGCATGCTAGCACATGCTAGCTTTCCCCCATGGTGGAATGATATTGTCTGAAATGTGTTCATGCTTGTGTAAGAGGAAAAGCTAGCCCACACTAGCTTTTCCCCACAGTGGAATGATGTTGTTCAAGATACATTCATGTTTGTGCAAGAGGTAAAGCTAGCACACGTTATCTTTCCCCCTTGGTGGCATGATGTTGTCCAATATGCACTCATGCTTGTGCAAGAGGGAAAGCTAGCATGCGTTAGCTTTCTCCCACGGTGGGATGATGTTTGCCCGAGATGAGCTCATGCTTGTGCAAGAGGAAAAGATAGCACGCGCTAGCTTTCCCCCATGGTGGGATGGTGTTTTTTGAGATGAATTTGTGCTTGTGCAAGAGGGAAAGCTAACACGTGCTAGCTTTCCCCGATGGTGGGATGATGTTGTTTGAGATGAGCTCGTTCTTGTGGATGATGTTGTTCGAGATGAGCTCATGCTTGTGCAAGAGTAAAAACTAACACGAGCTAGTTTTCCCCCATGGTGGGATGATGTTGTTTGAGATGTGATCGTTCTTGTGCAAGAGGGAAAGCTAGCATGTACTAGCTTTCCTCCATGGTGGGATGATGTTCAAGATGCGCTCATGCTTGTGCAGGAGGGAAAGCTACAACACTCTAGCTTTCTCCCACAGTGGGATGATTTTGTTCAAAATGCGCTCGTGCTTGTGTAGGAGGGAAATCTAGCATGCACAAGATTTCACCTACACTGGGATGCTGTTGTTCGAGATGCACTCGTGCTTGTGCAGGAGAGAAAGCTAACACGTGCTAGATTTCCTCCATGGTGGTATCATGTTGTTTGAGATGCGCTCCTGCTTGAGCAAGAGGAAAACTTAGCAAGCACAAGATTTCCCCCATGGTGGGATGATGTTGTTTGAGATGTGCTCTTTCTTGTGTAAAAGAGAAAGCTAGCACGCACTAACTTTCCCCCATGGTGGGATGATGTTATTCGAGATGCGCTCCTGCTTGTGTAATATTGAAAGCTAGCACGCACTAGCTTTCTCACACGATGGGATGATGTTCGAGATGTGCTCCTGCTTGTGTAAGAGGGAAAGCTAGCACGCACTAGCTTTCCCCTAGTGAGATGATGTTGTTCGAGATGTGCTCGTGCTTGCGCAAGAGGTAAAGCTAACACCGACTAGATTTCCCCCAAGGTGGGATGATGTTGTTCGAGATGAGATCGTGCTTATGCAAGAGGGAAAGCGTGCATGTTATAGCTTTCTCCCACGGTGGAATGATGTTGATCGAGATGCGCTTCTGCTTTTGCAAGAGGGAAATCCAACACATGCTAGTTTTCCCTCATGGTGGAATGATGTTGTTCGAAATGGGTTTATGCTCATGGAAGAGGGAAAACTAGCACGCACTTGCTTTCCCCCACAGTGGAATGATGTTCTTTAAGATGCGTTTGTGATTGTGCAAGGGGGAAAGCTAGCATTCCCCACGATGGAATGATGTTCTTCGAGATGCGTTTGTGCTTGTGCAAGAGTGAAAGCTAGCATGCGCTAGCTTTCCCCCATGGTGGAATGATGTTGTTCGAGATGCGCTTGTGCTTGTGTTATAGGGAAATCTAGCACACGCTAGCTTTCCTCCATGGTGGGATCATGTTGTTCAAGATGCAGTCGTGCTTGCGTAGGAGGGAAAGCTATCCAACACACGCACTAGCTTTTCCCCAAAGTGGGACGATGTTGTTCGAGATGCACTCGTGCTTGTGTAGGAGGGAAAGCTAGCACATGCTAGCTTTCCCTCGTAGTGGGATGATGTTTGAGATGCGCTCATTCTTATGCAGGAGCGAAAGCTACCACACACTAGCTTTCCCCCACAGTGGGATGATGTTGTTTAAGATGCACTCCTGTTTTTGCAAGAGGAAAAGTTAATACGCACCAGCTTTCCCCCATAGTGGGATGATGTTGTTCGAGATGTGATCCTGCTTTAGCAAGAGGGAAAGCTAGTGCCAGCTTTCCCCCACGGTGCGATGATGTTGTTTGAGATGCGCTCTTGCTTGTGCAAAAGGGAAAGCTAGCACGCACTAGCTTTCCCCCACAGTGGGATGGTGTTGTTCGAGATGCCTTCCTGCTTGTGTAAGAGGGAAAGATAATAGGAGCTAGCTTTTTTCCACGGTGAGATGATGTTCGAGATGTGCTCTTGCTTGTGCAAGAGGGAAGGCTAGCACATGCCAACTTTCCCCCATAATGGGAAGATGTTGTTTGAGATGTGCTTGTGCTTGTGCAAGAGGGAAATCCAACTAGCTTTCCCCCATGGTGAGATGATCTTGTTCGAGATGCGCTTGTGCTTGTGCAAGAGGGAAAGAGTGCACACACTAGATTTCTCCCATAGTTGAATGATGTTGTTAAAGATGCGCTTGTGCTTTTGCAAGAGTGAAATCCAACATGCACTAGTTCTCTCCATGGTGGAATGATGTTGTTCGAGATGGGTTTGTGCTTATGGAAGAAGGAAAGCTAGCACATTCTCGTTTTTCCCCACAGTGGAATGATGTTGTCTGAGATGCATCCATGCTTGTGCAAGAGGGAAAACTAGCACACGCTAGCTTTTCTCCATGGTGGAATGATGTTGTTCAAGATGCACTTGTGCTTGTGCAACTAGCTTTCCCCCACGATGGAGTGATGTTCTAGATGTGCTTGTGCTATAGAGAAAACGAGTACGCGCTAGCTTCCCACCATGGTGGAATGATGTTGTTTGAGACGTGATTGTGCAAGAGGGAAAGCTAGCACATGCTAGCTTTCCCCCACATTGAATGATGTTGTTCAATATGAGCTTATGCTTGTGCAAAGGGGAAAACTAGCACACACTAGCTTTTCCCCATGGTGGATTGATGTTCGAGATGCACCCCTGCTTGTGCAAGAGAGAAAGCTAGCATGTGCTAGTTGTCCCCCAAAATGGAATGATTTTGTTTGAGATGCGGTTATGCTTCTGCAAGAGGGAAAACTAGAATGCACTAGCTTTTTCTCACAGTGGAATGATGTTGTTAGAGATGCGCTTGTGCTTGTGCAAGCGGAAAAACTAGCACGCGCTAAATTTTCCCCGCGGTGGAATGATGTTGTTCAAGATGCGTTTGTGCTTGTGCAAGAGGGAAAGCTAACATGCACTAGCTTTCCTCCATGGTGGAATGATGTTGTTTGAGACACACTTGTGCTTATGCAAGAGGGAAGGCTAGCATGTGCAAGCTTTCCTTCACGCTAAAATCATGTTTGTGATGCACTTGTGTTTGTGCAAGAGGGAAAGGTAGCACACGCTAGCTTTCTCCCATGGTGGAATGTTGTTGTTCAAGATGCATTTGTGCTTTTGGAAGATGGAAATACAGCATGCACTAGCTTTCCCCAACACGTAATGATGTTTTTCGAGATGCATTTGTGCTTGTGCAAGAGAGATAGCAGGACACGCTAGCTTCCCCCAAGGTGGAATGATGTTGTTTGCGATGTTTTTGTACTTGTTGAAGAGGATGATGTTTGAGATGCGCTTGTTCTTGTGCAAGAGGGAAAGCTAACACACACTAGCTTTCCTCCATGGTGGAATGATGTTGTTTGAGATGTGCTTGCACTTGTTCTTATGTTAGATGGAAAACTAGCACACGCTAGCTTTCTCCAATGATGAAATGATGTTGTTCAAATTGCGCTTGTGATTGTGCTTGTGCTAGAGGGAAAGATAACACTTGCTAGTTGTGATAGCTTTCCCTTATGGTGGAATGATGTTGTTTGAGATGTGCTTGTGCTTGTGTAAGAGGAGAAACTAGCACACGCTAGCTTTCCCCCATGACAGAATGATGTTGTTCAAAATGCATTGGTGTTTTTGCAAGAGGGAAAGCTAACATGCATTAGCTTTCCCCCACTTTGTGGTGATGTTGTTCAAGATGTGCTTCTGCTTGTGCAACAGGGAAAACTAGCTCATTCTAGTCTTCCCCCATGGTGGAATGATGTTGTTCAAGGTGTGGTTGTGCTTGTGGAAGAGGGAATGCTATTATGCGCTAGTTTTCCCCCATGGTGAAATGATGTTGTTTGATATGCGCTTGTGCTTTGCAAGAGGGAAAACTTGCATGTAGTAGCTTTCTTCCATGGTGGAATCACGTTCGAGATGCACTTGTGATTATGCAAGAGGGAAAACTAGAAAGCACTAGCTTTCCTCCATGGTGGAATGGTGTTGTTCAAGATAAATTTGTGCTTGTGGAGGAGGGAACACTAGCATACACTAGCTTTCCTCCACAATGGAATGGTGTTGTTCGAGATGTGCTTGTGCTTATGCAAGAGGGAAGGCTAGCATGGGCAAGATTTCCTCCATGCTAGAATGATGTTGTTCAAGATGTGCTTATGTTTGTGCAAGAGGGAAAGCTAGTACATGCTAGTTTTCCCCCATGGTGGAATGATGTTCGAGATGCGTTTGTGCTTTTACAAGATGGAAAGCCAGCATGCAATATCTTTCCCCCATGGTGGAATGATGTTGCTCAAGATGCGCTTGTTTTTGTGCAAGAGAGAAAGCTAGCACACACTAGTTTTCATGCATGGTGGAATGATGTTGGTCAAGATGTGTTTGTGCTTGTGCAAGAGGGAAAGCTAGAATAGGCTAACTTTCCACTATGCTGGGATGATGCTCAAGATACGCTTGTGCTTGTGCAAGAGGGAAAGCCAACATGCATTAGATTTCCTCCATGGTGGAATGATGTTACACGCTAGGTTTTCCCCACGATAGAATGAAGATGTTTGAGATGCACTTGTTTGTGCATGAAGGAAATCTAGCTCATGCTAGCTTTTCTCCACGATAAAATGATGTTGTCTGAGATTTGCTCATACTTGTGCAAGTGGGAAAGCTAGCATGTGATAGATTTCACCCATGGTGGAATGATGTTGTCCGAGATGCGCTCGTGCTTGTACAAGAGGGAAATATAACACACACTAGTTTGCCTCCACAGTGGAATGATATTTTCCAAGATGCACTCATGCTTGTGCAAGAGGGAAAATGAGCACTTGCTAGATTTCCCCTATGATGGAATGATGTTGTCCGAGATGTGCTCATGCTTGTGCATGAGGGAAAGCTAGCACGCACTAGCTTTCCCCCATGGTGGAATGATGTTGTCTGAGATGTGATTTTGCTTGAGCAAGATGGAAAACTAGTACTTGCTAGATTTCCCTCTCGCACAAGCATGAGCATATATCTGACAACATCATTCCATAGTGGGGGAAAGCTAGCACATGCTATATTTCCCCCTTGATGGAATAATGTTTTTCGAGATGCGCTCATGCTTGTGCAAGAGGGAAAGCTAGCACGCACTAGCTTGCCCCCACGGTCGAATGATGTTATCTGAGATGCGCTCGTGCTTGTGCAAAAGGGAAATCTAGCACACACTAGCTTGCTCTCATGGTGGAATGATGTTGTTTGAGATGTGCTCGTGCTTGTGGAAGAGGAAAAGTGTTCGCGATGCGCTTGTGCTTGTGCAAGAGGGAAAGATGGCACACGTTAGCTTTCTCCCAGGGTGGAACGATCTTGTCTGAGATACACTCATGCTTGTGTAAGAGGGAAAACTTGCATGCTCTATATTTCCCCCGTGGTGCAATGATGTTTTCTGAGATGTGCTCGTGCTTGTGCAAGAGGGAACAATAACATGCGCTATCTTCCCCCCCTGGTAGGATGATGTTGCCCGAGATGCGCTCGTGTTTATGTAAGAGGGAAAGTTAGCATGTGCTAGATTTCCCCCATGGTGGGATGTTGTCTGAGATGAGCTCGTACTTGTGTAAGAGGGAAATCTATCACGCACTATCTTCCCCCCATGGTGGGATGATGTTGTTTGACATGAGCTTGTGCTTGTGCAAGAGAGAAAGCTAATATGCACTAGTTTTCCTCTATGGTGGGATGATGTTGTTTGAGATGAGCTTGTGCTTGTGGATGATGTTGTTCAAGATGAACTCGTGCTTATATAAGAGAGAAAGCTAACACACACTACCTTTCCCCCATGGTGAAATGATGTTGTTCGAGATGCGCTCATTCTTGTGTAGGAGGGAAATCGAGCATGCGCTAGCTTTCCTCGATGGTGGGATGATGTTGTTTGATATGCGATCATGCCTGTACAAGAGGGAAAGCTAGCATGCACTAACTTTCTCTCACGATGGGATGATGTTGTTCAAGATGTGCTTGTGCTTGTGCAGGAGGGAAAACTAGCACGCTCTAGCTTTCCCCCAGGGTGGGATGATGTTGTTTGAGATGAGCTTGTGCTTGTGAAAGAGGGCGCTAGCTTTCCCCCATAGTGGGATGATGTTGTTCGAAATGTGATTGTGCTTATGTAGGAAGGAATGCTAGCTTTCTCCCACGGTGGGATGATGTTATTCGAAATGTGCTTGTGCTTGTGCAGGAGGGAAAACTAACATGCGCTAGCTTTCCCCCATGGTGGGATGATGTTGTTCGAGATGTGCTTGTGATTTTGCAGAAGGGAAAGCTAATATGTGTTAGCTTCCCCCCATGGTGGGATGATGTTGTTTGAAATACGTCCGTGCTTGTGCAAGAGGGAGAGCTAGCACATGCTAGCCTTTTCCCATGATGGGATGATATTGTTCAAGATGCGCTCTTGCTTATGCAGGTGGGAAAGTTGACATGCGCTAAATTTCACCCATGATGGGGTGATGTTGTTGGAGATGCACTCTTGCTTGTGCAAGAGGGAACACCGACACGTGCTAGCTTTCCCCCATGGTGGGATGATGTTGTTTGAGATGCACTCCTGCTTGTGCGGGAGGGAAAGTTGGTAGGCGCTAGATTTCCCCCATGATGGGATGATGTTGTTCGAGATGCACTCCTGCTTGTGCAAGAGGGAAAGCCAACACATGCCAGCTTTCCCCCATGTTGGGATGATGTTGTTCGAGATGCACTCTTGCTTGTGCAAGAGGTAAATCTTGCACGCACTAGCTTTCCCCCACAGTGGGATGATGTTCGATATGTGCTCTTGCCTGTGCAAGAGAGAAAGCTACCACGCACTAGCTTTCCCCCACAGTAGGAGGATGTTATTTAAGATGCGCTCATGTTTTTGAAAGAGGGAAAGCCAACATGCACTAGCTTTCCCCCACGGTGGGATGATGTTGTTCGAGATGCGCTCGTGCTTGTGCAAGAGGGAAAACTAGCATGCACTAGCTTTCTCCCACGGTTGGATGATGTTGTTTGAGATGCGATAGTGCTTGTGCAAGAGGGAAAGTGAGCACATGCTAGCTTTCTCCAATGGTGGAATGATGTTGTTCTAGATACGCTTGTGCTTATGCAAGAGGGAAAACCAACACGTGTTAGCTTTCCCCCATGGTGGAATGATGTTGTTTGAGATGCGTCTCTGCTTGTAGAAGAGGGAAAGTTAGCACAGTTCGCTTTCCCTCACGATGGGATGATGTTGTTTGAGATGCATCTGTGCTTATGCAAGAGGGAAAGCTAGCATGTGCTATCATTCCCCCATAGCATGCTAGCTTTCCCCCACAATGGAATGATGTTGTTCAATATGTGCTTGTGCTTGTGCAAGGGGGAAAGCTAGCACAAGATAGATTTCCTCCATTGTGGAATGATGTTGTTCGAGATGTGCTTGTGATTGTGCTATAGGGAAAGCTAGCACGCACTATCTTCCCCCCATAGTGGAATCATGTTGTTCAAGATGCGCTTGTGCAAGAGGGAAAGCTAGTACATACTAGCTTTCCCCCACATTGAATGATGTTGCTCGAGATGAGCTTGCGCTTGTGGAAGAGGGAAGGCTAGCAAACCCTAGTTTTTCTCCATGGTGGAATGATGTTTAAGATGCGCCTATGCTTTTGCAAGAGTGAAAAATAACACATTTTAGCTTTCCCCCACGGTGGAATGATGTTCTTTGAGATGCGCTTATGTTTTTGTAAGAGGGAATACTAGCATTCTCTAGTTTTTCATCACGGTGGAATGATGTTGTTCGAGATGCACTTGTCCGTATGCAAGAGGGAAAGATAGCATGTGATAGCTTTCCTCCATGGTGGAATGATGTTGTTCTAGATGCGCTTGTGCTTATGTAAGAGGGAAGACTAACACGTACAAAATTTCCTCCTCACTAGAATAATGTTTGAGATGCGCTTGTCTTTGTGCAAGAGGGAAAGCTAGCATGCGCTAGCTTTCCCCCACAGTGGAATGTTTTTTTTGAGATGCATTTGTACTTCTGGAAGATGGAGAGCTAGGATGTGGTAGCTTTCCCCCACGATGGAGTGATGATGTTCGAGATGCGCTTGTGCTTGTGCAAAGGATAAATTTAGCATGCTCTAGCTTCCCCCCAAGGTGAAATGATGTTGTTCCCAATGCATTTGTGCGTGTTGAATAGGGAAAGGTAGCACACACTAGCTTTCCCCACGGTGGGATGGTGTTCGAGATGCACTTGTGATTGTGCAAGAGGGAAAGCTAGCACACACTAGCTTTCCCCAAAGATGGAATGATGTTGTTCGAGATACACTTTTTCTTTTTCTTATGTTAGAGGGGAAGCTAACAGATGCTACCTTTCTTCGACGATGGAATGATGTTGTTCAAATGTGTTTGTGATTATGCTTGTGCAAGAGGGAAATCTAGCACATGCTAACTTTCACCCGCGGTGGAATAATGTTTGAGATGCACTTGTTCTTGTGCAAGAGGGAAAGATTGCACATGTTAGCTTTCCCACGTCGTAGAATGATGTTATTCATAATGTGTTTGTGTTTGTGCAAGAGGGAAAACTAACATGTGCTAGCTTTCCCCCACGGTGTAATGATGTTTGAGATGCACTTGTTCTTGTGCAAGAGGGAAAGCTAGTACGCTTTAGCCTCACCCCATGGTGGAATGTTGTTCGAGATGTTCTTGTTCTTGTGTAAGAGGGAAAGCTATAATGTGATGGCTTTTCCTAACGGTGGAATGATGTTGTTCGAGATGTGTTTGTGCTTGTGTAAGAGAGAAAGCTAACATGCATTAGATTTCTTCCACTGTGGAATAATGTTGTTCGAGATGCACTTGTGCTTATGCAAGAGGGAAAACTAACACGTGCTAGATTTCCTCCATGGTGGAATGGTGTTGTTCGAGATGAGCTTGTGCTTGTGCAGAATCAAATGCTAACATGCACTAACTTTCCTCCACTGTGGAATGATGTTGTTCAAGATGCGCTTGTGGTTATGTAAGAGGGAAGGTTAACATGGGAAAGATTTCCTCCACGCTAGAAAGATATTGTTCAAGATACACTTGTGTTTGTGCAAGAGGGAAAGCTAGCACATGCTAGATTTCCACCATGGTGGAATGATGTTGTTCGAGATGAATTTGAACTTTTGCAAGGAGAAAAGCTAGCATGCACAGTGGAATGATGTTGTTCAAGATGTGCTTGTACAAGAGGGAACACTAGCACATGCTAGATTTTCCCCATGGTGGAATGATGTTCGAGAGGTGCTTGTGCAAGAGGGAAAGCTAGCATGCACTAGCCTTCCCCCAAGGTGGAATGATGTTGTTTAAGATGTGTTTGTGCTTGTGTAAGAGAGAAAACTAGCATGCACTAGCTTTCTCCCACGGTGGAATGATGTTGTTTGAGATGTTTTTGTGCTTGTGCAAGAGGGAAAGCTAGCATGCGTTCGCTTTTCCCCATTGTGGGATGATTTTCAAGATGTGCTTATGCTTGTGCAAAAGGGAAAGATAGCACACACTAGCTTTTCCCCATGGTGGAATGATAATGTTCGAAATGCTCTTGTACTTGTGCTTATGCAAGAGGGAAAGTTAGCATGCGCTAGCTTTCTCCCATGGTGGAATGATGTTGTTCAAGATGCTCTTGTACTTGTGCTTATGTAAGAGGGAAAATTAGCATGCACTAGCTTTCTCCCATGGTGGAATGATGTTGTTCGATATGTGTTTGTGCTTGTGCAATAGGGAAAGCTAGCATGCGTTAGCTTTCCCCATGGTGGAATGATGTTGTTTGAGATGCGCTTGTGCTTGTGTAGGAGGGAAAGCTAGCACACACTAGCTTTCCCTCACGATATAATGATGTTGTTAAAGATGCGCTTGTGCTTCTCCAAGAGGGAATGCTAACATGCGCTAGCTTCCCCTATGGTGTATTGATATTGTTTGAGATGCACTTGTTCTTGTGCAAGAGGGAAGGTTGACACGCTTTAGTTTTCCCCCACGGTGGAACGATGTTATTCGAGATGCGCTTGTTCTTGTGTGAGAGGGAAAGGTAACACACACTAGCTTTCCCCCATGGTGGAACGATGTTGTTCGCGATTCACTTGTGCTTGTGCAAGAGGAAAGGTTAGCATGCGCTAGCTTTCCTCGGTGGTAGAATGATGTTGTTCGAGATGCACTTGTGCTTGTGCAAGAGCTAAATCTAGCATGAGATAGCTTTCCTCCATGGTGGAATGATGTTGTTCTATATGAGCTTGTGCTTGTGCAAGAGAGAAAGCTAGCATGCACTAACTTTTCTCCACAGTGGAATAATGTTGTTGGAGATGCACTTGTGCTTGTGCGAGAGGGAAAGCTAACAAGAATTAGATTTCCTCTATGGTGGAATGGTGTTTTTCGAGGTGAGCTTGTGCTTGTATAGGAGGGAATGCTAGCACGTGCTATCTTTCCTCCACCATGGAATGATGTTGTTCAAGATATGCTTCTGGTTATGTAAGAGGGAAGGTTAACATGGGAAAGCTCTCCTCCATGCTAGAAAGATGTTGTTAGATATGCACTTGTGTTTGTGCAAGAGGGAAAGATAGCACGTGCTAGCTTTCCATGGTGGAATGATGTTGTTTAATATGCATTTATGCTTTTGCAAGAAGGAAAGCTAGCGATGTGCTAGCTTTCCCCCACAGTGGAATGATGTTCGAGATATGTTTGTGCTTGTGCAAGAGAAAAAGATAGCATGCACTATCTTTTCCCCATGGTGGAATGATGTTCGAGATGTGCTCGTGCTTGTGCAAGATGGAAATATAACATGCATTAGTCTTCCCCCAAGGTGGAATGATGTTTTTCAAGATGTGATTGTGCTTGTGCAAGAGAGAAAACTAGCATGCACTAACTTTCTCCCACGATGGAATGATGTTGTTTGAGATGCATTTGTGCTTGTGTAAGAGGGAAAGCTAGCATGCGCTAGCTTTACCCCATGGTGGGATGATGTTTGATATGAGCTTATGCTTGTGCAAGAGGGAAAGCTAGCACACACTACATTTCCCCCATGGTGGAATGATGTTGTTCGAGATGCTCTTGTACTTGTGATTATGCAAAAGGGAAAGATCGCATGTGCTAGCTTTCTCCCATGGTGGAATGATGTTGTTCAAGATGCACTTGTGCTTGTGAAAGAGGAAAAGATAGCACACATTAGCTTTCCCCATGGTGGAATGATGTTGTTTGAGATGCGCTTGTGCTTGTGCAGGAGGAAAAACTAGCACATGCTCCCCCATGGTATAATGATGTTGTTAAAGATGCACTTGTGCTTGTGCAAGAGGGAATGCTAACACGTGCCAACTTTCCCCCACGATGTATTGATGTTGTTTGAGATGCACTTGTGCTTGTGCAAGAGGGAAATCTAGCACACTCTAGCCTTCCCCCATGGTGGAATTCTGTTGTTCGAGATGCACTTGTGCTTGTGCAAGAGGGAAAGGTAGCACACACTAGCTTTCTCAGACAGTGGAATGATGTTGTTCGAGATACACTTGTAATTGTGCAAGAGTAAAGGCTAGCATGCGCTAACTTTCCTCGATGGTAGAATGATGTTGTTCAAGATGCACTTGTGCTTATGCAAGAGATAAAATTAGCACACACTAGCTTTCCTCTATGGTGGAATGATGTTGTTTGAGATGAGCTTTTGCTTGTGCAGGAGGGAACTTTAGCACCGCTAACTTTCCTCCACAGTGGAATGATGTTGTCGAAAATGCGTTTGTACTTGTGCATGAAGGAAAACTACATGCATTATCATTCCTCCACAGTGGAATGATGTTGTCTGAAATGTGTTTCTACTTGTGCAAGAAGGAAAGATAACACACGCCAACGTTCCTCCACAATGGAATGATGTTGTTCAAAATGTGCTTCTGCTTGTACAAGAAGGAAAGCTAGTGTGCACTAGCATTCCTCCACACAAGAATGATGTTTTTCGAAATGTGTTTTTGTTTATGCAAAAATGAAATCTAGCACGCTCTAGCTTTGCTCCATAGTAGAAGGATGTTGTTCGAAATGCGCTTGTTCTTGTACAAGAAAGAAAGCTAACATGCACCAACTTTCCTCCACAGTGGAATGGTGTTGTTCAAAATGTATTTGTGCTTGTGCAAGAAGGAAAGCTAGCACGCACTAGCTTTCCTCCACAATCAAATGTTGTTGTTCGAAATGTGCTTGTGCTTGTGAAATAAGGAAACCTAACACACACTAACTTTCCTCCACAATGGAATGTTGTTTTTTGAAATGTGATTGAGTTTGTGCAAAAAGGAAACCTAACACACACTGGCTTTCCTCCACAATGTAATGTTGTTTGAAATGTGCTTGTGTTTGTGTAAGAAGGAAAATTAACACACTCTAGCTTTCCTCCACAGTGGAATGCTGTTGTTCAAAATGTACTTGTGTTTGTGCAAGAAGGAAGACTATCACGTGCTAGAATTCCTCCACAATGGTTTGAAATGTGATTGTGCATGTGCAAGTGGGAAAACTAGCATGCGATAGCTTACCTCCACCCTGGAATGATATTGTTTGAAATGCAGTTGTGTTTTTGCAAGAAAGAAAACTAGCACATGATAGCTTTACTCCACAATGGAATGATGTTATTCGAAATGCGCTTGTTCTTGTGCAGGAAGGAAGACTATCATGCATTAGCTTTCTTCCATAGTAGAATGATGTTGAAAGCTAGCATGCATTAGTTTTCTTCCAAAGTGGAATGATATTTTTAGAAATTCTCTTGTGCTTGTGCAAGAAGGAAAACTAACATGCGCTAGCTTTACTCTACAGTGGAAAGATGTTCGAAATGTGCTTGTGCTTTTGCAAGATTAAAAAATATCACGCACTAGCTTTACTACATAGTGGAATGATGTTATAAATGTACTTGTGCATGTGAAAGATGGAAAACTAGCACATGCTATATTTCCTCCACAAGGAAATTATGTTGTTCGAAATGCGCTTGTACTTGTGCAGGAAGGAAGATAACACTCACCAACTTTCCTCCACAATGGAATGTTATTGTTTGAAATGCACTTGTACTTGTGAAAAAATGAAATCTAGCATGCACATGTTGTTTGAAACAATGACATGTTGTTCGAAATGCATTTGTGCTTGTGCAAAAAAGAAAACTTACATGTGCTAGCTTTCCCTCACAATAGAATGTTGTTGGTCAAAGTGTGTTTGTGCTTGTGAAAGAAGGAGAACTAACATGTGCTAGATTTCCCCCATAGTGGAATGATGTCATTCGAAATGCGTTTGTGCTTGTGCAAGAAGGAAAACTAACATGCGTTAGATTTCCATCATAGTGGAGATATTGTTCAAAATGCGCTTGTGCTTGTGCAAGAAGGAAAACTAACACATGTTAGATTCCTCCCACAATATAATGATGTTGTTCAAAATTTGCTTGTGCTTGTCTAAGAAGGAAAACTAACACACGCTAACTTTTCCCCACAATAGAATGATATTGTTTGAAATGTGCTTATGCTTGTGTAAGAAGGAAAACTACCACACGCTAGCTTTCCTCCATAATGGTGTGCTAGATTTCCCCCACAGTGGAATGATGTTATTTGAAATGTGCTTCTACTTATGTAAGAAGAAAAGCTACCACGCACTAGCTTCCCTCCACAATGGAATGGTGTTCAAATTGTGTTTGTGCTTGTGCAAAAAGGAGAGCTAGCACACACTATCTTTCCTCCACAATGGAATGATGTTGTTTAAAATGCCCATGTGCTTTTGTAAGAAGGAAAACTACCACACACTAGATTTCCTACACAATGGAATGATGTTGTTCGAAATGCGTTTGTGCTTGTGTAAGCAAGAAAACTATAACGCATTAGCTTTCCTCCACAATGGAATGAGGTTGTTCGAAATCCACTTGTGTTTGTGCAAGAAGGAACGTTATATACCCTAGTATGTTATAAAATGATCGGACAATCCTTTCAACTTGTTTGTTTAATAATTTGGTCTTTGAGTCCCACTCTAGTTTGCAAATGCTTGTTGTTTTGACAAGTGATTATAGTAGCAAATGATTTCTTTTGGTTAGGTGTTGAACTGTAATTGTATGATTAAAACCAAGTGAATTATACAACCTCAAATTTGAAATGATTGGCTATCTCATTGTCCTACATTGAAAAATTAAAATAATGTAAAGTTGTGTTGATTTTGGATCTTGAGGGACAATGATAAGGGTTTGTCACCTTTGAATTTAAGGCAATGCCTTTGGTTTCAGTTGTTTCATTAAGTGCTTAGAATTAGACTCGAAGAATAGTAGTATTGTTCCATTGTATGCAATATCAATGCCTAGTTGGTACCTCCTACTATGCCTTTTAAGTGTTGAATGTTGGGTTTTAAGATGAGTTTCAAGCTTGTATTGGATTTGGAACAAGCCAACTTAGATCCATGATTATGAAACAATAAATATATTCAAATCTAATGTTATTGTGGGCTCTACATTTGTTCTTGTCATAGATGGAAAGCTAGCAATCACTAGCTTTCCTTTAGGAACAAGAATAAGTATGTGCCATTGCTTAGAGTTACTTTGTCTTCACATGCCTTTTTAGCACAAGCCCATGTAGCAATATGAACATGCCTTTTCCTAACCCTATTTTTGATTCTCCTGCATGATGAGCCATGCTTGTTGGTCTCTAGATGAAGGTGATTTCACCCTAATCAAGGTTAGTGTTATGGTTTTGTCACCAACAATGCACTTATGCTTGTGCTAGATGGAAAGCTAGTGGTTGCTACCTTTCTTTCTAGCACAAGCACAAGGATGAAATCAATGCTCTGGGGGTGCCTTAGTCCTAAAAAGTACCATGGTTAGTGTCCTGCCTTTGTATGTGCCCTTTTATTGGCTATGTAATATGCTAAGAACATTCACAATGATGCAATAAGAAGTTTGTTTAAATATGATGTTGTTGATGGCTTTGCACTTTTTTTTTTACTAGAAGTAATGAAAGCGGTCTCTAGCTTTCATTCTGGCACAACCACAAGGATTCGAGATAGCTGTAATAGTGGTATTTTGATCCAATTTCATATTTTATGAATCGTATGGTGTTATTTCAAAGTGTATATGCATAATGTACCTAATATGGATTCAACTAGGCCCAAACCCCCTCACTCAAAGTTGATGCAATCAATGCTCGAAGGGTGCTTTTGTTCTAAATATCACCATGATTAGTGTTATGGCTTTATGTGTGCCCATTTATTACCTATGGAACAAGCTAATAAGATCCAAAATTATGAAACAAGAAATGTATTCAAATTTGGTGTTGTTGTGGTCCCTACATTTGTTCTTGTCATAGATGGAAATCCAATGGTTACTAGTTTTCCTTCAAGAAAAAGAACAAGTATGCAATCATTGCTCAAGGTTTTCCTTTTTCCTCACATTCCCTTTAAGCACAAGCTCATGT
>ML785308.1:524921-535842 GCA_009831015.1 Picea engelmannii | reverse complement strand
TATATCTCAACTTTGATAATTTATTTGTAGTTACATTAATTAATGTTAATCATTAATAATAATAAAAAATGGGGACATATACAAAGTTCAACTAAAAACCTTGAAAAATGTGTTTCAACATCTCTCTTATGCATTTAAAATTCTTATCGTTTTCTCCTCCTTTTGGTGAAAGTAATATTCATCCATGGTTGATTTTTTTATTGTTGGTTGACACTATTACAATGGTTTTGTATAATTTACAATGAGGAGATATTGATATCCATTTCTTGCGTACTTCTCTTCGAAGACCCTTGCTTCCACTGCCTACACTTGGCATTTCTTCTCATATACCACTCACTTACTTCAGTCAACACTAGGAATCTCAATAGATTGACTTCCTCCATGGAATATATTAAGGATTTATAAAACAAATTAGTGTTGATGAAGTCCATGTAATAGAATATTTCCAAATTTAATGAAATATGTGTTAAATGTGCCATAGTGGTGGTCTAGAGTGATCTGGACACACACCAACAGTTACGAGAGTAAACTGCCACCTAGTCTTGTCTCTCGAGTAGTTACGGGAGTGAACTGCCACCTAGTTTGAGTTAACTAGTCTATCAGTCTTCAGTTAACTGACTAAAACAGAGTGAAGTGAGGAGGAGATTAGGGAATCATGAGTAATGAGCTAGTCTAGTGATGATCCCAAGGACAATGCGCATTAGCTGGTGATGATCCCAATGTTGCATGGTGATAATCCCAATGTAGCATCTAGACTCCACTCAACTGATGAAACTGAAGAGAAAACTGAAGAGAATATTCTCCCTAAAATATAGGAGACTGAATAATGACTAAGAAACAAGGAAAAACCTTAGGAAAAATAAATCTTAGGTGTGTGTGAAGTAACTCCAACATCTATTGGTATATTTTCCTTGCTATTGGGGGCGTTTTTAGGCTGTTGTTCATACAATACGTTTTTGGCACATTTTCCTATGTGCTGGTACAGTTGGGCCATACAACTCACAGAACACAGTTTTCTAGACAACATTTTGGAGGGAAGTTTTGTGGCTGTAAGTGGTTTTCTTCTACTGGGTTTTGTTATTTTTAATTGATACAACTTTCCTAAAGCTAATAAAAGACATCTCTCTCATTGGGTTTCCCCACATTGGGGTTTTCCTTGGCATTGCCTAAATTTCTGAGTATTTTTTATGGTTGAGTGATTGTTGTTCATTGTGTTTATTCCGCTGCAAAAGTGCTTGGAAATGTGTATTTCTGATCATAGTATTTTATGAATGTGGGTTTATACATAACATAGTTCATTCATGACATTTATCTCTAGTTTTCTAAGTGTATGACAGAATATAGTGCATGCTGATTTTGTCATTAAATATGGTATCAGAGCTTGGGCTCTGAGTTATAGTGAGTAGTGTGATTTTTGGGCAAGGTTTGAAAGGGGGGAAATAGGTGGTTGTTTTCTTTGAACAATGACATGGAATATGGCTGCATGCATTATATTTGAGGATTAGTTGGATGGCATTTCCAACTATTTGCAGTGGAACTTCTGGATGTCAATTGTTCTCAAGGAGAACAAGATTTGGAACTATGTCAGTTCTGTTGTTGTGGCTACCACATAAGATCCTATTGCTTTGGATTTGCATGAGGTAAATGAGAAAAAATCTTAGAGGATCATTCTAGATGGTGTGAAGGACCCACTCATTCCATATCTGTCTGGGAAGAAGAAAACTTATGAGATGTGGGAAGCTTTGAAGAATTTATTTGAGGCTAAGAATGCCAACCAGAAGATGGCCCTAAAAGATAAGCTGCATGACTCGAAGATGGCTAAGGGTGAGGATGCTTCATCCTATCTTACCTGGATATCCCAGGTTAAGGACGACTTAGCTACAATGGGAGAGATAATCTTAGAATCCGAGTTGGGAAGGATAGCCTTGAAAGGCTTCACAAAGGAATGGGATGTCTTTGTGAAGTGTGTGGTGGGTCGAGAAATTTTTCTAGATTGGAGAATGTTGTGGGATGACTTCACTCATGAGGAAATATAGATGGGGTCTCATAGCAGTGGTTAGAAGGAAGACATAGTTGAGGAGAATGTTGGTCTTGCTGCAAAGGGAAAGAAGAAAGGAAATTTTGGGAGGGATTTGAGTAAAGTCAGATGTTACTGTTGTAACTAGTTGGGGCACCTTGCTTCTCAGTGTCCTAAGAAGAAGAAGAAGAGGAAGGAACAAGAGGGGCTTGATATAGCTACTACTACAACCATGGAGGAATTTTATTTCAAGTTTGATAAGGACTCTTCTTTGGTTACTCTAGTATCCAGTGTTGGTAGTGGAGGATTTGGGGGTGATATTAGATGGATTGTTGACAGTGGAGCCTCTTGTCACAAGAAGAGAATCTGGTGAGCATTTCTTATTATCACAAATACATGTCCTGATCGATTGGTGGAGAGTGAAGGAGGTTTGGCACGAGCTGTACGTGGAGTTGGAAGGGTTAGATTCTGACTCGAGTATGGAGGATTCCTGGAGCTTGATGGAGTTCTCTTTGTTCTAGGGTTGATGGTTAACTTGCTCTCAGTATCAGCCTTGGAGGATGTTGGATATTGTACATTGTTCAAGAGGGGACATGTATTTATGTACAGGGAGGGAGTGGACCCGGTTGAACCACAAATGATTGGTGATCGGGTGGACAGGTTGTACATGTTGCGAGGACAACCTTAAAGATATGATTCAGTGTTAGATGAGGATCATGATTCTCTTGAGACCGTAGTGGGCCCAAGGATTCAGTCTTGCATTCCTAGAGAAGATATGGAGTCTCTTCTAAGCACCGACAGGAGGCTCAGCTGGTGTGATCGAACTGATGCTCAGGATGGAGTGGATTCTCCTAGGAGCTCAGGGTTCAGAATAGCTGTCAGGAGGATGTCTTCTGGTTCGAGTTCTGTGTAGGTGTTGAGGATGGCTCCCGGTTCAGAGGGAGCTCCTACTACGAATAGTGTGATGTCACTAGATGATGATGATGGTAGCGAGTACTTCCATCGCTAAGAGGGAGTGTTATATTTTTTAGCTTAGGAGGTACTCCACATGTTTTTTCTTGTATGCAGATGTAACCTTATGTTTACACTACTAGGCACTTGACTTTGTAAATGGGTTTTTATAAAGTTGTGATAAAGTGGTTCTTTTATTAAAGTGACTTTTTAATAAAGTGTACCTTCTAATATTAAAGTGACTTTATTTCATAAAGTGCACTTATGTTATAAAGTGAAATTGTACTTTAATATTTTTAAGTGATTTATTTTGGAGGGAATGAATCATGTCCCTTGATCTTGTAAAGCAAGATTAGATCTTGGCCATTAGTTTTAGGGTTGGAGAAGGTGAATGGTCACTTTCAAATTATAAGATAATACCTAGGGTAGTGTGCAAGACAAGAAGAAGAGAGGAAGAAGATTGAGAGAGAGAGATAGCTTGAAGAGGAAAGGGAAAATACTGGGCACGTTTCCCAAGAGGAAAGAGGACACAAATCCCAAGACAATTTGTTGTGTAATTGAGTTGGAGATTTTTTGTTGTTCTGGAGGCCATACTGTATGGATATATATAGTGCATACAATCCATACAACAAAGGAAAGGGGCACAAATTTTGAGACTGGTTTGTTGCACGCAAACTGAGGTATCTGCCGATATATTTTCCTTGATGTTGGGGGTGTTTTTAGGATGTTGTTCGTACATTACATTTTTGACACATTTTTCTGTGTGTTGGTACAGTTGGGCCATACAGGCCATACAACTCATTGAACACAATTTTCTAGACAACATTTTGGAGGGCAGTTTTGTGGCTGTAAGTGGTTTTCTTTTATCGGGTTCTATTATTTTCTGCTGATACAAATTTCCTAAAGCTAATAAAAGATCTCTCTCTCATTGGGTTTCCCCACATTGGGGTTTTCTTTGACATTGCCTAAATTTCTGAGTATTTCATGGTTGAGTGATTACTGTTCATTGTGTTTATTCTGCTGCAAAAGTGCTTGGCAATGTGTATTTCTACTCATAATATTTTATGAATGTGGGTTTATACATAACAAATTTCATTCATGACATTTATCTCTAGGTTGCTAAGTGTATGACAAAATATAGTGCATGCTGATTTTGTCATTAAATTTCTACATGGTATCAGAGCTTGGGATCTGAGTTACAGTGAGTAGTGTGATCTTTGGGCAAGGTTTGAAGGGGGGGAAATAATTGGTTGTTTTCTTTGAATAATGATAGGGAATATGGCTACATGCATTAGATTTGAGGATTAGTTGGATGACATTTTCAACTATTTGTAGTGGAAGGTATGGATGTCAGTTGTTATCAAGGAGAACAAGATTTGGAACTATGCCAGTTCTGTTGTTGTGGCTACCACAATAGATCCTGTTGCTTTGGATTTGCATGAGGTAAAGGAGGCGAAATATTAGAGGATCTTTCTATATGGTTTGAAGGACCCACTCATTCCACATCTGTCTAAGAAGAAGACAACTTATGAGATGTGGGTAGCTTTGAAGAATTTATTTGAGGCTAAGCATGCCAACCGGAAGATGGCCCTAAAATATAAGCTGCATGACTCGAAGATGGCTAAGGGTAAGGATGTTGCATCCTATGTTACCTAGATAACCCAGGTTAAGGATGACTTAGTTGTAGTGGGAGAGATCATCTTAGAAGTTGAGTTGGGGAGGATAGCCTTGAAAGGATTAAAAAAGGAATCGGATGTCTTTGTGAAGTGTGTGGTGGGTCGAGAAAATTTTCCAGATTGGAGCAGGTTGTGGGACGAATTCACTCAGGAGGAGATCCAGATGGGGTCTCATAGAAATGGTCAGAATGAAGACATAGCTAAGGAGAATGTTGGTCTTGCTGCAAAGGGAAAGAAGAAAGGAAATTTTGGGAGGGACTTGAGTAAAGTCAAATGTTACTGTTGTAACTAGTTGGGGAACCTTGCTTCTCAATGTCCTGAGAAGAAGAAGAAGAGGAAGGAACATGAGGGGTATGATATGGCTACTACGACAACCATGGAGGACTTTTCTTCCAAGTTTGATAAGGACTTTTCTTTGGTTACTCTAGTATCCAATGTCGGTAGTGGAGGAATTGGGGGTAATATCAGATGGATTGTTGACAGTGGAGCCACTTGTCACAAGACGAGAATCTGGCAGAGAGTGAATGAGGTATGGCACGTGCTGCACCTAGAGTTGGAAGGGTTAGATTCTGACTCGAGTATGGAGGATTCTTGGAGCTTGATGGAGTTCTCTTTGTTCCAGGGTTGAGGGTTAAGTTTCTCTCAGTCTCAGCCTTGGAGGATGTTGGATATTGTACATTTTTCAAGAGGGGACATGTATTTATCTAGAGGGAGGGAGTGGACCTGGTTGAACCATAACTTATTCGTGATCGGGTAGACAGGTTGTACATGTTGCGAGGAAAACCTTCAGTATATGATTCGATGTCAGATGAGGAGCAGGAGACTCCCGAGACTGTGGTAGGCTCAAGGATTCAATCTTGCATTCCGAGAGAAGAGAGGGAGTCTCTTCTGAGCACCGACATGAGGCTCAACTGGTGTGATCAAATTGATGCTCAGGATGGAGTGGATTCTCCTAGGAGCTTAGGGATCAGAATAGATGTCAGGAGGATGCCTTCTGGTTCGAGTTCTGTGTAGGTGTTGAGGATGGCTCCAGGTTCAGAGGGAGCTCCTACTACAAACAATGTGATGGGACTAGATGATGATGATGGCAACGAGTAATTCCATTGCTAATAGGGAGTGTTAGCTTTTGTAGCTCGTGAGGTACTCCATATGTTTTGTCTTGTATGCAGATGTAACCTTATGTTTACATTACTACACACTTGACTTTGTAAATGGGCTTTTATAAAGTTGTGATAAAGTGGTTCTTTTATTAAAGTGACTTTTTATTAAAGTGTATCTTCTAATATTAAAGTGACTTTATTTCATAAAGTGCACCTATGTTATAAATTGAAATTGTACTTTAATATTTTTAAGTGATTTATTTTGGAGGGAATGAATCATGTCCCTTGATCTTGTAAAGGAAAGATTAGATCTTGGCCATTAGATTTAGGGTTGAAGAAGGTGAATGGTCACTTTCAGATTATAAGAGAATACCTACGGTAGTGTGAAAAACAAGAAGAATATAAGAAGAAGATTGAGAGAGAGAGAGAGATAGCTTGAAGAGGAAAGGGAAAAAACTGGGCACATTTCCCAATAGGAAAGAGGGCACAAATCCCAAGACAATTTTTTGTGTGACTGAGTTGGATGTTTTTGTTGTTCTGGAGGCCATATTGTATGCATTTGTATAGTCCGTACAACATAGGAAAGGGGCACACATTTCGAGACTAGTTTGCTGCATGAAAATTGAGGTATTTGCTGGTATATTTTCCTTTCTCTTGGGGGTGTTTTTAGGCTGTTGTCCATACAATACGTTTTTGGCACATTTTTCCGTGTGATGGTACAACTAGGCCATACATACTGTACAACTCACTTAGCACAGTTTTCTAGACAACATTTTGGAGGGCAGTTTTGTGGCTATAAGTGGTTTTCTTCTACTTGGTTTTGTTATTTTCCGTTGATACAACTTTCCTAAAGCTATTAAAAGATATTTCTCTCATTAGGTTTCCTCATATTGGGGTTTTCCCTGGCATTGCCTAAATTTCTGAGTATTTCATGGTTGAGTGATTGCTTTTCATTATGTTTATTCCACTGCAAAAGTTCTTGGCAATGTTTATTTCTTCTCATAATATTTTTTGAATGTGGGTTTCTACATATCAAAGTTCATTCATGACAATTATCTCTAGGTTGCTAAGTGCATGAAAAAATATAATGCATGTTGATTTTGTCATTAAATTTCTGCAACCACACCATCGGGGCTTCTCAACCACTTAACCACATAGTCATATTTCTATGGCTTCTTGTAGACTTCTTTAAAGAACCTTCCCGTGAGGGACATGCTTAAAACTATGTCATAAGGGGACCACTTTGGATACTTTTCCAAATACACCCATCACTTCTAGATTCTTCCAATCTTGCTTCAGGGATTCTTCTAGGGTTGAGCAGGGTTGACATCGATGACAACCAACTATCCAACAATCTCCCCCTTTGGAATTTATGGAAACACTCATACTCCACCTGTGACCAATGCTCCCAATATTTTTCTCCTCATGTTTCTCTCCCCCTTTGAAATCAATGGAAAAGGGTAACTCTCTTTGGGGCTACTTCCCCTGCCTTCATGCTTCTGATGTTTATCTCTTGATCTTTCTCTTCACTTTTGATATCAATAGAAAAGAGTGACTCCCCCTGACAATATACATTCTTTGAATAATCTCTCTCTATCTTCATGTGCTTCCCCTGTCTTCATGCTTATGATCTTTCTCTTCCCCTTTGAGATTAAGAGTAACCGCCTTTGACAATTTCTCCCCCTTGTCTTCTTTTCCAAGATTCCATGTAGATAAATGTCGGGCTTCTTGTATATGCTTTCTTTCCTCTCTTCCTGCGATTTTTGTCATTGGGCTTCCTGTTACTGGAATCTAGCGATGTACATGAAAAACATTCATGGTAATATTTCTTCATTTCTTAACTTCAAGTCTTCATGGCTTGTCATTTTCATTGACATCAATGAGATAATCATCCAACAATATTCTCTTGACAATATAAGTCTTCCTGATGGTTTCTTTCTTTCTTGTTGTGCCTTTCACTGCTTTCCTTCCTAGATAGTTTCACCTGTCAATACGCTTTACTTCTGAGTCCATCTTCCTTGCCGTAATTCCTTTTGAGCTCATGCTTACATCCACTGTCATGTAGTTTCTCTAGTTCATGTTAAGTATAGTCTTCTAGATATGATAAATATCTCATGAAATCATCTATGTCCATAAGCCATAACAACTTTCCATGACTCTATTACACAACTACACACAATGCTGACTAATTTGCCACTTCATTATTCTGAGAGCTTCTTCGAATCTATTGCAACTGATCATTGCATATTTATTTTTTTCAAGTTGTATCAAGCATGTCCACTAGTTTGCTCAATATGCAAATCAAACTCTATATGTCTCTGCCATCAGAACATTTTGAATCTTGTTTCCCAAAATTTGCAAACACTTCAGACTTCCCGAAAGATAATTCTCCAATTTGTAACTGCTACTTAGACTCCCCCTCTTCAACATTCACATTACTGGGAGTCTCCAAGTTGGATGTCTTAGAAGAATACTTCAAGCTACTCTGCAACAGGATCATTCTGAATGTCGGTATCTTCCTTTTTTCCTGTAGATTTGTCATGATCTTGCACTACTGCAAATCCTGAGATTATTATTTATGGGAGTTCTTCATTCACCTATTCTTTCTTTATTTTCCAAACCTTATTGTATATGATATCAATGTTTTCTTTCATGAAAGTATTCATCATGCTTCTACAATCACGAGCTATGTGTCCATAGTTGTGGAATTTGTAACATTCAATATTGTATAGGGCCACATTAACATTTATTTGTAGACCATTTCTTCCATAAGCTCTACAATATACAACTTTATGTCCAAAGTTATTACAAGTAAACCAATAAGCATAAAATAAACTTTGATACTTGGGAGTGAATGATTTTCTTTGTGATGTAGTCCTTCTAAATTCATGCCTTGGATGATCACGATCTTCTGTTCTGTTGTTTCCTTCAGAATGATTGAAGCATTTTTGATACTTCATAGTGGAGGGTTTTCTTTGATATCCGACACTTCTATAATATTCTTCTTGAGTCTTGTCCATTTATGGAATGTTCTCTTTTGAGGGATCACATTCTTCCTTCTTGATTGGGCGTCTAATGATTTCTGCATAACTATTATCCTTCCCTTCATTCTTCCTTTCTAGTAACCTGTAACATTTCTCTTTAACTTTCTTTACTGATGGTGTGGAGCTTCCTCTCTCTTAAACATTCTTGTTGAGCTTGAGAACTTTAACTCTTAACGTGACAACTTTTTCTTCAAGATTCTAACAATATTCTTCTTGCTTCATCATTTGGATCTTCATGACTTCTTCTATTCTCTTTGCTTCTTCAAGTTGGGTCTTCAAGGTGATGATTTCTTCTTCAAGTATTTTTTCTTGTTGACTAAATTCTACTTCAAGCTTGTTTAAGTCCTCAGATCTTTCCTTAATATGACTTGTCAAAATTTCTTCTCTCTTCTTTGTTTCATTTCTTTGTGATACTATTTCATCTTCCAAACAATGTTTCTCTTTCAACTGATCCTTGAGATTTTCTTCAATCACTTTGGATTAATCCAACTAATCTTTTAGATTCATGACAACATGCACGACTTCTCTAAAACCTTCCTTTATCCTGATCAATTCTTCCTTGAGGGACTTATTTTCCCTTCTTTCTTTATTTAGCTCACTTAAATCACTGATTAGTTCAACTTAAAAATCCACTATGCTTTCTTCACAATCTTCTTCTTCTAAATCTGTGTAACATGATGTGCATATTTCTTCTCATTATGGCCTTGCATCTTATTTAATATTCTTTGGTTCTGTGATGTTATGAGATCCCTTGGAATATAGATTATGTAGCTTATCCCAAAGTTTTTTAGCTAATGAACATTGTCCCACTCTATATTTTACCAAATCAGGTAATCCTTTCATGATGAAATCCATTGATATTTTGTTTTTTCTTTTTAATTCCTTCTTGGTTGTAGTCTTTTATTTCTTTGAACTGATGTATCCTGTAACAACTGAGTACCCAACATCATAACCATGTGATCCTAGAAATTATTTCATCTTGTTGCTCCACAACTTATAGCTTTGACCATTTTGAGCATAAAATATTGTCATTCCATTGTCTATCCACTCCATGATCTACCTTCCAGTGGTTAAACGGATTTTGAAGGAACCGACTTTGATACCAATTGTTGGAATATTCATCAATACTGAAAGGGGGGCAGTGAATCAATATTGAACACTTTTTACCAATTTCAATCACAACATTAACCGATCAATGATTCCATTCACTTATGATTGCATTTAACATAACATAAACATATAACCATAAAAAATGCATCACATCACAACCATAGATACAAAGTACACCAATATTTTGTGTGGAAACCCAAATGGGAGAAAAACACATAACACTTTCTTATATATCAAAATATTACATTCATAGGAAGCACCAACTTCCAAATTCTCCAACACCAACTGGAAGGAGGCTCCAATCTCCTATTTACATGCTCTAACCTGAAGGAAGATACAACTCCCTAAATTCTCCATAGCCAACTGGAAGGAGGCTCCAACCCCCTGATTTACAGGTTCCAACCTAAAGGAAGCTCCAACTCCCTGTGTTCTCTAGCTCCAACCGAAAGGAGGCTACGACCCCTTGATTTACAGGCTTCAACCTGAATGAAGCTCAAACTCCCTGTACTCTCCATCTCCAACTGGAAGGAGTCTACAACCCCCTTTTCTTTCCCCTGATACATAAGTGTAGACTCAATCTATCACTACCACTGTCACTATCACTGATAATCAACTTGTCACTATCACTGTCACATCAACCTGTAACTGCCACTAATACTATCTCTGTCTCTGTCACTGTCAATGCCACTGTATTTTTCACTGATACTGATATCTCATCATCAACATCATCGTCAACTAAAAACAGATCCACTCACATATATAATATACCAATATCACCAATCGTGTGCTAAGATATGTGTGCTATAACATCAATCAACCATGTACCAAAACATGTACCATAATATGTACCATAACATTCATCAACCATGTGTTAAATTTTTAATTAAAATTATGTACCAAGGAAAGTGTTTCTCTTCCCTAGGCCCTAAGGGGGAGAAATTGCCGAATATGGGTCTTAGTCAAATTAATTTGTGAGATGCAAATTAAAAGATAACTTTATGATTAAAGTGAGGGTGAGTGAAG
>ML785308.1:497536-518741 GCA_009831015.1 Picea engelmannii | reverse complement strand
CACCTCAAGGGGGTTCGGACAATTGGTATTGGGAGGGACACTTTTCACCTCCTGGTGAAATCGGATCCCCCCTCCCAATACCACTTACCACCTCAAGGGGGTCCAAAAACCACCTTCCCCCTGCAAAACCGCTCTCTCGAAATTTCAAAACCATTTTTTCTGCTTGTTTAACAATTCAGCTTCCGGGAAGGATTCCGGCCAAACGAAAACTAATTTTAAAAACCCGAGAGAGTTTTTGTTCAGAACGGGATGAAGAACAAAAACCTCTTCCATATTTTTCATAGGTGCCACCAGTTGGGAGAATCAAAGCCATCGTTCACCCCCCTTTTTCAGGTTTCTGGTTTTTCCTGTTTTAGTCTTGATTTTGCGGGAGCTGTTTCTGCGAGATGGAGATGAATTTGGAAAAACCTAAGGAGGTTTTTGTCCAGAACATGCTCATCTACATTAAAATCCCCCATATTTTACACAGGTGTCACCGTTAAAGAGAAAAAAATATCTAAGTTGACCCCTTCTTTTGCAGAAATTCGGCCCGTCTTTCATGGCGAACAGTTCCAGATTTTTGGGGATTTGTTGTTATTTTTGGCCAAGGTGGTTGAATCTGATTTCCTAATATTGAGGGGTGATCTCTCCTATTTATTCATGTAATTTTAATGTAAAAGGGTTGATATTTATGCCCAAGCAAGCTGTAAATCTGTAAACTTTTGAAGAGATCTACCCGAAATAAAGGGACTTTTTCACACGATTCCTGCGTGTTGACGTTGGTGAAGTTTTCTTTCTTCATTGAATGTGATTCTACTCAGTTATCATTATGTTACTCTCTTTCTGATTTAAAAAAAGGAGATTTAGCACTGAATTTATCTATGATACTCTGTGTCGAGCTTTTAAAAATCTAAATGTTTTCTTCTGATATTACAATAAGGAAATTCTTAAATGCTTTTTTATTGTAATTGATTTCCTCGCCTTTTCTGCTCTACATAAATTTACTTTAAAGGATCCAATGTTTGCATTACCTTTCCCTGTGAATATATCTTATATATCTGCATCCGATCTCATACTTAACATAGACTCCATTTCCCATGGTTCCTCTCTTTTGCACCTACACAACTCAAAAACAAATCCTATTCTGCATAACTAGCCTAATATCTATACACAAATAAAGTTATATCAGATAGAGAGATTCCTCTCTGAGTCTTGGAGGACTATATCCAAGACTCGAAGTGGTTTTGATGTTACCTCTATGATTGCCTCCACAACCTTGGGAAAATTACAGAGTGCTAACAGAATGGCGACCGTACTGGGGACTTTCTCCAGTAGTGCACTTCAAGTTCCAGATCTAATCACTGATGGTGGATAGTGACCAGACACAAGAAGGCTAAAATGTTTCACCTGGCGACTCCAATCAGCTCCAGAACAGTGCCAACTCAAAGACTTCACTGGAGGAAGAACCTGAAGCATGACCATGCAATCTGGAAAGAGAAGGTATTCAAGCTCAAATTGTATTCAAGACATTTTTGGTTTTATCTGTAATTATGTCCTATCTTTTTCCAATCCAAATCAAGAGTATATTGTTGAAGTTTATATTGATCATCTGCAAATTGAAAAACCTCAAGAGACTAAGCCCCAAATTGTAGATCATGTACATACTCATACACCTGTGCACATCCCAAATGCACCTGTAGAAACCCTAGTGAGACATGAGCCTCGTGTTTTATCTCCTACTTTTTCCAAGTTGTCAAACGATTATAAGCCTCTTTCTTTGCCTCCTATACATGCAAGAGTACCAGATAGATACAAGTCCCTAGATTTTCCTCCTATTCTCCATGACCTCCCTGCCAATTACACCAATAATCTGCCCAGGTTTGATGGAGAAAATGTGAAGATCACTGCTGAAAAGCATATCCAAAATCTTGAGGATTTTCTTGATCTGTTTGAGGTAGAAGATGATGATGTCTGCATCAGAATGTTTTCCCTATCATTGCAAGGTAAAGTACAAAATTGGTTTAATAATCTTCTAGCTACAAGCATTAGCAATTTCCATCAGTTTGTAAAAAATTTCCTAGATTGATGGGTGATCATGAGAAATGTCTTTCTCATACTAGAAGAATATGACCATTTGAAAATAAAGCCAGGGGAGACAGTACATCAGTTTTCAGAAAGGTTTAACAAGGTGTATCATGCAATGCCTATTGATATAAGGCCACCCCCAGGATAAGATCACTTGCATTACCCACATGCCTTCAATCCTGATATGACATTCCAATTAAGAGAAAGGAACACTGCAAGCCTTGAAGAATTGAAAAAGATTGCAGTTGATGTGGAAGCTAACTTGCTGAACAGAAGGTCCAAGCTAAGGGCAGAAGATAAATATAGAACAAAAAAGGAATGGATGACATTTTCAGAAGTGAAACTAGATGTCTTGGAAAACACTGTCAATAATATGATGCATAAGATTAGTAGAAAAGATGAACTTGTTGTTCAAAGATCACATGTTTCATTAGTTCCAGAAAAGAAAAAGCTCACTGATATCAAACAATTTGTAGCTCATCCTTGGCATCCTAAAACATAAGATGATTGTTTCATGTATTCAATTCACAACGTAGTCAAAGATGAAGTTCCAACTCATCTTTTTGAAGAGCCACCAACTGATATGATGTGCATGTTTGATGAAATTTCATTTATGGATGATTTACCCAAGCACGATCAGTATGATGAGGATGATATCAAGATGGATTTTCCAGAGAAATTAGCAACATATTGTTGGGAGGAAGAAAATCATTTGCAATCCCAACAAGATAGTCTATCTGTGCATAGTAATTATGATATCAATGATCAAAGTGCAAAAAATCTCAGAGTAAGTGGAAACACTCTACCCTTACGTTTTTCATCTTTTCAATTTCTGAAAAGAAACTCTAGGCAAGTTGTAAATAGTGAAGACAAAATTTTTTCTGATGAGTCAGTAAAGGATGTCATTGATGACATGGGACCTGTTTTAGACCCAAAATCATGGTCACTAATTTCCCTTGATTTTCAAAGTCCAGAGCTTGAAACAAGATTTGAATTAGTGGAATGTAATTCTGTACCATTAGATTATAATTCATTTCAAATTTTGAAGGAGACTCTTGAACAAATGTTGAAGGATAAACACATCGAAAGTCATGAAATTTCACTTGAATCAATGCAACAATCTTGTCAATATTTTTAGGATCCAATGGTTGATCAGTTGGATGACCTGTGTGGTCAAAATCATTCTTCATTCACCAATCATGAGCTGAAAAGCTGTTATGATCTTGACATGGTCAGACAATTAACTTCACAATCTAGTTCAACAACAGTCTTATTGCTAAATCTATCAGAACAACTGCAGTCATATCATAAATTACATGAGGATGCAAATAGCATAGATATAGTGCCAGATCATGTTGTTGACTTGGTTGAATTTGAAAATTAGGAGATAGGTCATGTCTATTATGATCCTATAGCTGTCTACATGGAGGAGCTATTATTTTCAGAATTCCCATTGATTCCCAAAGTTCCTGGAATTGTTCACAGTTCCATAACTTTGTGTTGTGAATATCAGGATGGAAAGAAATTCATGATGCCTATGCAAGTTCTATTTCTGATATTGATTGTAAACATTGAAATAGTGGAGTCATTAGAGCAGTTACTTGACTTGCTGCACTGGTAATATTGTATCATTTAGAACAAAAAAATTATTAGTAGTGTAGGGTAGGTAGCAGTTTTGAATAAGCTTAGTCATTTGAGCATATTTTTCAATATTGTATGGTTTCCAACAGAGTTTGTAGTTGATGATATCTACTTAAGTGTTCAGTCAAATCTGAGCAAGTTCGAAGATTGTAGTTGCAGTGACTCCATGGCCCAACGAATAAAGCATTGGTTTGCATGTTCATAGATCTGAGATTCTTGACACCTCCTCAAGAGATTCCATCCCCAGATGGAGCCTATGTTGGGGTCCTATAATCATAGGTAGATTATTTCTTCAACTGCTTATTTGGCGTTGCTCTCATGATGAAGACATCTGGCTTACTGAGGCTCGGCTGATTCCATTTCCCTCCTCTATCCATTTGCACCTGATCCTTCATCACCCTGCTGCATCCTTCATCCACCTCTGCGCCACTCACCCCCTTATCCATTTGTCCCATTGGCTACATCTCGCCCGCCACTCGTCCATGAATAAACAATCTTAGGAAAAAAGAAACAATAGATTAATAATGTTAGTAATAAAATTTAGTGTAATTAGATTAATTAAAATATGTTAGACTAGTTAATAATTAATTAAGATTAGTTGTTTAAGTTAGTAATTAAGTTAGATTAAATATTAATTGAAAACAATAAAATAATAATATAAAACAATTAAAAACAAATTCATATTAACTAAACATAAAATATTAAATACTAAATGTAATAAAAATAAAATAACAATTAAAAAATAAAATAAAAACATAAATAAAATAAAAATAAGCATAAAACTTAATTAACAAAAACAAAAATTAAACGACACATAATAAAACATAAATACAAGAATTAAAAAAAAATAAAAAATAAAACATAAAAACATATAATAAAACAAAAAATAAAAAATAAAAAAAATATAATCTAAACTATCCTAAGTCTACACCCATACATTTCCCCATACATTTCGGACCCCCCCCCCTCCCTCACGTCACATCACCTCAAGGGGGGTCCCGGCAAGTGGTATTGGGAGGGACACTTGTCACCTCCTGGTGAAATCAGACCCCCCCTCCCAATACCACTTACCACCTTAGGGGGGTCCGAAAACCACCTCCCCCCTTGCAAAACCGCTCTCCTGAAATTTCAAAGCCTTTTTTTTTCCTGTTCAACACTTCGACTTCCGGGAAGGATTTCGGCCAAACAGAAACAAATTTTAAAAAACCGAGAGAGGATTTTGTTCCGAATAGGATGAAGAACAAAAAATTCTTCCATATTTTGTACAGGTGCCACCAGTTGGGAGAATCAAAGCCATCTTTCACCCCCCTTTTTCAAGTTTTCGGTTTTTCCTATTTCAGTCTTGATTTTGCGGGAGTTGTTTCGATGAGCTGGAGATGAATTTGGAAAAACCAAAGGAAATTTTTGTGCAACACATGCTCATATAAAATAAAATCCTCCCGATTTTACACAGGTGTCAACATTAAAGAGAAACAAATGTCTGAGTTGACCCCTTCTTTGCAGCGAATTCGACCCATCTTTCATGGAGAACAATTCCAGATTTTTGGGGATTTGTTACTATTTTTGGCCAAGGTGGTTGAATCCGACTTCCTAAGATTGAGGGGTGATCTCTCCTATTTATTCATGTAATTTTAATGTAAAAGGGTTGATATTTACGCCCAAGCAAGCTGTAAATATGTAAACTTTTGAAGAGATCTACCATAAATAAATGGACCTTTTCACAGGATTCCTACATGTTGATGTTGGTGAAGTTTTCTTTCTTCGTTGAATGTGATTATGCTCAATTATCATTATGTTACTCTCTTTCTAATTTTAAAAAAGGATATTTAGCGCTGAATTTATCTATGATACTCTGTGTCGAGCTTTTAAAAATCTAATTGTTTTCTTCTGATATTACAATAAGGAAATTCTTAAATGGTTTTTTATTGTAATTGATTTCCTCGCGTTTTCTACTCTACATCACTTTACTTTTAAAGGATCCAAAGTTTTCATTACCTTGCCCTGTGAATATACCTTATAGATCTGCATTCGATCTCAGACTTAACACAAAATCCATTGCCCATGGTTCCTCTTCTCTGCACCTACACAACTCAAAAACAAATCCTATTCTGCATAGCTAGCCTAAGATCCATACAAAAACAAAGTTATACTAGACAGAGAGATCCCTCTCTGAGTCTTGGAGGGATAGATCAAAGACTTGAAGTGGTTTTGATGTTACCTCTGTGACTGCCTCCACAGCCTTGAGCAAATTACAGAGTGCTAACACCTGTAATGAATAAACGTCTGAAACTTGTACCCAATATTCTTCAATATATTTTTTGAAATTATTCCAATTTTCACTCATTGAATCATCCCTGAAAAAGAGTTATAGAGAAAATGACATACCTTGCTGAAGTCTGGCATATTCTAGAGAGTGAACTTGTAGATCATGCCACACATTGAATATTTGATATCTAGTTTTGAAACTCTCACAAAAAATACTAAGGATTGTATCCTTTCCAATGCGATTGGTCTCATAGAGTTTAGATCCTCTATTAATAAGTTATGACTTTTTTTCCTTAGAACACCTGTTTGAGACTAGTTTCAGGACTAATAAAAAACCTTATTTTCCACAAAGTGTATCTCCAAAAATAAAACGACCTAGAAGATGAAATTTTTACCATAGATACCTTGATATATCTTCACAACATTCTCCAAGTTTCACTATTTGAATCATTCCTAAAAAAAAAATTATAGTGAAAAATGGTAAGATGACCTTTAAATAACATGCCTTAGAACACATCATCACAAGATTTCATCCTCCCTTGGAATTTTGCCCTTATTCACTTCATATTTCCTCTGAAATTTTCCTCGTATCTCCTTGGTTACCTTAGATAAAAATTACTTGAGTTGATGTAACAAATGAACTCCTAGGTGCCTTATTTATGCTAGATCTGGCACCCTCTTTTTAGGGCCGACTTGACCCAAATAAAATTCAATTTAATTTTTAATCATTATTCCATTGAGGACGACTTTACCAACAATATCCTTAATATTTATTTTAATATTAATTGTAATGGATCTGACTTTTAACTTCTTGTTTGCAATGAATTTTATTCTTTTAATTAATTTGGGTCCGACTTGTCACTTCTTGTTACCACTGTTTAGGGTTTCTTAACCATACTTGGGGGCTTCAACTTCAAGAGGGCATAACTTCTCAACCGTAAGGAACCACGTGGCTTACCACCTACCGTTGGAAATGGCATGAAGAGGAATATCCATATATGATGTTTTTTTCATGTATGTACCATGTCCTACACCCTAGATTTTCTCAAACAACTTCAAGCTCCATGAGCACACCATCTGGGCTTCTCAACCACTTAACCATTTAGCCATATTTCCGTGGATTCTTGTAGAATTCTTCAAAATGTCTTCTCGTGAGGACCATGCTTAAAGTTACGACATAAGGGGACCACTTTGGAGGCTTCTTCAAATACACCCATCACTTCTATATTCTTACAAACTTGCTTCAAGGCTTCTTCTAGGATTGACCAAGGTTGACATCAATGACAACCGACTATCCAACAATAGAGAGGCAAGACGAACAAGACAATTATGAACTTGTAAAAGTATCTTAGCAATTGAACCTAGAATATGTTTTTAAACAAAAGATAAACCTACTTTCTAGAAGATTTGTAGGAAAAACTTGATTTCAAAATCTTAATAGTAAATATATAATTTTTTTATTAAAAAAAAAAAATTAAAGAAAATTGGACAATCTAAAATATATATAGTTGGACCAACTATGAAATGTTTTATAAAACTAAAATCAACTAAAAAAATCAGTAAAGGAAAGATGAAAGTTCAATGTTTTTCTTTATTAAAAAGATAAGTAATTAATGAAAATTGGACAAGCTAAGAAATGTTTTATTAATTGAAACACAACTACAAAAAATAGTTAAGGAAAGATGGAAATTAAGTAGAGAGTAAAAGAGAATATGAATATTTTCTTATAAGTAATGTTACAACAAAATTTAACATTCCAAATAATGGAAAATCTCAAGCATAAAGGGGTTAGTCTTTTGCAACTCAGGAAGGATACCCATTGTTACCATAGTAGCTCTTCCACTCATTTTTGGTTGGCTCTTCTCCAACTCATGGGGGATTTCCTAAGGATAGGATTAATAAGGCTATAGAGTGGAGGCACATGGTATTAAACATCATTTTTTGAAGTTGAAATGTTTATAACTTGTGGAAACACCCTCAACGATGTTCTACACTCCAAGACCTTTCAAATGGTGCAAAAACCACCTCAATCAGAGCTCATATGCGAAAGTTATGCCTACTGTTAGTTGACCTACCTTGTTGATCACCATGGTATGAGTGGATGCCACATCAACGCCCATTACTCAAATGTGTGGGGCTAGCCATGTGTGTGGATTTTCAAGAATATTATATAAGTTCCAAACTTGATCACTAACTAAGAGTTGAGGAAGTCAAAACCCTAACCCTAGACAAATTTCAGGTTATGTTAAATATCGGGTCGTTAGGGGGAGAAAGGGGTCCATTCTTTAGCATTGTATTTGTTCTAGATTTGAGCAGAGCATCTAAGAGTGGTATTTTGAGATCATAATAGAGGAGGAAAATATTTTGTAGCAGCCATACAATCCATAGTATCAAAGGTGTCTAAAACCCCTTACTCCATCACCTCGACACCTTTTTATCTAGTGATTTCCTTACTGCAAATCAGATTAACAACTCACTAAAAAAAAACACAGTGTTGGAATATTCAACTTTAAACATGAAGCGAAAGAAAAAATTGGAAACTAAATCATGCACACATAAACACCAATATTTTTGGGTAGATACCCATGGAAAAACCCCAGAGGGAAAGCCAGTGTTGAGAATGATTTTATTATGCTAAAATCAGAACTCCCATAACAAGGTTTTGAAGGGAAAAAATGAATAGTCATCAACATAAGGGAAGCAACCTAGTCCAAGGTTCTTTAAATCTAACTCCAGCCATTTGGTGTGGCTGCTTCTGACGGGTTTAAGGGATCCCTTAGCCACACAAATGTTTTTCTCCCCAAGAGGAGACTTTGTTTAAGCTCTTCTAAATTCCTAAAAATGATTTAAACCTACATATGAAGAAAAGATAAAACTAAAACTATCCTAAATGCGATACAATAATTGTTAGTCCTTGAATTTGTCATGAATTTTCATCCACAAATTACCCTTTTCTACCATACTATGTTTACCTAACTTTCCCCTTTTACTCTTTTCTTCTATACCTCATGGTGTGTTTTTTATGTTTTCTTGAGCATTTTTGTCATGCATTAGTGAGATAACATTTGGATGTAGAAAATTTGAGTATCTCCCATCGGATTTGGAGCCAATTTCTATTAGTTTTGAAATTTTTAAATAAAAGAAAAGCGCTACAAGAATACCGTTATTCTTGTAGCACCTGAAATCATGATTGATTCGAATGTGCTCAATCCTGAAAAATCATGTGAGTGGTTATGAGATTATTCCAGAGATCTAGCAATTCCAAAGCATTATAATTTCATCAAAATGAGGATCAGGATGATGATATAGGAAGATCGTGTTTTTACCTGCCAATGTTTACATCAAATTGAGGCTTTTGGACCACGTTTTAAAACACGAATAATGATGATTTTGAATTCTGTTAATATCTATATCGTGGCATAACAATTGTTCTGTAGATGAAAGAGGATTATTTACATCATTTGATTATACAAGAAACTCCATAAATACCATCAATTTGAAACCCTATCACCTGCAGGTTAACGAGTATAATGCCCCCCCAAAAGGTGGACAAATCAGTCGATTAGAACCAGAAGGAAAATAATTGCTTGAAGCATGCCCCGATATCATGCAAAAGTTTAAAAACGTAGGGTGGTTCGAGTTCTATTGTACATTCCAAGGTTTCCATGAAGAAATATCCGTGCTTTTCACACAAAATTTCGATGGATTTTAGACAGTGGTAAGCAAAGTGTTGATACACATGACATAACATTAAATTGAAGCTGCTTGTATACTATTAGTGTATGAGGAATGGTGGTGGAAAAATGAAATGTTGCATGTTGATCTTGTCAACAGTTTTTTGCTTCCAGAACATCAAAAACCCAACTGGAGTCAGGGAATTCCACAAAAATGGTTGAAAGAGGAATGACAAAGTGTTTTGGAAGCAGTTCGAAGGTACATTACTTGTGAAAGGAGATTCTCTGTTGTTCATTTTTATCATTTACGATTGTTAATGAATTTAAATGGTGATATCCCTTTGTGTTTGAATTTTTATTTACTGAAAAGCTTAACAAAAATGTCCAAGAGAGTACAAACTCATCTTGCAACTGTTGGTAAGAGTTTGTTTCATCAAGGCCTCATGAAAACTCTAGTTTTGTATGCATTGAGAGAGCTTCAACTTTCCTGGAACTGGTTACTTAGTTCATTAAGTTTTGAAGAAAATGGATCAAAACAAATGGCCACTCTAGAAAAGAAACCCAGAAAAGGAAAAGGATCTCCCAAAGATTATACAAGGTCACAAGAAGATTCCCCTATATCCAGAAGAACTAGGTCTTGCAAAAGGAAATATCATTTGCAACAATAAATCAAACCAAAAATTGATTCCCCTATTTTAAAGCATGAAGTTGAAGGTTTTGAAAGAGTTTACACTAGAAAGATGGAAAAACACACAACAGAGTAGTTGAAGGAAGTCAAACTGTAACCTAAAAAAGAATATCATGATGAACCTATAGGGAAGATCACTAATAAAAACATAGTAAGCTTGATAAGGGAAAACAAGTTTCATATTACAAAAGTAGGCTTAAAACTAGGGAAACCAATAAACTAAGGATAAATTCTAAAGCCTTATTCAAGCCTTCTTTGAAAAAGGACAATCTGATTGTTATTAATAATGATACAGATGAGAAGACCCCACAGAAAATAAAGAGAACAAATAAACAATTGCTAATGACAGAAAAAGTTAATCCTGTAGCTGATATAGATAAAGATCCCATCTATACCCCACAAATAGATGAGCTACCAGACATATAGGAAATACAAATTTCAAAAAAAATTGCAGAAAAGGAAATTTGCAGAGGTTCATCTTCAAAAGGACATGCATGGATTTAGAGCAAGAAAGCCCAAGTTATCTATTGATATCAATAGACCTGAACTAGAGGAAATTCCATAGGATCTTGAAATGAAAACCAAAAAGACATTGACACCTGAAGAGTATGAAGCCATCATTGTAGATCTTAGGTAGAAAAATCAGAAGTTAGTAGTGCAGAATCTGAAATACTCTGTTTTAGTCATTGTCTTTGATCACACTTTCCAAACAGTGGGAGGTTAATTTAAAAGAAAATAAAGAGGATTTTGTCAAGAATGGGATGGTTTAAAGAAAACTCACTTAGTTTTGCAACAGATATCATGGTTTGATAGATTCAAAGAGGTCTTTGAGACCTATTTTTTAGTATTTCACCAAAATCAATTTCTTGTTTTAGACACTAAATTTGGGCATGTTCTTCGAGGAACTGGAGATGAAGTTTAAGAAAATGGAAGAGGTTTTTGTCAAGAATGGGATGATTTAAAAAAATCTCTCTCACTTTTTACACATGTATCACAGTTTGAGAGATACAAAAAGGTATTTGAGACATATTTTTCATAATTTCGCCAATCTATTTCTTACAAAAATGCTTGATCAATCTCATCTCCTATTTTTTAGGGATCTTGAAATCAAGTATTTGGATTCTTGGAGGATTTGTTGCATCATATATATGAATATATAAGATTCTTATTCATTTTTGAAGCATATAGGATAGGTTTTAACCATTATTTTCAGTACCCCAGTTGTAGTAGTATATTTGATACAAATTTGTCCCAGATTTGGAGTTTCAGTTGCCAGATTTCATGAGGATGATGAACAATTCGAATTTTCTTCCTTGATTTCTAGGTATTATGGATATATTTCACTCCCTAGAAGGTTGTAATCTGGTTAATAATCATATTTCTTTATAAACATGAAAGAAAGATGAATTTTGGAGGGGGTTGGAAGTAGCGGTATTTTGGAAAAGACTATGTTTCTGATTGTAAAGACTAAGACTTATTTCATTTTGCACTAAATGGAAAAGGCTATCTGATGGTTAAACTTCTCTTCTTGTATTTTATTCTTTATTTTCTTACTTGAATGCATATTTATCTTTTGCGAAGAATTTGATATATCTTGTTTATGATTTAAACTTGTAAAGATTTTGCTGATTGCTTGTTCATTACTTGATTTGTGTTTAAGTACATGTTTTTTATTCTTGAATGATATTTAGGATCAAGAATTTCCTATGTGAGTGAACATATTGGAAACTTACATATCTATGTATTTTATGATATAATATGCTATCTAATTCATCAAATTGACTACCATTTACTAAACAAGTGTGATAGGAACTTGTTCTTGTGATTTGAGATTGATATTGTTATTTTACCCACTACTTAACCTTCAAACCAATTTCAAAACCCAAAATAAATCTATTGTCATAAACCATTGCAATAATTTGATGATGCCCTAGATTTACCTTTAGCATTCAAGTGCAACTTTAGGGACTAACATCTTTTGGTACCGTTTCCGGGGACGAAGTTGAAAATCTTCCCTGGGAGAAAGACAATGATCAACTCTATCTCTTGATGGTGAACAAGAGTTGGACACTATTTCTGATTGCATCATTTACCTGAAAAATCCGTGAAGGAAGAATCCATTGGTGACTCCACTGATCTCGGATGTCGAAGGCCATGGAAACAATTTTGTCTCATGGGTTTGCTCCATTCGACTTCTCTTATGTTCCTGATTTTCCAAATGATGTGCATATTGTGTATGAATGGGAAAACAACCTTCCAAGATTCAGAGGAGATGATCATGATCATCATGCATAGCATTTGATTGAGTTTCATCAATACATGGACCAAAATAATATTCATCATGAAGACGTATTGATGAAAATGTTTATGTACTCATTGGAGGGTGATGCACGTGTTTGGTACATATCTCTTCCTTCTTCCAACATTTCTTCTTTAAGGGAGTTTCATGCAACATTCAATGAATACTGTAAAATGTATTTTCTAGCTGCGTTTATTCGGGTATATTGTTGTGAGCAATGTAAATCAGGATATTATTCTAGCAATCAAATCCAAGAAGTTGTTCATAATACATATTACAGAGAGGATGAAGAATATTTGGTCTTTCACGAAATTTTCTCTCATTCTTCTTTTCAAGGATAATTTTTTCAAGATGTTGTTGATGATAGAATCATTGATAGTATGACAACAAATTCATTGGATAGTTCGAACAACTATTTTCATAATGGAAATTTTATTCTAAAAGACCATGTTTTTCATTTGTATCCTTTCTTTGAAGAGCACATTGTTGATGAGAAAAAAATTCAGAATTGTGATGATGCTCAATCTTTTGATAACCACATTGTAGATGATGGCAGCAATACTCTAGCTGCATTGGTCATTCTCTCAAATTCTTCTAGTGGTGATGAAATCATCATTCCCAACCTTAATGAAGAAAAACCTATCTTTGATGGATATTTAGAAAATGAGCAACACTTTTTCTGCATTATTACATATGAAACTCCTTAGCATCCAACCTGTTTATGATAATTATAAAGTAGATTTTTGGATAGAAAGTGAAAGAGATAAGGATCAATTACATGAGCAGTTGATCCGGTCTTCCTTTTTACCAACTTCCAAAAATCAAATTCAAGGGATTGTTGAATCTGAATTTAATATCTTTAAGCTGGAAAGTGAAGAAATCATCGGTGGAAGTAGCCTGCATTTTCGACTCATTTCTCAGGAAGAAAGAACATTCAATCAACTCGAGAAAAAAGAAGTAAATTTTGGTGACTTTTATGATCCAATGGAAACCTACATGGAATCAATTTTTTCAAAGGTTCTAAATGTTGTGGCATTCAGAATATAATCAGTTTGCAGTACTAAGTACAATATCTCAATAAAATTTCTATCGCAAAACCTTTATCACTTCTGCACTTTGTCGTTTTGCTGCAAACAAGGAGATTATGTTGTCAGTCATATACTCGAATGGCTGTATTGGAAATATGTATATACATGATCAAAATTGTTTTATGTTGATTAGGAGTAGGCAGTGTGTTGAATAAGCTCACATTCGAGCACTTGGTTTTCAAATTCAATTTTTGATTTGTGTTGAAGATTAGATTTGTAATAGTATGACTCCATAACCCAATCGAAGCACTAGTACATTCCATTTTCAGTTTTAGTATGTATATTGGTTTTTCAGTATGAGCAGTTGCAGTGGGAATGGATAGGAGAAGGCACAAGGGTCTACAGGTCTTGAAGCCTCACAAGGAGGTTATCATCCCCAGTAGGAGCCAATGTTCGTCCTTGAATTTGCCATGAATTTTCATCCACAAATTACCCTTTTCTACTGTTATAGCCCCAAAATTCCCTACCTATGCATACATAGCATTGGGCTTTATACTTTCACAATTTTCTAAATTACTGCTGAGGATCTCTCTTTAAAAAACCATTTTTTGGAGCATGTATGCACCCTGCTGCACTATTTTTTGTGTACATATGCTAGCTACATACTAGAAATCTTGCGTAAATACACTAGTTGCACACTGAACAATCCTCGTTTACCTCCAAAATTTAAAAAAAATAAAAATTTGCAAGGAATTCGACGGAGTTTACGGTCTATCGAGGGTTTCCCAACCAATCCACCCGCTGTAGCCCGTCCTCAAACTGAATAACTATCTTTTTTTCATATAAAAAGAGGTATTGGGGTCACATTCCATAATCAAACATTAGAACAGAGAAACTCTGCCAAAATCCCTTCCCCCTTTTTTCCCAATCTTTGCAACCCTTTTTGAGATTTGGCCTCAACTTTCCCCCTCCATCCTTCTTCCTATACAATCCCTTCCTTACTTCCCAAGAATATCAGTTGATTGTGAGAGGTATTATGAGAGTGATGCACTTGGAGTAGCAGTAAGAGGATCCCAGACCAGGTTCGCGGAGTGTCTTCCAACGATAAGGTTGTAACTATTTGTAATATTTACATTTGAATAAACTAACCCCATTTCTATCCCAAATATTGTGTTTTTATGCTTATTTGATTAATGCATTCACATTTGTATCTGAACCCTAACAATGGTAAATAGAGAGAGAATATATTGTATCTTTGTTGTCTAAATTGTTTGTAGGTCATCTTTGGGAGGAGACCACCATTCCAAGAAATTACAAAGGAGAAGGAGGTCTACACCAACCAAAAGGATCTAAGGTACACCCTGTTTTCCTTCTCTTATCTTTTAAGGTCATATTGTTTGGGGTAGTTTAGAAATATGATTGTCTTTTAAGGGAGATCAATTCTCTTCCTATAATCTGACCCAATATAGTAATAGGGGGATTTTCCCCACTAGCAGAATTGGCGACTCCACTAGGGAGTCTCTCTAGGGTCCCAGAGGGAGGTCTTTTGGTTTTAATTTGCTTCTTATTTCCTTTTGAGTTTTTATCAAGTTTATTGAGTCTTTTTAGGGTCTCTGGTCACATGTAAGATGCCTACCAGCTTTCCCTGCCCAGTCAGTCTGCCTAGTATTTTTATTTTTTGAAAAATCTCAGAGGTGTACGTGCTTTACTTTGGCTCAACCTACGTACATACACAGTCTGCATAGTAGAAAAAACACGTACATACACAAGTTGCTGATGCAACAACCCACGTCTCTATGTCTTGAAGGTGTTTTTAAAAAGAAAAAACTTTTTCTCTTTCCTGACAGAAGCTTTGGGCTTCTCAGGGATTTCTTGGACTTTATAGAGTCTCTATTATTGGCCTTAGCTTGGGTTAAAGATTCGGTTTCAACTTGTTTTCTTAATTTTCTTTTGTTTTCCCTAGAGGTTTAGAGGGAAATTTCAAGTTTTAGATCCTCCTTTGGTTTCTTTTTGAATCCCTGCATTTACGTAGTCGGCCTAGGGTCTCTGTCAATCTTGGTTTCCATTTTCTCTTTTTCCTGTTTCATGCTTTGGAAAAAAAAAGGAATTTTTACTTTTCTTTTTCTTGTTAAAGAAGTTCAAAAAATCAAAAAGAAAATTTTCATTTAGTTTGGTAGCGTAGCCTAGGTTGTTTGTTTGCAAAAGAAAAGAGTTTTAGTTTTAAAGTTCTTTCTTTCTTTCCTGGAAGTATAAGTAGTTTTGCGTAGTGAAATGAAAACACTTTTTTAGGAAACTTTCCATTATAAGATCTTGAAATATTAATTTGAAAAGTTGATATTTACAAAGGTTTTACAAGCTTTTGCTTTAAATTTGAAGTATCTTATTTGCTTTTAAATGCTTTAAATTTTTCTTCATTTTCGTCTCTTCCAAACACCACTAGTTGCATGATCACATCCTTTGCGTTAATCAAGCCATAAAATTAACGCCTTAACTTAAAATATATTAGACTTTTTGTTTGTAGGGTTCACTGACTAGTTTAGGATTTTAGGGCCTTGAAATAGGTGTGAAGAGGAAACTCTTCAAAGCTATTTAAAACAAACATTGGATTCTGAGATAGGGAGTGTATAAAGTCTAGTGTCGTAAGAGTTAGCTGGTACCCCCCTATAACACAGGGGATAAACACAAGGTCACATAAGGAAAGGTAGAGAAGATAACCCCTCCAAAACTGGACCAAGCGTAGTGGGGATCGTATATTGAGGGTCTTTCTTGGGAGCAATATGGATCACATTTTCCTATGGAACTTCATGGACCTTGAATCCATTCGAGATCCTATGTTTTCTTCCAGACCAATTTCGTTTAGCACCCTTGAAAGGCTTTAGACTTGTTATCCTTCTCATTACGATCAACCCGACTGTCGTCTGTACCCGCTTGGTGATTGACTGTGATTTGGAAACTTAGTTGCCTATTTTTTATGGACTTACCCAGGTGACTGTGGAGGTATACTATTCTTCATAGAGTATACCCGGAGGGTGCTTCCGTGTTTGAGTTTCACTTGCACCAGTTAGTTTCTATAGTGTTGATTGACATAACTGTCCTTCCAACTAGTTAGTTGTATTCTTTATTTATCTTTAGGAACTTTTAGTGTGTGCTCTATGTTTCACTCTAGTCAAACCTTACAGTGTCGGTTGATCATTTCAAAAAGTGGAATATTAACATCTTCGTCGCTCGTGTAGGCTTTAGGGCCTGTTGGCGGTTACTTTGGAGCCACCTCTGCCACCGTTGAGGTAAAGAATAGATAAAGAAGGATCGTTCGAAGCGACCGGGCCACAAGAAACTATACCCGAGCCAGCTTCGAGAGAGGACTTTATAGCCCCATAGGAATCCATCATTTATGACCTTGAGACTGAAGGTTTTAGGCTAGAAAATCCTTTGATCACTGAATTATCGACACCGCTTTTAATTCAGATAGTCCCCACCGAGGTGAATTATTCTGAACGTCGGTTTATTCAGCCAACGATGATGGAAGAAAATGCTACTACTTCGTCAGGGAGCCCTTGTACTCTCGTTACGACTACCGCTGGAGGGGGCATTGTAACTCCTCCCCCACCTCTGCCTGTCAGGACCACGGATGTCCCAACACCCACGACTTCAGGCAGTAGTTCGATTCCTTTGACAACTTCATCCAGTTTTTCGTTCACTCAAAATGAGATAGGCACTCCCTTCTCATATGGGATGCCCGAATTTGGATTGAATTAAATTCTCACTTACTCTACTTTAGAGACCATGGGTCTGGGGGCAGGGATATCTAACGCTCCCTTGAAAGGACCGATCGCGGGAACCACTGCCCTATTTAATGTTATTCCTTACGGTGGGGGTCATATACCTCATCCATCCCCTTGTCTTGGCGATTTATTTAAGCAGCCAATCGGGCCAAACACTAACTATAGTTTGTTCAGTGGGGGCAGTTTGGGACCTTCATCCTACACAACGTCAGTGGGATCAATGTCATTCTCTTTGTTTGGTGCGTTTGGAAATAAAAAAAATTCTTCGTCTTCTTTCTTGACTAGGGGCAACCCCACATTTTGTCAACAAAACCAAGTGTAAGGTTCCATTCCTTCATAGGGAGCGATGACATGAATATACTCCACACAAGGCCTTTAGAATCCTTGGCAGGGCTCATTTCCATTGCAAGGGATGTCGGCTGGGGGAAACACCTTCCATACTCAATGGAACCTCGAGAAAGGTTCGATACCTATGCCAAGAAGGTTGGATGGGGGCATCCCCAATAAGGATCCTTGGGACACTACACAGGGGGAAATCCCTGCACAAGCTATGTTATCTAACTTCAGGATTCAACCGATGATGCAATGACAGACACAATTTAATTTTTCTCGTCAAGGTCACGATTTCTACCAAAACCCTGGCCATCAGTCCAACCTTTCTTGGAAACCTGGTGCCAGTCAAAATCTAGGTCCCTCTTTTCATGTAAATACTCCGCAACTACCCTTTTTGGCAACCTCGCATTTTCCAGACTTGTCGAGATTGTTAAATGACCCGATTTGTCACAATCCACATTGCCCCCCCATGCCATCTAAGTTACCTTCTGACATTCAAAAATTTGAGGGCAATCCTGGAAAATATCCAGGTGATCACGTGACTACTTTTCACTTGTGGTGTTCATCAAACTTGTTTAAAGATGACTTCGTTCAGTTGCGCATTTTTCAACGCACTCTTATAGGGGGTGCATCGAAGTGGTATATCGAGCTCGAAAAATCAAAGTAATCTTACTTTAATGACCTGGCTATGGTTTTCCTTAACCATTTCCAGTCGCTAGTGAGATATGATGCCGACACCAAGTTGCTGGCCAACTTTGAGTAGAATAAGACTAACCATATCTCAGATCATATCCGAGAATCGTGGTGATGAAATATCTTGATTAAGGTCAAAATACCTCTTGCGTTTTTTATTGAGTGGTTCTTGAAGTCTTTGGTTCCTTGTGTATCCAAAGACGTAGCCAGTGAGATATGATGCTGACACCAAGTTGTTGGCCAACTTCGAGTATACTAAGACTAACCATATCTCAGATCATATCCGAGAATGGTGGTGATGAAATATCTTGATTAAGGTCAAAATACCTCTTGCATTTTTTATTGATTGGTTCTTGAAGTCTTTGGTTCCTTGTGTATCCAAAGATGTAGCAACGTCTGGGGTGTTTTATGAGGAAGAGGCTATTATGAGATCCCAAAAGCTAGAACTGATTTACTCTCAGTTTGGCATGAATTACGAGATATTACTCGATGCACCATGATCAACTCTCGATAAGAACAAACAAATTATGGGCCCCATGCTGATGGCATAGTGGGATCATCACAAAGAAAGTCCACGAATCTATTGTCTAATCAATTACAACAATTATCGATTTAATAGACTGTGGCTAGCCAGAATCCTAGTTCGGCTACCCTCACAACCCAGACGTCGGATGTACACAATGTTCAATTGATAACTCCCAAGGCTAACTAGTAGACTGAGGGAAGGAAGAAACAAAAAAACAAGAAGGGTGAAGAGGATAAAAGGATGCTAACAATGTTGGAGAGGGAAAAACTGAGAAGAGGAAGGTGAAGTTTCCATGTAAGCTTTGCACAGACAATATTTTTACTCACCTATGCCCTCAGTTTGCTGAAGCCCAAAAGCTACTAGCACAATGACAACCTACTATGTTAACAAACCCTTTTCAACAAGGGAAAAATATGGCTCAAGCTTCTACATCCATGAGCATGCCTGGGGGAATTCAGGGACCCCTCGCACCTAATTCTAATAATTTGGACACAAACATTTACATGATGAATGTCGATCCTCATTTATCAAACGAGACTCATGACTACGAAATGCCAGAATCTGTTGAGAAGGGAAAAGAGGCCTCCAAGCCATTGACTCCTCTTAAAATTGAGAAGACAGTAGGAGAGACAATGACTCGCATCCCTAAAGGTGTGTTTAAGAAGGCTTCCCATAACCCAAACGCGAGGGTTTCTCATAATTACTCCGTCGTGGAGTATCTGGAATAGAGCCCTTGTGAAATTTCTTCTCTAGAGGTTCTCTAGAGTTTCCCCTCACAGAGAAAATCTCTATTGTTTGCCTTGGGAGCGACAAAACCTAGTAACTAGCGAATGACCATTTTCGATCCAACCGACCTTAAACCTCGTCTTCCTCACCATGTTGCCTTTCAGATAGTAGTGGCATACACCACGAAATCATTGACATGGAACTTTTTCCATATTGTGGTTGATGCAGGTACCTCGACTTGTGTGATGTCATTGGCATGTTGGAGGGCCATTGGCCAGCCTAAGTTTTCTTCGTCGCCTACGTTGCTTATGGATTTTTACGGTCAATCATTCATAACACACGGTATAATTCCTTCTTTCCTTGTGAACTCTGAGGGTAAAACTGTGTGTGTCGAGGTTGAAGTAGTAGATGCACCTCTCAACTACCATCTTTTGTTAGGATGGAGTTGGAATTATGCAATGCACACGGTTGTAGCCACTATTTTTCGGGTCTTATGCTTTCCGCACAAAGGCCAGATTATAACCATCGAACAATTTCCCTTCTCTCTTCCTCACCCTTCATCCGGGGCTTCGATGGTATCAATGATTCATAAACCATAGCTAGACACTGTCAACTTAGGTGTCGGATTTTTTCCATTGCCGATGCGAACTTTTGATTATTCACCACCTTCCAATGATGTAAGGTTTAATTCGGTTGTCCTGACTAGCCGAAGGTTGCAATTTTTCAAGTGTCATCTTTTAAAACAAGCTACTTTCACGACCTGTGGAATTTACCTTCCCAATTGGTTTTTATGGAAGGGATAGGGAACCTTGGCATGGCCATGCCCTTATCCCCTGCTGAGGTTGCATACAGTGTTGTCCAACAAGCCTCGACCAACCCCGATCCGGCTCCCCCACAAGATATGGATCTAGTTCTTGAGTCTATTTGGGCTCAGGATAGTCTCGCCACTCAAGACCCTTTAGAATCAGTCTTTCCCTCTAACAAGGTGATTCTGGAGGCAACGACTAGTCCCGACAGACCTTGGGATGATCTTCACCATAGATCTTATTTTCTTCTCGAGCTTAGGAGAATAGAGGAGAATTTGTTATGATCATGAATGGAGATATCCCTTGTCCTATTAACCCTTTGGCTATGAATGAATTATATGTTGAGGGAATCATGGAAAGTATTACTGCAACGATTCCTATCGATATCTGCATGACCCCTGATGTCGTGGAGAATGTCTTCGTTGGAGTGGATTTCTCCCTCAACATAGTTACCAACTTAATGAGAATTGTGACCTCAAAACGAGAACTCTGGCCCAAAAAACCCATATTTTTGCAGAAAAAACATCAAAATCAACCCCCAAATAAAAAAGTGGTGCTACCGGTAGCACCATTTTTTAAAACGGGGTGAAAATTACAACATTTTTCAAACATGGGCTTCAAAACTTAGACAGTAGCTCAGAAAAACCTTAAAATCAACACCTAAAAACAAATAAGATGTT
>ML785308.1:439949-480479 GCA_009831015.1 Picea engelmannii | reverse complement strand
TTGCATGATTGAGAGCAGTGAGGTTCCTCTCTACTCGTCATAGGACTCTATAAACCTCTCTGACTGGGAGTCCTCCTGTAGCTGTTGGTCCTCCTGCTGCTGCTGGTCCTACCTATGATAAAGAATGACACCTCACGAAGTCTTCCGATCAAACAAGTCCCATGTCTATACATAACATGTTTGTAAGTTAGTACTATGATGCACACATACAAATGATATATATACAAATTTAAAAATTTAATAACTTTAAATTATATATATTACCTATCTCTACGCGTTCCATTCTAGGGGGAATGTACATGTCGGGATATCTAAGGAAGATAATCCCCACATAGGTATAGTCCTCTATGACTGGGATTTGACGTGCCCACCAGTCGAAGAATTTATCGTCGAAGGCCTCTTGGGTCCTTCCTCCACCCTGTCTAGGAAGTATAACCACCCACCTACATAATATTGGGAAGGAGGCAATATGCCCCTATACTTTCTCTCTCAGACTGAGACTGGGCACCCTCTTGAATAAAAAAGAGCATAAAATAGTACCAAACCCTAAGTTCTTGTTGGTACGCCTATGAAACTCTGTGAGCTATCTATTCATGCATACTAGCATGGTAGTACTCCATTCAAAGATCATCATCTGTAAACACTGAACTGTACAGTGCATATGTGCACGTGAGGCCTGATGGATTACAGTGGATCTAGTAATCCACTCAATCATGAATAATATGACTCACAGGGAGAGGCTGGTAATCCTATGAATCGACACATGAGAACCCACTTTCTCGGTACCGGCCTTACAATGCATCACTATGTAATATTCTATGATGTATTTCCCTAGAGGAAAATTCCACAAGTTCACCGGTTCCCGTCTCATAGAGAGGCTGATCAAGAAGTATATGTCCTTCATGGTTGGGGTCAAAGACCCTCTAACATGAACTCCTCTGTGTTGATATACCAATACTCTACCAAGGCATTAAGCAACCTTGGTTGTGCCCTCATGAACGAACACTGAAAAAAATTCCATAAACCACATTGTTTTAGCATAGCAACAACCACATGGTCCTCCTCAACCAAGACATCCAACTCCTCATGTCCTCTCTCTCTCTAGTGCACATACATCCTGTCATACACAAAAATTGGAGAGGGTTTAGTACTTGTGTTTTATTTTTTTCAATACAAAAGGAGGTGTACGTAGGATGTAGTTTGGACAACCGCGTATGTACTCAGGTTGTTTAATACTCTGCCAGAGTACATACACAGACTGACCTTGGACAACCTACGTACACATAGACACGACCCTTTTACAAGGGTGCATGCCTTACAAACTAAAAATTGAATGCAAGTAAATGAATTTAAAAGGATGAGGGGGGAATTTGTACTTACTTGGTCCAAGTGGGAGGGTTTTCCATCCACCATAGCTCTCAAAATTCACATTTTGTTAAAAGTTGTTTTTTGACCTTTTTGTTAATTTCCAAATTGCAATGGTAAAAATGAGCTGTCCACCTCTATTTATAGACTTTTTTTGCCCTTTTTTCCCTAATTTGGTCCCCTTTTTCACTTTTCATGGCTTGATGGATACTTGAGTTCTCTTTCGGTCATTCTCATGGACTTGTCCTTTCGGTTTGGTAATTTTTGAGATGGGTCTCATTTATATCGTCCCATGGTAAAAGTCATTTTCTCAACTTTTGCATATAGGTTAGGTTGTCGCTCCTAGATTTTTGCATAATGTTGACTTTTCCACTTTTCCATAGGATCGATCCCACCGAGGTGTGACACAAAACATTCTCAACAAGTTTAGAAGTGTTGTAATTAGGTGGTAGAACCTACCTCTACATGGATACCCTAGGTAGATCCTTTGTTGTATTTTGACATGAGTTTTGACTATAGGCTTGAGATTCCTTGTTAGTCCCACTATGATTACATGTTGAATCCACATTCCTCTTGCTAATCATAATTCTTGGCCTTACCCACGAGAATCCCTAATGAACACACTTTGTTGTCTTTCAAGCTCACTTTAAATTTTGAAAGCAACATCCAATGAGACTGTATTTATTCTTTTCGATCTCGTCTGGATTACTTGAGAAAAATACCCCCTTGGAGTCTTCTTTAATCCCTTTTCAAACTCTCTAAAATTGAAAATATTGCTGAGTGATCTTGTTTCCCTTCACGCTCACCAAACTCAAATTTGAAGGCATAGTTGTCCAGTGGTAGTTTATCCCTTTTTTCGTTCTGGATGGATAATTTTTATGAATAAAGGTATGCTCTAGGAACTTTGGTTCACTAGAAGAGTATTCTCAAGCATAAGTTTAACCCTCTTTCGGGCCTGAAGGACTAAATTTTCAAAAAAGGAACATTATCATTGGTTTTGGTTTTTCTCTTTTTTGGGCCTTGGAGATTACTTACGAAAAAGGAACCCCCTCGAAGTCCATAGTTAATCTCTTTTTAGACTCCCTAAATATGAAAATATCGTCGAGTGACCTTGTTCCTTTCACACTCGTTAAATTGGTCCAGAAAGAACATCTATTCGACATGAGTTTAACCCTTTTTCTAGCCAATATATTATTCCATAAAAAGGTATGCCTTGGGAGACTTGTCTCGTCGGGAGAGTTCTCCTCAGTTATATTTTTTACTTTTTTGGGCTAAGGAGACAACCTATAAAAAGGCCGTGAGTCCATAATTAAGCTCTTTTCAGACTCCTTAAAATTGAAAATGTCGCTGAGTGATCTTGTCTCAATCATACTCGTTAAAATGGTATTGAAGAGACATATTTTCGGTATAAGTTTAACCCTTTTTCGAACCAACTAGACTAATTGCGAAAAATGAACTCCTTGGAGTTTTCTTTTATCATTTTCCAGACTCTCTGAACGTGAAAAAATCCACTGAGCTTACCTTCTCTAGGCTCGTAAAAATTTACATGGAAGTAGTCTTGTTGTGTCGTGCTTCATCACATTGTGGGTCTCATCTTTGCGTCTTTGGCCTAATTCCGAATCCATTTTTCTCTCAACTAAACCTCTAAAGCATTTCTTAAATGCAAGCCTTGCAACACTCTTTTGCCTTTGCAATCTGACACCTTGACCCACGGAGGAATTTTCCTTGAGTGTCCTTATCCTACACATGTCTCCTTTCCTTAAGCATCAGTATGTTCCATGCGTTGGAACCAATTTACTTTCTCGCGACACTCATTCCTCCTTTGTAACTTGGCATTATTTTATTCTTTTTCGAGCTCATTAAAAATTTGAAAAAGACAAAAAAATCAAATATTCCAAAAAGAGGGGAAGGGAACTATACACTCTTTTTTCGGCAGCAAGATAGTCACCCTTGGAAAAACCACATACTTCTGTTTGTTAGTCAAGCATTTGGATCTAGTATGACCTTAGGAAGTTTTTTTTTGCTACATAGAGTTGTGTCCTCCTCTGTTTGGTTACTCTTCTAAACATATGGAGAGTTTGCGGTGCCTCTTGCATCACAGACTTATGTCAATATTAATTTTCCTGAGTCTAATCATCTTTCGTTCTTTTTTCCAAGGGAAGTTTTATCCAACCTGAGTCAACCATTCTGCAGTTTGTCTCTTGAATTTCATGAGTCAGCCATCCCGTGAGTCCAGTCAAGTCCAGATTCAAAATCGATGAAGTTTTGTGCTTGATGATTGAGATCCTCCAGTATTTCCCTGAATATATGTCGAAGACCTCAGAGTAGTGAGTCTTACACTCCTATTGTACTCCTAACTAAGCTGTTGAAGATCTTGAAGTTGTTGCAAGAACTATGAATTCCTCATCTCCAAGCACATGCGTTGATGCTTATTGAAGATGCATATTATATTGTACTTGAATATCATCGATTGATTTTGAGATGTAGATCCGTTGTGTATTGCTCGCAGATACACTTTATATAGACATTTCTATGACATGGATCTATAGTGTACTTTATTGGCAGCCATGATTAGTTCATATCGAGCATGGGTATGCCTGCCTCAGAGAGATTATTATTGATTTGCATATAGCAACCTCCCGAACTCTGGTCTTGGGCTCACTTGACTTCGTGCCTTCCCATTCGTAAATATTTTGTAATGTATTTTGTCCATTAGTTGTTTTTCTGACATCACACATTAGGGGGCATATGTTATAGCCCCAAAATTCCCTACCTATGCATACATGGCATTAACCTTTCTACTTGCACAATTTTCCAAATTACTGTCGAGGATATCTATTTAAAAAACCATTTTTTGGAGCATGTACGAGCACTAATTCACTACTTCTCATGTACATACGCTAGTTGCATACAATACATCCCACATATATACACTAGATTCACACTAAACAACCCGCGTTCACCTCCAAAATTTGCAAAAAATAAAAAATTGCAAGGAATTCGGCGGAGTTTACGAACTATCGAGGGTTACCCAACCAATCCACCCATTGTAGCATGTCCCCAAACTGAATAACTATCATTTTGTCATATAAAAGGAGGTATTGGGGTCACATTCCATAATCAAGCATTAGAACAGAGAAAATATGCCAAAATCCCTTCCCCTTTTTGCCGAAGCTTTGCATCCCTTTCTGATATTTGGCCTCAACATTCCCCCTCCATCCCTCTTCCTATACAATCACTTCCTTACTTCCCAAGAAGATCAGTTGATTGTGAGAATTATTACAAGAGTGATGCACTTGGAGCAGCAGTAAGAGGAGCCCAGACCAGGTTCATGGAGCGTCTACCAATGATAAGGTTGTAACTATTTGTAATCTTTACATATGAATAAAAGAATCCCGTTTCTGTCCCAAATATTGGGTTTTGTGCTTATTTGATTATTGCATTCACATTTGTATCTGAACCCTAAAAATGATAAATATAGAGATAATATCTTGTAGTTGTTTTCTAAATTGTTTGCAGGTCAGCTTTAGGAGGAGACCAACAGTGCAAGAAACTACAAAGGAGAATGAGGTCTACACCAACTGAAAGGATCTAAGGTACACCCTCTTCTCCTTCGCTTATATTTTAAGGTCAGATTGTTTGGGGTAGTTTATAAATAGGATTGTATTTTAACAGATATCAATGGTTTGCCTATACTTTGACCCAATATAGTAATAGGGGGATTTTCCCCGCTAGCATCTACCATGCTTTGTTTGCCTAACTTTCCCCTTTGACTCTTTTCTTCTATACCTTATGGTGTGTGTTTTATGTTTTCTTGAGCATTTTTTTCATGCATTAGTGAGATAACATTTGAATTTATATAATTTGAGTATCTCCCATTGGATTTGGAGCTAATTTCTATTAGTTTTGAAAATTTGAAATAAAAGAAAGGTGCTACAAGAATACCGTTATTCTTGTAGCACCTGAAATAATGATTGATTGAACGCGCTCAATCCTGAAAAATCATGTGAGTGGTTATGAGATTATGCCAGAGATCCAACAATGCCAAAACATTATAATTTAATCAAAATGAGTATCAAGATGATGATCTAGGAATATTGTGTTTGTACCTGCCAGTGTTTACATCAAATTGAGGTTTTTGGGCCACATTTTCAAACACAAATAGTGATGATTTTGAATTCTGTTAATATCTATATTGTGGCCTAACACGTGTTCTTCATATAAAAGAGGATTCTTTACATCATTTGATTGTCTAGGAAACTCCAGAAAGACCATCAGTTTGAAACCCTAGCACCTGCAGGTTAATGAGTATAATGACCCCCCAAAAAGGTGGATATATCAGTCGATTATAACTAGAAGGAATATAATTTCTTGAAGCATTCCTCTAGATCATGCAAAATTTTAAAAACTTAGGGTGGTTTGAGTTCTGTTGTACATTCTAAGGTTATCAAGAAGAAATATCCATACTTTTCACATAGAATTTCGATGGATTTGAGACAGTGGTAAGAAAATTGTTGATACACATGACAAAACATTCAATTGGAGCTGTTTGTAGACTGCCCATGTATGTGGAACAGTGGTGGAAAATGGAAATGATTCCTGTTGATCTTGTCAACCAGTTTCTGCTTCCAGAACATCAAAACCCCAACTGGAGTCAGGGAATTCCACATAAATGGCTGAAAGAGGAATGGCAAAGCGTTTTGGAAGAAGTTGAAGGTACATTAAATGTGAAGGGATGTTCTCTGTTGTTAATTGTTATCATATAATATTGTTAATGCACTTAAATGGAAATATCCCTTTGTGTTTTCTTTTTAATTTACCGAAAATCTTAACAAAATATCCAAGAGGGTACAAACTCATCTTGCAATTGCTGGTAAGAGTTTGTTTCATCAAGGCCTCATAAAAAATATGGTTTTGTATGCATTGAGAGAGATTGAAATTTCGTGGAAATGTCTAATTAGTTCATTAAGTTTTGAAGAAAATGGATCAAAACAAATGGCCACTCTAGATAAGAAACCCAGGAAAGGAAAAGGATCTCCCAAAAATTCTGCAAGGTCACTAGAAGATTCTAATGTATCCAAAAGAACTAGGTCTCGCAAAAGGAAATATCAATTGTAGCAAGAAATCAAGCTAGAAATTGATTCCTCTGTTTTAAATCATGAAGTTAAAGGTTTTGACAGAGTTTACAATAAAAAAAATGGAAAAACACACAACAGAGTAGCTGAAGGAATTCAAATTGGAACTTGAAAAATAATATCATCATGAACCTATAGGGAAGATTACTAATAAAAACAGAGTAAGCTTGATAAGGGAAAACATGTTGCATATTACAAAAGCAGGCCTAAAACTAGGGAAACCAATAAACTAAGACTAAATTCTAAAGCCTTACTCAAGCCTTCTCTGAAAAAGGACAATCTGATTGTTCTTGATGATGATACATATGAGAATACCCCACAAAAAATAAAGGGAACAAAGAAACAATTATTAATTATAGAAACAGTAAATCCTGTAGCTGATATAGAGTAAGATCCTATCTATATCCCACAAATAGATGAGCTACCAGACATACAAGAAAAACAAATTTCAAAAAATTCTGCAAAAAAGGAAATTTGCAAAGGTATGTATGGATTTAGAGCAAGGAATCCCAAGTTATCTATTGATCTAAATATACCTGCACCAAAGGAAATTCCACAAGAGCTTGCAAAAAAAACCACAGAGATGTTGACACCTGAAGAGTATGAAGCCATCATTGTAGATCTTAGGTAGCAAAATCAGAAGTTAGTTGTGCAAAATTTGAAGTACTTTGTTTTAGTCATTGGATTTTATCATGGTTTTCGCACAACTGGAGGTGAACTTTAAAAAACCAAAAGAGGTTTTTTCAATAACGGGTGATTTAATAAAACCTCTCATAGTTTTTCAAAAACTATCACAGTTTGAGATATTCAAAGAGTTATTTGAGAACTATTTTCAGGATTTCGCCAAAATCAGTTTCATGTTTTAGACACTAACTTTGGGCATGTTCTCTGAGTAACGTGAGATGGATTTTAAAAAATTGGAATTTTTTTTTGTCAAGAATGTGCTGATTTAAAAACAAATCTCTCAATTTTTACATAGGTATCAAATTTTGGGAGATTCGAAGAGGTCTTTGAGACCTATTTTTCAAAATTTCGCCAATTTATTTCTTGCAAAAAATCTTAATCAATCTCATCTCCTATTTTTTAGGGATCTTGAAATCAATTATTTGGATATTTTGAGGATTTGTTGCATAATTTATCTGAACATATAAGATCCTTATGCATTTATGAAGCATAGAGGATAGGTTTTAACCCCTATTTTCAGTACCCCAACTGTAGTAGTATATTTGACACAAATTTGTCCCAGATTTGGGGTTTTAGTTGCCAAATTTCATGAGGATGACCACTAATTCAAATTTTATTCCTTGATTTATGGATATGATGGATAGATTTGACTCCCCAAAAGGTTGTAAAGTGGTTAATAATCATCTTTCTATATAAACATGAAAGAAAGATGAATTTTGGAGGGGGTTGGAAGTAGTGGTATTTTGGAAAAGACTACGTTTCTGATTGTAAAGGCTAAGACTTATTTGATTTTGCATTAAATGGAAAACACTATCTGACAGTTACACTTCTCTTATTTTATTTTATTCTTTCTTTTCTTACTTGAATGCATATTTATCTTTTGTGAAGCATTTGATATATCTTGTTTATGATTTAAGCGAGTAAAGATTTTGTTGATTGCTTGTGCATTACCTGATTTGTGTTTAAGTAAATATTTCTTGTTCTTGAATGATATTTAGGATCAAGAATTTCCTATGTGAGCGAACAGATTGGAAACTTACATATCTTTTTCTTTTATGATATAATCTACTATCTAATTCATCATATTGACTACCATTTACTAAGCAAGTCTGATAGGAACTTGCTCTTGTGATCTGAGATTGCTATTGTTATTTTACCCACTGCTTAACCTTGAAACCAATTTCAAAACCCAAAATAAACCTATTTTCATAAACCTTTCCAATAATTTGATGATGCCCTAGCTTTCCCTTTAACATTCAAGTGCAAATTTAGGGACTAACAGTAATCGTAGACATACAACTACAAAATTACAGGAAAATAATAAAAAACAGTAAAATCCTATCTTGTAGGAGAAAAACGATCTAAAATCAATCTAGTTTATGTGTGTAGATAAATGATCTAAAATGTTGAACTCATTCTTCATTAAGACCATTTAAGTTGTTGCATTTGAATTAGATAACAATCATGACAAATGCTATTTTTTTTTTAATATTGCATAACCTAAATCAATTTACAGTTAAATAAATCAAATTAAATGATAATAATAATCTTTAGAAAGAAATTTCAAAAGACTATAATTATAAAATATTAAATGAAAAACTGAAAAAAAGTTCAGATTCCATTCAATCTTACATAAAGCAATGATAAATAGAAATGAGTATGGATTTTATTACTCTGATAAAGACAGTCATATATAGCTTTTGATACCAGTTCCCAAATTCAATGCATCACTACCTCATAAAAATGTTGATACATCAATTGCTCGTAAAGACTCTATTTTTATCCCTCTAAAAAAACACAGTTTACAAAGGAAAGAATAATGAAGAAATGATAACAATCATTTTCTCCTCTCCAAAGATTTTCCCCCTTCAAGACTCATCATACTTTGTTTTATAATAGCAGAGTTAGGATACCCAAAGTTTGGTTACAAAACTGATAATCAAGAATAAACAACACTCTCCTGAAGACTAGGGCATCATCCAATCATTCGAGACAAGAGTAAATGGCAGGGTTTCTAAGAAGTTGAAAATTAAATCATTCCAACGATTTTCTGTATGAGTTAACCCAAATTACACCAGAAATAAAATAAAATTCCATTGATATTGTTGAATCCTCTCTGGTAGAAATTTGATGCATTGGTGAGGCTTTTAGCAAGAAATAAGGCAAATTTAGTCAAAAACCCAAAAGATCATAAAAAACAGATGTGATATCATAAAGCCTTTGTAGTCTATAACACAAATTTTACCATAGCCTTTTTTTATTTAAAAAAAGTGATGGCCATAACTTTGTTGTGGTAGCTTGATTTCTCATAGACTAACAATTTCAAAGGAATTCTCTTGAACAAGAAACTCTTAGACTATGTTTCTAGTGTCTTATTAATTCAACACACATGTCATCTCTCATTAAGGTCTTCATCGACAATTTCATTAATTGATACAGGGGTGATTTGTTACATACTCATAATAAATGTGATCCCAAAGGTAATGAGTCTCAACTAGCAAATATGCTTAAAATTTTTCCAAGAGGAGTTATATAAAAAAACTCGCCATATCGCCATGTTAATTCAAATATATCCATGTTTCCAATGGGTAACTCAACACTAGATAATTCTTACATTGATAACGAAACAAGATGCGTGTGCATAAAAGGAAATTATCATGACTCAAAAACTTAATAAAAAAACCTTTAAAGTGTCAATAACTAGTTTGAAAATGAATACGTGACACAACATAATAGATAAATAATTCTTGAGTTCAAAACCATCATACCACCGTGGCCAATGTAAAATAGAACTAGAAAATTCAGGTTGTGAAGATGATGGATTTAACCAATTCAAGCTACAGAAATAGACCTTCTAATGACACTTATGACCTTGAGTTAAAATGCCATATAAAGCATCAAAAGCATCGAGAGGTAGAAATATTACCCATAATCGTGTTTGGAATTTCATGCTTGTAGCCATGAAATTCCAAAATGAAAAATAAATCATGATGAGCGCAAATAATTGACTTTAAAATAATTTTTCAATAATTCACCAAATCGAAATGATATAATTAATGTCCAGGAAAAAAAAAAAAAACTTATACAATCAATCATTTATGGCAACATATTAAAAATAGGGAATCCATCTTATTTAGAAGAAATGGAGAGACTTATTTTTGACCAACATAGGGATAATGGTCCACTGAGAGAAACACAACTATAGACAAACCTGTCAAACTATGTTTTGTCGTACGACCCATAACTGCATGCTTTTAGAGATGTACGCGACTGTCCCTACTGCACACCCGTATACACATGCTTGTCTCCACTGGCACCTAGGTACATGTATAGAAATCATGTATGGAAAATTTTGTACGACACAACTCTTCCCTGTGGCTTCGCTTGAATGAAACCCACTTGTGGTAGCCTTTGTTCTCTCTTATCCTTGATCTGATCTCTAGATGGAAGTACTTCTCCACCTATCCAATATCTTTAATGATAGTCATTCGTGATCCAATTCTCTCTATCCTCTTTCAATATCTCTCGATCAACCCAATAAAAATGTCTCAAGTGTCTTCCTCCTTCACCCTAGCCTTGATTTTATAATCATGATTTATAATCTATTTCTAATCTCCAAAGTGATTGACAAGTGAGATCACTTCTCACTTCACTTGATATTTATATTACATGCTAATTACTTTTAGCATTTCCTTAAATAACTCAATTAATTAAATAATTGATTAATAAAATCACTTTACTTTAATAATTTCTTTAACTAAAGTATCGTTACCAAGATAAAAGGATTTGAATGACTTTCACATGCTAGACATGAATCCTATGTGGAAATACATGTCTGATGCTACATGCATCAACACTCTCTCTTAATGAGGAATGTATTATGCACCACTCCAAGTTTGTCTCTAAAGAACACAAACTTCCCTTTCTCCAAGGTCTTGGTCAGAGTATTTGCAACTTTATCATCTATGGAAATATATTGAAGCTTCACTGCTCCCTTGTATATCATATCCCAGATGAAATGGTATCTGATATCAATATGCTTGGACCAGTCATGGAATAATTGATTCTTCAAGAGTTTGATACAACTCTTATTATCGTAGTATATCACCGTAGGCTTGAACTCTTGATCAAATAAACCTATAAGCGATTTACAAAGCCAAATAGCTTCACAACTAGCCATTCTCACTACCATATACTCTTCCTTTATTGAACTAAGTGCTACAGAAGTTTGCTTCTTGATGAACCAAGTAATCACTGTTGATCCCAAGTTGAAGTATCACCTTGAGGTGCTCTTTCTGTTTGCTACACTTCCTTCCCAATATGAGTCTTTATATCGCTAGAAATCCACTCCATCTTCTCCAAGATATCTCAATTCATACTCCATTGTACCTCTCAAGTACTTGAGCACATTTTTTTTCTGCGATCCAATGCATTTGACTTTTCTCCACCATGAACCGAATCAAGGTGTTCACATCAAAACAAATATCTGTCATGGTGTAGACCAAATACATCAAGGACTCTATCAGCTACCTGTATATCCTGGGATCTACCAACTCTAAATCTGAAGTGATCACCTTCTTCAGATTGGTAACCATAGGTATAGCCATCAGTTTACAGTCCTCCATCCTGAATCTCCTCAAGATCTCTATTGCATACTTTCCTTATCCAAGGAATATCTCTCTTGATACTTTCCATACCTCTAATCCCAATAATTAATGCATCAAGCCAATGTCCTTCATCTTGAACTCGCTAGCTAAGTCTGCTTTGCACCCTGCAATAAGTTCCTCTACACCCGTGAGAAATAAATCATCAACATATAGAACCAATATGAGAGGATCCTCTCCAACAAGTATGAAGTACACATTAGAATCCACATCACTCTTGGTAAATCCCATACTCTACAAGTATATTTCAATCCTGGAATACCACACCCTGGGTGCCTGTTTGAGTCCATACAAGGATTTCTTAAGTCTACACACAAGAGACTCCCTCCCATGTACATCAAATACCTGAGGTTATTCTATGTATTCTTACTCCTCAATGATATCATTGAGGAAAGTTGTTTTCACATCCATCTGATGTATCCTCCACCTCATAACTGAAACAATAGAAATAATAGCTCGAATAGAAGCATATTTGGTGACTGGAGAAAATGTCTCCTCAATGTCTACTACCTCTTTCTAGGAGAACCATCTCGCCACAAACCTCACCTTGAAATTCTCGATGCTACCATCTCCAACATGCTTCATATTTTAGAGCCACCTATAGCTCACAAATGAATTCTCCTCCAGTCTTGACATTATGTCCCAAACATCATTCCTCATAATAGAAGTGTATTCCTCTACCATGGCATCCCACCATACCTACAGATCTACTTCTTCCTCAAAACGTGAAGGATCAACATCAATGATGTTACTCATAAGCGCCATATAGTTTGGAAACTTATTCAAAGGCCTGTGCTCTCTGATTTCACTCCTAGGAGCCTCATCAACATCCTTTTATTTCTATAATAGCTACGAGGGTCTCCCAATAGGACTAGAAGGGGATAAAGCCTCATCCCCACCTGAAGTATGAACCATTGACTGTTTCTCATCCTCTGGAGCCTGCTTCTCCTTGTCCTATGTCACTGCTAATGACTTATGAGATCTCCTAGATGAAAATTTACCCTTGAACTTAACATCTCTGCTCACAACTATCTTCCTCTGCACTAGAATGAAGATCCTTTAAGCCTTGTAGGTATCTATGTACCCCACAAATACACCCTTCTATCCTAAAGGTTCTAACTTCATCCTCTTTTCCGCATGCACATGGATGTAGACTAGAAAACCAAAGATCCTCAAATGTCCTATCTTTGGCTCCACTCTTGAGAATGCCTCCTCTGGAGTATTGTCCCCCAATATCTTGTGAGGACTCTTATTCTGCACATACATTGTCTTATTACATTCCTCTGCCGACAAAAACATAGACAATTCCCAGTCATGTATCATAGTCTTGGCAGAACCAATGATGGATCGATTCTTTCTCTTTGCAACCCCATTCTGCTGAGGATTGTATGAGAAATTGAACTCTCTCTTGATCCCTGTCCCCTTACAGAAATACTTGAAGTCATTGGAGGTGTACTCTCTCCCATTATTCGACCTCAAGACCTTGATCTTCTTACCTATCTAGTTCTCCACTCGAGATTTAAACTCTCTGAATTGAATGAAGACCTCATCCCTGGTCTTCATAAAGAAGATCCAAGTTTTCCTGGAAAAATCATCAATAAATGTCACATAATATGATGATACCTGTAATGATGCTATTGACATTGGCCCACTCACATATGAATGGATAATATCCAATATCCCTTTGGAACTACTGTCATTTCTTAGAAAAGCATCCTTGGCATTATTTCCAAGTCCACACCCTTTGCGCACTACCTGATACTCAATATTGACCTTTGGAAGACCTGTAACAATTCCCCTCAAAATTGGAAAAGCCCTGTAGTGTAGGTGTCCCAACCTCCTGTGCCACAACTCACATAGGTTGTCACTATCGTGTACCAAATATTGGACATGATTTCCCTGCAACTTGTATAAATTTCCTTCTCTAACCCCAATGACCACTACGTTGTCTGGGATAAGTTTCTCTGGATGTATGACTACTTTTCCTCTCTGAAAAGCAAGGGAAAAACCCATTTCCTCCATAGTTGAGATTGAAAGAAAATTCTTTTTCAAACTGGGTATATAAAGAACATCTTAGGCATCTAAAGAACCTCTTGACTCAATCTAGAATGTGACTGTTCCCTCTCCCTTCACTGCATACTTGGAATCATCACCAAGATGCACATGAAAATATGAGTTCCTCTCCGTTAGATTACTAAATAGATCTAGTGATTTTGTCATATGATGAGATGCACCATTGTCCAAGAACCAAACACTCCTCATAGTTGTTCCGGTAGAAAGGAAAGAAACCAATGATTCATCCTTCTCAAACTTTGTTGCAAAGTCATCAAGTTGCGTTTCTGCTGATAATGTTGTCTATGTCTTTCCTTTACCCTTATTCTTCTTTGGACAATGAGATGCATAATGCCCATTCTTATGACACACAAATCACTTGATTTTACTCAAGTCCTTCTTCTTCCTTGGCTGCGATGATCCTCCATCACTGATACCCTTCTTGTTAGAACTCTTTCATTTACCATTCTTCATCTTACTGAAAAGATCCAATTTCTCCTCACTACCTCCCTGCTTGCTACTCTTAGATGCCTCTCGAGTCTCTTCCTGGATGCAATCATCCCAAAGTCTCTACCAATTTGGGATATTTTCTCAAGTGCAAACTCCTTTGACAAATGGTTCCCAAGACTTGGGAAGATAATTTAATTCCACATTCACGAGATCTATGTCCTCTGTTTTCTCTCCTATGGATGCAAGATGATCACATACCCGTGTGATCCTCATGAGATTGCTGGTAAAATTATCAGATCTAGACATTTGCACCGATATGAGTTTATTCCTTAAGACCATCTTCCTATTCATGTTCTTTCTCTAGAATAAACTTACCAAGGCATCAAACATATTTTTGGTTGTCTTCTTCTTAGATAGGTGAGGAATTAGATGATCTCTTTCTTTTTGTGGGCTTCCAAAGATGTCATATTTGTTGGTGGAGTAACTAATTTGTCCACTAACTCCCAATAGTCATACTTCTTCAATGATAAAATTACTCTTGTTTTCCAAGATAGGAAGTTGGATGTTCCATCCAATCTGTCTTCAACACTCAACAGTGTTGTTTCCATCCATAACACCTGATAAACTACTCTGGAAATAACATGCTGCTGAAAAATTCCCCTGTACGAACTTGTATGTGTTTTCCATGACTGGGACCCGCATATGTACACATTTGTGCTCACTGACACCTGCGTATGTATGCACCTATGCTCACTAACACCCATGTATGTACATTCATGTGCTCACTGATACTAGTGTATGTACGCACGTGTGCTCACTTACACCCGTGTATGTATGCTCTGGTCGCTTCTTGCAACCTGCGTACAACTCCATAAACCTGCAAAACCCTAGTTCTGCTCCAAAATCACTGTTTCTATGAAATATATCCTTTGATTTATTGTTGTTGTTTATGAATATACTAATATCACCTACATATATTATAGAAATACTATCAAATGATAGGGACTTAAGATCTGGATTCCCTTCAAATCCTGTGCTATGATACCATGTGGGAAACCCCTTACTCCGACACCTAGGTATCTTGTTATCTAGTGATTTCCTTACTACAAATCAAATTAGCAACTCAAAAAAAAAAATACATTGTTGAAATATTCAACTTTAAACATGCAATGGAAGAAAAAACTAGAAACCAAATCATGCACACATAAAAACCAATTTTTTCGGGTAGATACCCCTGGAAAAACCCCAAAGGGAAAAAAAGTGTTGAGAATTATTTTACTATGCTAAATCAGGGTTCCTATAATAGGAATAATGGCCCACTTAGAGAAATAAAAGTGCATAAAAACCCAAAAAAGTATTTTCCACTATACGATCCAAAACTACACGTTTTTCAAGATGTATGCGACTATCCCTACTGCATACCCGCGTACACGTGCCTATCTCCATTGGCACTTGAGTACATATACAAAAATCATGTATGGAAAGTTTTGTGCAATGTAACTTTTCCTCATGTCTTCGCTTGACTGAAACCCACTTGCGACAACCTTTGTTATCTCTTCTCCTTGATCTAATCTCTAAATCGAAGTCCTTCTCCACCTATTGAATATATTGAATCACAGTCCTTTGTGATACAACTCTCTTTGTCCTTTGTAAATTTCTCTTGATCAACCTGAAAATATGTCTCAAGTGTATTCCTCCTTCACCGTAGCCTTGCTTTTATAATCATGAAATATAATCTATTTCTAATCTCCAAAGCGATTGACAAGTGGGATTACTTCTCAGTTTACTTGAGATTTAGATTACATGCTAATTACTTTTAGCATTTCCTTAAATAACAAAATTAATTAAATAATTAATTAATTAAAAGAACTTTAATTTAATAATTACTTTAAATAAAGTAATGTTACCAAGATAGAAGGTTTTGGACGACTTTTGCATGCTAGACACCAAGCCTATGCGAAAATACTTGTCCAATGCTACATGCATCAACAAAAGGCAACTCTGTAGTGAGTTCCTCTTTTTTTTATTTGCATTTGAATAAAAGAGAGCAGAGAATAGGCTTCAACTTCTAGTTGGGTTTTCTCTCATATTGGGTTTCCCAGACATATTTTGTGTTTATTTGTGTGGATGGTGTGTTCTTTTTCCCATTTATTTCATTTTCATATTTAAGCTATTTTCATAATTTCAAGCAATAAGCTAGTAATCAGTAATCTGGGATCGATGAAAGTAATTTGCATAATCTAATATTTTACAATATTATAAGATCTGTTGGGATGAAATGTTCTAGTGGAATATCCATGGTAGTTTATATATCATATTAGTATCAGAGTATTTTTCTTTGGGGTATTTGTGAAAATATGCAAGATCCAGGAATTGTCTTAAGAAGAAAGTTGTAGAACCCTAGTCATGGCGGATAAGTATATTCACAACAAACCTCAAGATCCAATAGAAGAGATATTTGTGAGGTTGGAAGAGAAATTTAATGAAATCTCTTGCAATATGGCCCTCCTCATGGTATCTCTAGTAAACAAGCTCGGACCATTCAGGGAGGTTGGAGGATATAACTTAGATATCAAATTAGAGGGGAAACCAAGAGATAATGAAGACCCATAAAAGGAGTCGAGGAAAGAGCCTGAGAAAGAGAAACCAAGTTCCAGTGTCATTACACCTTCATAGTCTTTATTCAAAATGACAACAAAAGTTGTTATCAATCCATACCAAGGTGAGATCGATGCACTAAAGTTGAATCATTAGTTGTATAAATTAAAGGTCTATTTCAATGTTCACAATATAGATGAGGAGAAAAATATCTCATTTGTCAGATTGAAACTAGACGACTATGCATTAACCTTGTGGGAAAGCCACACATAGGCACTTAATATGGAGGGTGATAAAATAATAACTAAGTGGGAGGATTTGAAAACCCTAATTAAGTACTAATTATACCCTATCGGTTATGTAGAGGACTAACGGATCTGTTGGCATTAATTTAGAAAAGGCAAGGGAAAACTATGTAAGAGTACACTGAATTTAGAAATATCGCTATCATGTTGGGTATCTCTCCCAAGAACCCAAATGTACTCCTCAAGTATCTGAGGGTTCTACACAGTCATTTTAAAAAACAAGTGATGCTCTTTAAGCCCAAGACAATTGAGGAGGCCTATGTGCAAGCTCAATATCTGGAAAATATAGGCCACAAGAAAGGACAACCAAGTGGTTTCAAGCAGAAAGAGAACCAAGATGCTTCCAAGGAGGGGAAGAAAAAGTGGAAAGGGAATTACAAGAAGATGAAAGACACTACACATCAGTGCAAAGGTCCAACTAACCACAACAACCATTGCAATATCAACAGTCACACTAAATAAAAGTGTTGGAAACTATGTCCAAAGTTGAACCCTAAGAAGTGAAAGAAAGATACCAAGAAGAAGAACCTTCTAGCCACATATTCAAGCAATCACATAGATAGAAACTCATATGTGGATGAAAATATTTCCTGCACTTCAATGCATAAGGAGGTGAATTTGAGTAGCTTTCATCACAAGGAAGAGAAGGAGATGACAAAACCCTTCCATAACAAGATCTTGGTTAAGAAGACCAAGGTAGACACGTTACTTGATTATGGTTCATAGGTCAATCACATAGAAACCGATCTCATCAACAAGCTTGGGTTGGAGGTTCAAGGTCATCCTATCCCATATCCATTGGGGTGGGTAAACAAGGATGCATAGATCAAGGTCACGAAACTATGTAAGATCAAACTTGTTGTAAGTGCAGATTTTATTGACGAAGTGGAGTTAGATGTAATACCCCTTGATGTGTTTGGAGTAATACACTCTAACTTCGTTTATAATGTGACTATGGGAGGCCCAAAAAATGTTGTTTATGGCCTCAAAGCGGCCCCAAATTTTTAGGACCTGAAAGGCTAGAAAAAATATGCTAAGATGAAAACTGAAATTGCCAAGATGAAATATGTAAATGAGCCAGTTGGAATAGGTGGGTGGCCACCGATATACACCTAGATAAATCCTCCCCCCTTAGGAAGAAATGGTCTCCATTGCATTGAGTTCCCCCATAAGATGAGGAAATTTCTACTGAATTTGGATCGGGTGAACCACTTGCCTTGGTTTAGGAGCTACCTTGTTTTGACAACCCAATAAATATGGAGCCTCTATTAGCGAGTTCCCTTGACCTGTGTTTCCACGATATGATCAATGGATGCCTATTCCATGCAGTCAGGGTTGATATATGTGGGTGTCAACTGTTGTGCTATCTCCGAGGTTTCCAATAATGGTGGAAAATATGGCCGGAGGAGGTCCACATTAATTAAAGGATGCAATCCAAGGAAGGGGGGAATGTTGAGCTCAAAATAATTATCACCCACAACCTTGGTGATGGTGTAAGTTCCATAGCGAAGTGGACAAAGCTTTCGATGGGGCCCTGTCAAGTGTTCTTTCTGCAAGTGAAACCAAACTTTATCTCCCACCTGAAACTTGTGTGGCACCCGGTGTTGATCATGGTTCTTCCCGTACTTGGCATTGGACTTCTGTAAAATATCCTGAACCTATTGGAGGATGTGATGGATCTCCTCAATGAACTGGGTAGCTTTTTCGGCTTCAGTTTGAGCATGGGACAAGTCTACTTGGGTGTTCGTAAGGGGTTTCACAACATCCATGGGAACCAATGGTTGAAGTCCCAACCCCACCTGAAAGGGGTTGTGACCGATTGAGCTATGTATGGCTATGTTGTAGTTGTGTTGAACATAGGGAAGACTCTCATCCCATGTGCGGGAATTCTTGGAATTGTACATGAACAGGATATGCACGATCATTCAATTGACGACCTTGGATTGACTATCCATCTAGGGGTGGAAGTCAGTGAATTTGTTGAGCTTGGTATCCAATAGTGACCAGAGGCTTAGCCAGAATGTGTCGAAGAACCGTCTGTCTCGATCTGAGATGATGTTTTCTGGTATCCCAAAATGTACTCACGCTTGTTCAAAGAAGATCTTGGCAGTGGCCTCTGTTGTGATGCTCTTCTTGTAGGTGACCAAAATCACCATTTTAGAAAAATGATCAACCACCAAAAAACACATTCATTTCCCGGCTTAGTTGATGGAAGGCCCGACATGTAGTCCATCAAGATGGATTCCCAGGGCCTTTCAGGAGTAGGAAAAGGGGTGTACATGCGTTGTTTCTTAATGGCCAGTTTTGTAATGGCACATGTAGTGCAGGACCTGATACACTTGCTGACATCCTGTCGAAGTTTTGACCAATAGAAATGTTGTTGCACAACTGCCACTATCTTTTTTACGCCGAAGTGTCCTTCCACTCGACTGTAGTGGGATTCCCAAATCAAGTTTGCTCACTTGCTTGATAGAACACATAGATGGCCCAGATGGAACAACAACCCATATTGAATATGGAAATCAATGACAATTGTGTTTTTCCCTAGAATTTGGTAGGTAGAAGAGAAGTCAGGATCTCTCTCATAGAGTTGGGGCCACCCGGAGGTCTCATGGCAACAGGAGTTTATTACCATGGTGGGTGTTGCAACAGGAGGGAGGCTGAGGCAATTAAGGACGTGGTTGGTGATTCCTATCTTATACTTGATGTTGATATGGAATTTCTGCAAGTATGTGGACCACTTCTGATGGCGGTCATTCTGTAATTTTCCTTGTATCTGCATGAACTGTAGCAACTTATGATTGGTGTGGATCATTGTCTCCTTCTCGAGAATGTAATTCCTCCACTAGAGAAAGGATTGCACAATGGATTACATTTATTTGTCGTAAGTAGGGTACTTTTGGATGACATATGATAGTGTCTCACTATGATAGTCCACATGGTATCCATGATGAGTGAGAATTGTGCCCACAACATAATCAAAAGCATCTGTCTCGATCTCAAAGGGATGTTGCAGGTCAGGTAAGGAGAGCACTGGGGTTGAGCACATGATTTGGTTCAAATAATTGAACACTTTATTTTGTGACATGACACACATGAAATTTTCCTTACCACCACCTCTAGTTACTTGGCTGAGGGCACATGCAATATGGGAGAATCCCAACACAAACTTGCGATAGAAATTGGCAAGGTCTAAAAATCTATGAATCTCAGTCAGTTTGGTTGGGGATGGCCAATCATGAATGACCTATATCTTGGATGGATCCACATGCACCCCATGCTCATAAAAAATGTAGCCTATGTATTGGACCCTGTCCATGCTAAAGGAAATTTTTTCCAAATTTGCATATAGCTTGCGTTGACGCAGAGTGTGTAGAGCCTACTGAATATGCTACAAGTGTTCTGCCCAATTATTGTTGTAGATGAAGTTATCATCCAGATACACCACCACAAAACAATTGGTGAGAGGTCGAAAGATATCATCCATCATCCTCATGAAATTTGTTGGGGAATTCTTCAAACCAAAGGGCATGACCAACAATTCAAAAAGACTTTCTTTGGACTTGAAGGTGGTTTCCATACATTTGTCTCCTCTATTGGGACTTGATGATAGACAAAATTTAGATCAATCTTACTGAAGTATTTGTCCCCATTGAGATGGTCAAGGAGATCATCTATTCGGGGAATCAGGTATCGTTTCCTCACTGTGATTTTATTTAGGGCCCAATAATTGATGCAGAGTTTCTAGGCTCCATCTTTCTTCTGCACAAACATGATTAGGATTCCACATGGTGATGAACTGGGTCAGATGTTCCCCTTTTGGAGTAGCTCTTGGATCTAATGCTTGATCTCCTCTTTTTCTAACAGATTTCAATGATAGATTGGCCCATTGGGTAGAAATGCGTTGAGGGTTAGATCAATTGAATGCTTGACTTGACAGTTCAGAGGTACCCCAGTGGGTGAGGAGAATATGTCTTTGTATTCTTCCACAAACTTATCCACTTGTTTCTGTTTCATGGAGAGTTCGACCATAAAGGCCATGGATGTGGCTACAACCTTCCTCTCACTTTGAGAGCAAATCATGAAGAAGACAAAATTTCCGGTCTAAGAGATGACCTTCTTGCATTGCTTTGCAGAGATCAAGGAAATGGTAGTAGGTGGGACTACCTCGAGTATCCTGTACAATTTCCTATCCAAGTGATCCAAATTTTATGAGAAAAACAAAATGAATACAGATTATTATCAAAATATGCTTAACACAAAATAACAGATATACTGTAAAATTTGTTTCTATTCAATAAGGAAATAAGTTGAAACTGTAAAATGCAACGGAAAAAAAGCTTACTAGAATGGTGGCAGCTTATCTCTGAGAAGAGATGTGACGACCGCGCTCATTCGCAAGAATATCATTACAATGAGGCTTTGAAGGCCTATTTACAATAAACAAGAATGTCAAAAACCCTAGACATCCAAAAACCTAACCCTAGGAGATGAAGTGCCAAAAGTCATGTGGGCCACGTTTGGGTAAGTTAGTACATCAACTTCTCGTGGTCGTAACTTTTGCATACGATATCCACTTTAGGCGCACGATAGCTCGTTGGAAAGGTCTATCTGAGGAATACACATGTTTCCATCAAAATCTAACTTCATCTACTGTTTAACTGTGGCGAGCCCTAAAAACGTTGTTTAGGGCCTCAAAACAACCCCAGAAGTCAGGGACCTGAAAACTAGGAAAAAACTACCAAACTGGAAAACTGCTAAAATGAGCCAGTTGGAATAGGTGGGAGGCCACCAAAATCCATCTGGACCAATACTCCCCCATTATTAAGTAATGGTATCCATTGCATTGAGTTCCCCCATTAGATGAAGACATTTCTACTGAATTTGGCCCCGAGTGGGCCACTTGCCTTGGTGCAGGAGCTGCCCTGCTTTCGCAACTAGATAAAGATAGATCCTTTGTTGGCGAGTGCCCTTGACCTTTTTGTCCACAATATGATCACTAGATTCCTGTTGTATGCAATCGGGGTTGAGCTCTATTGATTTCATTTGTTTTTCTATCTCGGAGGTGTCCAATAATGGTGGGAAATAAGGTCGAAGGAGATCCACGTTGAATACTGGGTGCAAGGAAGGGAAAGGAGGAATGTTGAGATCAAAATCATTATCACCCACAACCTTGGTGATGGTGTACGGACCATAATGGAGTGGGTGAAGCTTTCGATGGGGTTCTGTAAGGTGTTCTTTTTGCAAATGAAACCAAACTTTGTCGCCCACATGATTGTACTTGTCATTGAACTTCTGTAGGATATCCTGAACCTGTTAGTGGGTGTCCTAGATCCTCTCAATGAAACAAGTGGATTTGTCAGCTTCATTTGGAGTAGGAGATGAGTCAGCCAAGGTGATTGCAATGGGTAGTGAAACATCTATGGGACCCAATGGTTGGAATCCAAACCCCATCTGAAAGGGGTTGTGGCCGGTTGAGCTATGTAGGGCTCAATTGTATCTATGTTGGACATAAGGAAGAATATCATCCCATGTGCGAGGGTGATTGGAATTATACATATGAAGGATATGCATGATAATTCGATTTACGACCTCAGTTTGGCCATCTGTCTATGGGTGGAAGCTCGTGGATTTTGTGATCTTGGTGTCCAGCAGTGGCCAGAGGCATGACCAGAATGTGCTGAGAAATCGACTATCCCGATCTGAGACAATGGTTTATGGGATTCCAAAATGTACCCAGACTCGTTCAAAGAAGATCTTGGCAGTGGCCTCTGTTGTGATGCTCTTCTTGCAGGTGGTCATAATCGCCATCTTAGAAAAGCGATCAACAACCACAAAAACACAGTCATTTCCCCGCTTGGTGGGTGGGAGGCCTGAAATGTAGTCCATTGAAATGGATTCCCATGGTCTGTCAAGAGTAGGTAGAGGGGTATACATGCCCTATTTATTAGTGGTTAATTTGGAAATAGCTAGGTAGTGCAGAACCTGATATACTTGTTGACCTTCTGTCAAAGTTTCGGCTAGTAGAAATGTTTCTACAACATTTCCACTATCTTTTTGATGTCGAAGTGTCTTTCCACCCGACTATAGTGGGCTTCCCAGATCATATTCTCTCACTCGCTTGATGGAACGCAGATATGGCCCAGACGACACAACAAGCCATCCTGAATATGGAAATTAGCGACAACTACATTTGTGCCCAACATTTGGTAGGTGGTGGCGATGTTCGGGTCTGTCTCATAGAGTTGGGGCCATCCATAGGTCTCATGGCCGTAAGAGTCTATCACCGTGGTGAGTTCCACGACTTGCGGTATGCTAGGGAAATCAACGGTGCAGTTGGTGCTTCCTATTTTATACTTGATGTTGTGGTGGAATTGATGCAAGTATGTGGACCACTTATGATGGTTGTCATTTTACAATTTGCCTTGTGTCTGTATGAACTGCATTGGCTTATGATCAGTGTGGATGATTGTCTCCTTCCCAAGAAATCAATGTCTCCACTGGCGGAAGGCTTGCACAATGGAGTACATTTATTTGTCATAAGTAGGCTACTTACGGACAACATATGATAGTGTCTCACTATGATAGGCCATGGGGTGGTCATGCTGAGTGAGAATGGTGCCCACAACATAGTCAGAAACACATGTCTCGATCTCAAAAGGTTGTTGCAGGTTCGGTAGTGAAAGTACTAGGGCTAAGCACAAGAATTTCTTCAAATCATCGAATGTTTTTTGTTGGGAACGACCCCACACAAATTTCCCCTTAGCACCACCCCTGGTTACTTGGCTAACGACCCATGCAATATGAGAGAATCCCAACATGAACCTGCAGTAGAAATTGGCAAGGCCCAAGAAGATCTGAAGCTCAGTGAGTGTGGTTGGGGTTGGCCCGTCATGGATGACTTGGATCTTGGTTGGATCCACATGTACACCATACTGATCAATGATGTAGCCTAGATAATGGACCCTATCCATGCCGGAGGAGATTTTTTCAAGGTTGGCGTATAGCTTGTGTTGTCGCAGGGTGTGCATAAGTTGTTGAATATGCTGCAAGTGTTTTGCCCAAGTCATGCTGTAAATGAGAATTTCATATAGATACACCACTATAAAATTATTGGTGAATGGTCATAGGTTATCATCCATCATCCTCATTAAAGGGCTGGAGCATTTGTCAAACCAAAGGGCATGAGCAACCATTCAAAAAGACCTTCCTTTGACTTGAAGGCAGTCTTCCATACATATTTATGTTCTATTGGGACCTGGTGGTAGCCTGACTTCAGATCAATATTATAGAATTATTAGTTCCCCGTGATCTGATCAAGGAGGTCATTGATTTGGGGAATTGGGTACCGGTTTCTGACTGTGATTTTATTCAGGGCCTGATAATCAATGCAGAGTCCCTAGGTTCCATATTTCTTCTGTACCAACACGATTGGGCTCCCAAAAGGTGATGATCTGGGATGGATGTGCCCCTTGTGGAGAAGTTATTATATCTATCACTTGATCTCCTCATTCTCTAACAGAGAGTGGTGGTAGACTGACCCATTGGGAAAAGGTGTGTCGAGGGTTAGAGCGATGGGGTTCTTGACCTGATAGTGCAGGGGTACCCCGATAGGTGAGGAGAATATATCAGAGTATTCTTCCATGACCTTATCCACCTTCTTCTACTGTGTGGAGAGGTCAGCCACAGAGACCATTGATGTGGCTGTGATATTTTGCTCATTTTGAGAGCGAATCACGAAGAAGACAAAATTCCCTATCGGTAGGCCGCGCCCCAGGATGAGATGTCCAGAAACTCCATTTCGGCCTGGATGTATCTATGCAGACCATCATGATAATTGAGAACCAGATGTCGCTCATAATATTTGATACCCAACTTGGTGCACAAGCTATGGAAGACATTTGTGAACTCAGGCACTGCTTGGTCTCTTTCTTGCCGCAGTGTGGTCCATTTTGTGTACAGGTCGTCATAACTTCCAACATGGTAGTATTGTTCCTTAATAGCATCCCTGAAGGACTCCCAAGTGACCATGACTGTAAATAGTGAGGGTTCCTCTATTTCCTTATGCTCATAGAAGGTTTCCCACAAATATTTGACATGGGGAACGACACTGATGAGAACAAAAGTAATCTTTTCTCTATTCGAGAAGTTATGGATAGAGAAATACCCTTCTAGCAGATTCAACCATTTTTATACAACATCTGCGTCTATATAACCTTCAAATATAGGAATATCGAAGTTGATTTGTACCTTGAAGGGGGCGACGCTTCCGTTTGAGGAAGATGCGTTACCTGTTGGTAGCCACCGAAGGATTTGCGCAAAACTATCCATTTACTCGTTCCTTTGTTGTGTGAAGGATTCCTCGAGCAACATTTTGAAGGGATATCATGTCTCATCATATTTCTTTTCTCCTACCATGAGAGGTTGCTTGTATGTGCGAGAGAGTTTTTCCTCAAGAGAAACAAGATCGAGACCTAATTCTTTGTACCCTGACCTCATTGGGGACATGCATTAAGAACGATAAGGAGAAGATTGCTTTGATACCACTGATATGGATTTATGAGGAGAACAAAATGGATACATATTATTATCAAAATATTCTTAACACATAATAATAGATATGCAGTAAAACAAGTTTCTATTCAATAAGGAAATAAGTTAAAATTGTAAAATGCAGCGGAAAACAAGCTTTCTAGAATGGTGGCATCTTATCTCTGAGAAGAGATGTGACCACTGCACTCATTCGCAAGAAGATAATTAAAATGAGGCTTTGAAGGCATTTTTACAATAAAAAGGAATGTCAAAAACCTTATACATCCAAAAACCTAACCCTAGGAGATGAAGCGCCAAAAGTCATGTGGGCCCCGTTTGGGTAAGTTAATACATCAACTTCTCAGGGTAGTAACTTTTGCATACGATCTCTGTTTTACATGCATTATAGCTCGTTGGAAAGGTCTATCCGAGGAATACACATGTTGCTGTCGAAATCTAACTTTATTGATAGTGTGACTATGGCGAGCCCTAAAAATGTTGTTTAGGGCCTCAAAATGGCCTCAAAAGTCAGGGACTCGAAAACTAGGAAAAAACTACCAAACTGGAAAACTACCAAAATGAGCTAGTCGGAATAGGTGGGAGGCCATCGACATCCATTTGGATCACCAAGGTAATAATAACACTGTGAGGCATAGACTCATATAAAACATGACATTTCCATAAATAAGGTTGGTCTAAAAGAACATCACAAACTTCAAGAGGAGCAACATCACACAATACCTCAACTTTTAAGGGCTTGATGTTGTAGGACATGGGACACTGTTGGATGACACGAAAATTGCTTCCTTGGGGGAGCCATCTGATGGTGTATGGATACGAGTGCGGAATTGTCGGCATGTCTAGCTGCTCGATGACCTCCACTAAGATGAGGTTCTTCTTGCTACCATTGTCAACGATGAAGTGCAACAGAGTACTCTTCACCCACATCTATTAATGAAAGAGGAAATCTCCTTCCTATGGCTCATCGGGTTCACTGGGTTGGATCTTGGTGGTAGCAATGGTGGCACTAGGTTCCACATCAATAATTTGTCTCCCCTTTTCTGGTTCTGAATCAAAGTCAAAGCCTACATCTGATTTAGAGGATTTCACCTTAGCCACCAATGACTTCTTTGAGAGACAATCAACAATGTTATGCTAGGGGCTCTTATGGAAGTCACACCACTTCCCAATGTATTTCTTCATCTTTCCATTGTCCTTATTTGTTTGCGACTTAGAATGGTTGTCCTAAGGTTGTACATATTTTATCTTCCCTTTGTTCTACGGGTTGGGGTTGCCCTTTCCCTGCTTCTATTGTGAGGGGTTCCTAGACCCAAACTGTCACATATTTTGTTTGATCTTCTGCTCAATTTTGACAGCATATCAATAGGTCGTGCCCAAGGATAATATGTCCAAAAAATCCATTTCTTTCTGGATGTATTTATGCATACCACCATGGTACTTTAGCACCAGATGTCACTTAGAATATTTTATACCCAACTTGGTGGACAAGGTATGGAAGATATTTGTTAACTCTAGCATCGTTTGGTCCCTTTCCTGTCGCAGTGTGGTCCATGTTGTCTATAGTTCGTCATAACTTCCAACAGGGTAGTATATTTCCTTAATAACATCTCTGAAGGAATCCTAGGTGAGTGAAACTATAAATAATGAGGGTTCCTATGTTTACTTTCTCTCACATAAAGTATCCCACCAATCTTTGACATGGGGGACGACTTTGAGGAGCGCAAATGTAATCTTTTCTCTATTAGAAAATTTATGGATAGAAAAATACCCTTCTAGAAAATTCAACCATTTATCTACAACATATGCATCTATTTGACCTTCAAATATAGGAATATCAAAGTTTATCTATACCTTGAAGGGGGAAACGCCTCCAATCAAAGAAGATGCGTCAACTGTTGGTAGTCGTCGAAGGATTTGCACAAAACTATCCATCATTTCATTCCTCTACTGTGTGAGGGATTCCTCAAGAAACAATTTAAAATGATATCATGTACCATCATATTTATTTTCTACCTCCATGGAAGGTCGCTTGGATGTGTGAGATATCTTTTCCTCAAGAGAAGCAAACTTGAGACCCAACTCTTTGTACCCTGACATCGTCGAGGACATGCACTAAGAACAATAAGGAGAAGATCACTTTAATACCACTGATCTGGATTTTATGAGAAGAATGAAATGAATACAGATTTATATTATTAAAACAGAGATTCAATGAACAATAACAGAGATATAGTAAAACTTGTCTTCTATTAATAAAAAAATATGTTGAAACTGTAAAATGCAAACTGAAACAAGCTTACTGGAATGGTGGTGACTTATCTCTTATAAGAGATGTGACAGTTGCGCTCATTGGAAAGAAGATGAGTACAATGAGGCTCCAAAGGCCTTTTTATGTCAAACATGAATTCCAAAACCCTAGACATCCAAAACCTAACCCTAGGAGATGAAGCACCAAAAGTCATGTGGGGCTCGTTAGGGTAATTCAGTACATCAACTTCCTGTGGTCGTAACTTTTGCATACGATCTTCGTTTTAGGCGCATGATAGCCCGTTGGAAAGATATATCCGAGGAATAAAAATTATTCCATCACACTCTAACTTCTTCTATAGTGTGACTGTGGCAGGACCAAAAAATGTTGTTTAGGGCCTCAAAACGACCTCGAAAGTTTAGGACCTGAAAGGCTAGAAAAAAACTACCAAGATAAAAATTGAAACTGCCAAGATGAAATCTATAAATGAGCATGTTGGAATAGGTGGGTGGCCATCGATATCCACCTAGATCATGCCAAGTACTTCAACATGTTGGATATCAAATTGGGATACCACCAGGTACGTGTCAAAGAAGAAGACACCTGGAAGAGTTCCTTCAAGACAAGGCAAGGTTTGTATGAATGGTTAGTCATGGCATTTGGTTTATGTAATGCACCAACTACATTTATGAGACTGATGAATGATGTATTGCGTCCATATTTATATTCATTTGTTATAGTGTATTTTGATGATATATTGGTTTATAGCTCTACCTGGGAGGAGCACATTTCACATCTCATGCAGGTGTTAGAGACTCTAAAAAAGAACCAGTTGTTGACTAACATCAAGAAATGTGAGTTTTCTCAACATTCCTTGGTGTCTTTTGGGTATGTGATCGGTGGAGGGAAGCTCAAGATAGATCCCACAAATATGGAGGTCATCATAAAATGGCCACTTCCTACTAATGTCACTGAAGTTAGGAGATTTTTTAGGGAAATACAGTACCTACGGAAATTCATAGCATCTTTCTCAATGGTATCTACACCAATCCAAACCATAAAAACTAGTCGTAAGATTTCTAGTGTGGAAAAAATCATTAGAAAGATTTTGACGCACTGAAACAAAATATTAGTCAAACACCAGTTCTTGCATTTCCAAACTTGCAGAATCCCTTCGAAGTGGAGACAGATCCAAGCGAGTGTGTTAGGGGAGAAGTTTTTATGCAAGGAGGTAAGCTGATATGTTATCATTATGAAACATTTCATGGGGAGTCTTAAACTAACCTACCTATGATAAGGAACTTTATACCTTGGTTCAAGTTGTTAAGAACTGAAAGCACTATCTTATGGGAAAGGAAACCATTATCCACATAGATGACCAATCACCATATTATTGTCAATCCTAGATGAAACTTTAACAAAGTAGACATTACAAGTGGATGTGGTTTTTGCAACAATTTCATCTAATCATCAAGTGTAAAAAGGGAAACACAAATAAGTTGGTAGACATGATTTCAAGGCCACCCACATCCAATATTACATATTTTGGAACTCGTATGTACATGTATCCTTTTACCCATGATGCATATAAAGGGGAATACATAGAGGACGAGGAATTTAAATAGTTGTTTCAACAATTAAAACGCCAAATTCATGTAGAATAAGGTGATGGTAAGGTTGAATATCATCTCAAAAATGGGTTTCTCTACAAGCTAGACAATCTTTTTTCTTTTAAAGTTGATTGCAACTTATTAGAGAGGTTCACACCTCTAAGGTTGTAGGACATTTTAGTGTTGGAAAGAAAATTGCTAACTTATAAAGGTATCTATACTGGCCCAAAATTCAAGAATATGTGGCATGGTATATTATATGATGTATATTGTGTTGTACCAACAAGCCTAGTAATAGAAATCAAGGTCTATACCATCCCTTACATGTACCCACTCAAAGTTGGGAAATAATTTTCATATATTACGTGGGAGGTTTACCAACAACTAGGAAGGGACGTGACTATTTATTTGTGGTAGTTGATAGGTTCAACAAGATGTGCATTCTTATGCCTTGTAAAAATACCATAAGAGGGAAAAAAAACAACAAACATGTTATTTGAATAGGTCTGGGTGCACATTGGGATACCAAGGAGCATCATCTCAGAAAGGGATACCAAATTTCTTAGTTCCTTTTGGACTACGATTCTTTTGGAAAAGATGGACACAAAGTTGAAGATACATACAACATTCCATCCACAGATAGATGGACAAACAAAAATAGTCAAAAATACGTTGGTGCAACTTTTGAGGGGTTACAATTAGAAGCATCCAAAGACCTTGGATGAAAATATGATCTACATTCAACACTCTTATAACAGAGTAGTCCATACTTCTATTGGTAAGTCCCCTTTTGAAACTTGTTTTGGATATCTGCCACCTTCACCCTTAGATGTGTTTTATGGATAAAAAGGAGAAGTGACGTAATACACCATGGGAGAAGCATTGAAAGTAGATAAATTTGTTGAAAATATTAGAAAAACCCATTTGCAAGTACAAAAGATGCTGAAGAAGTCACTCGAAAAGTGTAAGCCATACATGATCAGCAAAGAATTGAGAAGTCATTCAAAGTAGTAGACATAGTTTGGTTACAACTGAACAAGGAAAGAATACAGGGTCCTAGTAAGAAGATCAAGTTTATGCAATATGGCCCTTTTGAGGTATTGGAGAAGGTGAGAGATAACGCCTACAGACTCAGTCTACTCTAATGCATGCATATTTACTCAGTAGTGAATGTGGAGAATTTGAAACTCTATGAGCCTTCCATTTAAAATTATGAGGTGGAGTAGGTCCTACCTACCATAGAGTACTTAGCACCTGAAGCTCAAATAGAGTTGGAAGAAGATACAATTTTGCATAAGAGATCCAAAACTACAAGATAAGGGCATCATGGCCTTTGGAAGATTGGGTTGAAAGGAAAACTTTCAGGAAAAGAAAAATGGTACTCCAGGGAGAAGGTAGAGGAAAAAAGTAAAGTACGAGATGTAATATAATATGCAGAAACATGAATATTCAACATATATCAATGGAACAACAAAATATTGAGAAGATAAATACCATAGATAATACCTTTATTCAAAGAAATCATTGTTCTCTTGCCTCTTTGAGGGGGAAACCTCAAGCAGAAAAGAGCTCTATTACATAATTCTCAAGACAATATTTACCATTCCTCCTATTCTTATTTATACTAATTCTATCTTCTAAAGAACATTCTAGAGGAATATCTTTCTATAAGCATAAGATTCTATTAGGCATTCTTACATTGACTTGTTCACAATTATTAAATAGGCCTTACTAACTAATGTCAAACTTTATTACATGGAAAATATATTTAGGTGTTATTAAATAATGTTGGCCTTTGTTACATGGAAAATATATTATTCTACCCATGTGAGGGGTTAGGTACCTAACATGCTCTCCCCCTTGAAAAAAATCCTTTTCCTCAAGGATTAAGAAGAGGAAACTACTACAGAATGGTATCCAGTTCCCAAGTGGCATCTTCAGGTGGAGTATCCTTCCAGTGAACCAAAACTTATTTGATGGTGCAGTGAAGGAGGTGACACTCTCGCTGGTCCAAGACAACTTGTGGTGGGAACCAAATAAAACCTTCTTCATCCAACTCTAGTAGGCCGGTTTGGGTGTGGAATTTGGTGCCAATCACTTTCTTCAGGAACGGGACATGAAAAACCAGATGTATCTTGGAGTGACTGGGAAAATCTAACTGATAGGCCACTGGCCCCACAAGTTTGAGAATAGTATAAGGACCTTAAAATTTTGGTGCAATTTTCTGACACTACTGGGATTTGAGTGAAATCCTGTTGTACAGTTGGAGACAGAGAAACACCTAATCCCATTCAACAAATTGACATTTAGAATGATACTGATTTGTCTGTTGCTTCATGTTGTTTTGAGCCATTACCAAATTTTCTTTGAGAGTACAAAGAATGGTCATGGAGATGGTAAGATTGCGATCGACCTCCTGAACTTTGGAGACACCCGATATGTATGGGAGAATCGATGGTGGCTTCTTCCCGTAGACTGCTTCAAAAGGAGTCATGTGAGTGGTAGTATGGTGAGAGGTGTTGTACTACCATTCATCTATGGGTAACCACTGAACCTACCGATGTTGTCTGTCAGATGAAAAACACCTCAAATATGTTTCCAAACACTTTTTGACCACTTCCATTTGGCCATCGATCTGTGGATGATAGGTTATGTTGAGATGCAATTGAGTTCCTTGAAGCCTGAATACTTCTTTCCATAAATTGCTGGTAAAATTTGGATCACGGTCAGAAACAATAAAATGAGGCATTCTATGGAGTTTGAAGATATTATTCATAAAAAAATGAGCCTTTATGGATGTTTTGAACGGGTGTTGAAGATCATAGAAATAAGCATATTTGGAAAGACAATTCACTACCACCATGATGATTGACTTATTTCCTTATTTGGGTAAGCCAACAATGAAATCCATAGAAATATCCATCCAAATAGTAGGTGGAAGCACAAGTGGTTGGAGTGTACCAGGAGGTTTGACAGTCTCTCCCTTATTGCATTGACAGGTATCACATTCGGCCACAAAGGTGTGGATGTCCTGTTTCATAATGTCCCAGAAGAAAGATCGTTTGACCCATTCATAAAGATCGTTTGACCCATTCATAAGTTTTGGTAAAACCTAAATTTCTTATAGTAGGTGAAGCATGAAACTCTGAGAGCACCTTGGATTTAAGTGCAAACTGATTGCTTAAATAGATGTGACCTTTATAGTGAAACACATCATTATGCAAAGAGTACCCATGAGCAACTTGGGGATCCTATTGAAGTTTTTGGATTACATCAGAAATTTTGGGGTCTTGCAACCATTTCTGTTGAACAACCTGAAACCATTAGAAGACAATGAATGAGAGGGAAAAGAGAGACATATTTCCTGGAAAGTGAATCAACCACCACATTTTATTTTCTCTTCTTATAAAAAAATTATAATCATCTCCAAACAACTTGGTCACCCATTCTTGTTTCTTCAGGGATGAAATTCCTTGTTCCAGGAAGTACTTGAGGCTTTGATGATCCTTTTTAATTTGGAAGCATTGTCCCAATGGATAAGGGTGCCAGAGATCCACTACATGAAAAATAGCCAACATTTCCTTTTCATAAATCAATTGGCCCAAATGTCAGTCCGACAACTATTTTCTGGTGAAAGGAAAAGGTCATCCATATTGCATGAGGATTGCCCTAATTCCTCTCACTAATGCATCACATTCTAGAACAAAGGTCTTGGTAAATTCAGGTAGGGACAATACATGAGTAGTGCACATAACGTCTTTCAAGGATTGGAAGGATTGGTCAGTTGCTAGAGTCCAACTAAAAGCATTATTTTTAAGGCGAGATGTGAGAGGAGCTGCAATTTCACCATAATTCTAAACAAACTTGTGATAATAGTCCGTTAAACCCAGGAGACCATGCCAAATTTTAAGAGTTTTAGGGCGAGGCTAATTTTTCATAGCTTCAATTTTCTTGGGATCCACCCTTACACCATCCTTGCCAACAATATGACCCAGGTACTCAACTTCAGAGGCACTGAAAGCACATTTAGACTGTTTGAGGAAAAGTTTGTTCTTGGAGAGGAGATGGAGAACATGATATACATGGGTGAGATGGGCTGGCTATATTTTACTATAGATGAGAATATCATCAAAGAAAAATAACACAAAGTGAAGTAGGAAAGGATGAAATACATGATTCACGAGACTTTGAAAAGTCAGGGGGGGATTTCAAGGACAAAAGGGAATTACCAAGAACTAATAGTGGCCCTCATGAGTGTGAAATGAAGTCTTGGGGATGTATTCCTCTTTCATACATATATGGTGGTAGCCTGAATGAAGGTCAATTTTGGTAAAGTATTGAGCTCCACTGAGTTCATCTAGAAGGTCATCTATGATGGGAATGGGAAATTTGTCCTTTATGATAAGTTTTTTAAGGGCATGAAAATCAAGACACATGCGCCAAGTTCCTTCCTTCTTGAGGACCATGACAATAGGGGAATAATAGGGGTAGGTACTGGGACAAATAACACCTGCGTCTAACAATCTTGGGCAATTTTCTCAATTTAATTTTTTTGAGAAAAGGGATGATGATAAGGGAGAACATTGGGAGGAAGATGCCCATGATTAAAGGAATAAAATGGTCATGGTCTCCGTGGGAGGGGGGAAGGTCCTGGGATTTTAGAAAATAGTGGGATGGTGGGAAAGGATAACTTGAAGGTTGGGGTGTACCCGGGGTGTCTCAAATGCTTGAATGGAATGAAGTTGGGAAATGATTCCATAATGACCTTTTTTGAGTAAATTTTCCATGCGGTGGGAATCAGTGATCTCCATGGACCTTGTTGTAATGCATTGGAATTTATATTGTTTTCCTTCCTATTGGAATTGCATGGTTAAATCCTTAAAATCCATGGTTATGGGGACAAGAGTGCGTAACCATTCAACATCAATCATAATGTCAGAACCACCCATGCCAATAGAAAACCTATGATATTTCATGTTATACTGACCAATTTGTGGGCACACATTTTCACAATGCCCCCCACATTTCATGGAACCACCATTCACAATCATGATTTGAAAATTGTTAACAACACATATATAACAATTTTCCTCTTGAGCGTGGCAGCGATGAATGGAATTATGAGTGCCCCCACTGTCAACTAGGATGATGACTTTACGGTGCTTAATGTAACTAGTCAATTTGAGGGTTTGGGGAGCAAAAAAAACAGTGATAGCATTCAGTGAAATCAATAGTTCAACTTTGGAAGGATCAGAGGGTGGTGAAATATTATTTGTTTGGGGTATCTTGGCTTCAGGATAGACCTAAACATCTTCATCAGAAACATCCTCTGAATTTGACATAAAAAAAAATTGTTCTTTACACTTGTTCCATGGAAATTATTTGTCATCAAAATTATGGAAAACACCCTTTAGTTGGCGTTCAACCATTTTGGCTCATGCTGATTTTTGAACCTTCAGAGGAGTGTCTTGGGGGTTAAGGGTGGTGGGTTTAGGGTGAGGAAAAAAGTGGTTTTTATGCTCTGGGCCAAGATGACCTGTTATTCCTCCTTGGCATGTTTATTTGCTTCTAACCAAGTCCGAGGGAGAGCCATTATGACATGAGCTCGGATTTCATCCTTGAGGCCACTTATAAAACATTCCCTGGAAAAATAATTTTTCATGCCCTTCGTTTGGAAAGTCGAGTGCTCAAAGGAAATAATAAAATCTTCCACTGTTCTAGACTGTTTCAATTTGGTCAGACATCCTAAATGGTGGATGTTTGTGTCAAATCGTTCATCTATCTCAACAGCAAATTGTGACCAAGAAACATACCCTTGACGTGAATTTCTACACCATTGCCACCATTTCCATCGTTCCAAATCCAAATACAGAATTACGTAACAAATCCTGGTCAACTTATTAGTAATTCCATGCATTGAGAAATAATGGTCCATTTGAGTGACCCAAGATATTGGATCCAAGACATAAAATTTGTTTACCTCAACTTTGGGAAGAAGGGGGTCACAAGGTAGGGAGTTGGAATGAGAGTGCAGAGGCTGACTAGATTCAAAATCTTCAATATAGAGAGGTAGGTTGGAGGAGGAAAGACCCTATAATTTGTTCATGAATTGTTGGAGAGCATAATTGACTTCAGTAATTTGGCTACCTAGTTGTTCCTGGATGTAGTCCATTTTGGCATGAATGGTAGGGATATCCTTATTCACTTGGGCCCAAAGGGAAGTAAGGTTAGTTTTCAGTTTCTGATTGGTTTCTTCTTGGTGAGTGGGAGCGATGAAGGAAAGAGGGGCGAGACCATGGAAAAAAAAAAAGATAAGTGATATATACCACTACGATCAGGGAAATGAGAGAAAACCAATGGGACAAGTGGGAAATAAAGGTGTCGGGAAGGGTATGGGTCCATGGGGTAAAATAAAAAGGTTAAAAATAATAGGTATCACAATGACCAATATGGAAAGAGGAATCCAATGAGATAGGTCTCAAATAAAGGTGCGGGCAAGACCCATGTTTTTTTTACTCCCATGGAGTTATACTCCAACTTGAATAGTACTGTAGTATTGAAATGCCCAAATTATTAACAAAAAAAAGGTGTAGGAATTTCACAACCAGAATGGAGGAGGAAAGGTTACGTGACAAAAATATCCTTTATGTTCCTTGTTGGGATGTTCCCCCTTGGTTAGGGTTTGCAGGGAACCTATGGAAAAGGGTTTTCATTATGTTATATCTCTCTAATATACGTGTCGATTTGAACAATATTACTCAACCCAATATCTCAGGGAACCAACTAAGGAGGCTTGACCATACCCTTAGAATTACTACCCGATTACCCAAGGTCAAAGGCCTTATAAACCCATTTTTAAAAGAAACCCACCTTTCAAAGAGATTGAACCTCCCCCAACCAACTTAAACATCGACCTAGGTAATGTAGCATCTGAATATTTTTGTACGTATCATCAAGAGAAAAATTATGAAAGAGACTGTCCCTAATGGGTGCACGCTACAAATTTAATGGCCAATCGATTCCTAGACAAAGTTTCTCTTACCGAACAATCAAGCAACTCAGCGGTGAACATCATCGATCAGAAGGAAGTTGAGCCACTGGAAGAAACAACCATGTTGTTGTGGGATCCCGACTTTCCAATGCCTCTCGACGATGTATTTGAGGTCTAGGAACCACCCGTTGAGGTTTTTGATGTGCAAACACAAAGTAAGGGTTAACCGGTCTCAAATGATCTCATCATTATCCAATCCTCGAGAGGGAAACAAATAGCAAATCACTCGAAATCACCTTTTGTCTCCCAAATAAATCCTATAAACATACACACATGGGAAGCACCCAAGATGGACTACAACATAGTAGAAGACTTAAAGAAGTTTAAGGCTAATGTGTCGATCATCGACATGTGCAGGATTCCCCAACAAAAGGATTTTATTTTACAGGCCTTAAAGTCAATAGAAGCCCCTATAAAAAGCATCGACCTAGGTGAGGTCCCATCTCCCACAGATTTAAAGAACAAACCAAATGTGAATGCTTTCTCTTTAGAAAAAAGAGGAAATATTTTTGTCCCACCTTTCCTTTTAACGTTTGAAGTCTTCAAAAGAAACCTACATAATTTCTTAGTCAATTTAGGGGCATCCTCCAATGTCATGCCATTGTCAATCTGCACTAAATTAAATGCAATCGTGCTCAACAGTGATAAACATGTTATAAAAATAGACATATCAGGTAAAAGTTATTGGGGAACTTAAGGATTTCATGATCAGAATGGCTACACACCCGAAATTTGTTCAAGTAATTGATATAATTGCAGTAGATATCCCAGAAGCTTATGGAATGTTACTCATTTGAGATTGGTCCGAGAAATTGAATGGATACTTTAGCATGGACTGGGCTCACCTCTAGTTGCCACTAAAGGGGCATACCAACATGATTAGGATGGATAGGGAAATATATCTCAAACATATTGTCACTTATTTAGAAGCCTTCAACGAACCCTCGTTGATAGATTTCCCTGTGTTAGGAAACTGCTCCTGCAATTCTGATTTCTACAATTTCTCCCCTCTCTCGTCTAATGTACCTCTCACTCAAAACTCTGAAATGAATTTTCAAGTGAATCTACTGGCAGCAGCAGAAGAAATAATATTCTGTCAAGAACCTCTGTTGGAAACAGTATACAAGGTATACAGAGATGAGAAAATAACTAGGCTTGAAGAATTTGCTAAATTTTTCTCACAAGTTTGGAAATTGTACTTTGATGGGTCTAAATCACAAGGAGGGTTGGGAGCCAAATGTATTCTCATTGATCTAAAGGGTAAGAAAAATTTCCTATACTGCAAACTAGAATTTGAATGCACCAATAAAACTGCTGACTATGAAGCTCTAGTTCAGGGACTGAGGAAAGCCATAGACTTAAACATTAAAGAACTGGAAGTTTTTGGGGACTCTGAAATTATCGTTAGGCAAGTGAAGAATATTATCCATTTTAATTCACCCCACTTGAGAAATTACCAACAGGAGGTGCATAGACTAATAGAACATTTTGAGGCCTTCAATATTACTTTTGTTCCCAGGACAAGGAATACTCTTGTTGATTCCATAGCCACTGCAGCCTCAAGGTTATCCCCTTTAGAAGACTATGAATCCTCCAATTTCATTGTGGAACTACTCTACAAACCATCAGTACCCAACAATATTTCTAATTGGAAAGTTTTTGAAGGAGATGAACAGATTGTAGATTTTCTAACTAATCAAGATAATTTTAAATATTTGGCTATTGATGATGAGGTATTCCAATAGCAACTGGAAGAAACCGATTTCCACAAACAGAAGAATGAAAATGAGAACTCTAATAATAAACCAAGATTTCACATGATACCGAAAGGGGTAGCCAATTTGGAGAACCTTTTCGAATTGAGGGAAAGATTTAAAGGGTCAAAGAATACAAAGACATGGAGTTCATGTCCTATATACGAGATTATAAACCTAGGAACCTAGGAAAACCCTAAGAATGTAAATCTAGGTAGAACAATGTCTAAAGAAGATAGGAAAGCTTATCTCAAACTTTTTATAGAATATCAGGATGTCTTTGCATGGTCCTACCGAGAATTGAAAACTTATGACACTTGCATTATCCAACACACAATCCTATTAAAATCTAGAGTAAAACCCTTCCAACAAAAGCTTAGGAAGTACCATCCATCTCTGGAACCCATGATGTATCAAGAGATAAAGAAATTGTTAGCTTCTAAGATTATCTTTCAGGTTAGACACTCTGCCTGGGTAGCAAATTTGGTTCCTGTCATAAACAATTCTGGGGAGATCTGCCTATGTGTAGATTTCATAAACCTTAATAGAGCATCAGAAAAGGATAACCACCTAATCCCACACATGGAATAGCTCTTGCAGACCGTGTCTGGTTCTGAAATGTTTTCCCTTCTAGATGGTTTCTCAGGTTATAACCAAGTCCTAGTTTCAGAGTAATATCGATTGAAGACTACCTTTTGAACCAAGTGGGGAACTTTTTCTTATAAATGCATGACCTTTGGGTTAATTAATGCAGGGAAAACCTTCCAAAGGTCCATGGATGTATATTTTAGGGGATTGATTAAAAAATTTGTAGTAGTATATTTGGACAACGTGACTATGTATTCAAAGAGAAGAGAATACCACATCAACATCTAACCCATATTTTTGAAAGGTGTAGAAAATATGGAATATCTTTAAACCCTAATAAAAATGTCTTTGGTGCCAAGGAAGGGAAACTAATAGGTCATATTATATCTTAAGAAGAAATTTGTTTAGATCTCGAATGAATAAAGGCAATAACTCAACTTCCCTTGCCATATAACAAAAACTCTATGCAATCCTTCTTTAAGAAAATTAATTTTGTGAGAAAGTTCACGCCTGATTTCGATGAAACTGTCAAACCCTTACAAATAATGATTCACAAGTGTTGGCCCTTGGTTATGGAAGAAAGCAAATATTAAGGGAGAAAAGGCAAAATGCGAACTGCGTGGAAGACAAAGTGACTGATACTAGGTCGAAGTGAGAAAAAGAGTAGAAAAGATAGAGCAAAGTAAGAGAAAGCAAGTCGTTGGATGAGGAGATCAAGGATGACAGATCAACAAGGAAGAGGGATCATGGACAACTCAACAAGTGAAAGAAGATGTCAACATATAATTTGAAGCGTCGCGCGTGAAGGAAGGAAAGACAGGCTGGCGAAGCCCTGAAAATGCGGGTCAAGTTGACCTAGGTTTTTAGACACCTAGGGTTTTGGTATCTAGGGTTTTGACACTTAGGTATTAACCTAAGGGTGTCTGAGAGTTATTGTAATGTATAAATAAAGGTCTAAAGGACCTGGGTTGGGTTGGTGCTAAGTGGGTTGAGAGTTCATTGTTATTGTATGATTGAGTGAGTACTATTGTGTGAGAGAGAAGTGATGAGTGCGAGAACCTTCTAGTATTGTAATATCTTCAGCTGGGTGCAAAGATCAACCCTGTAGCTGGGTGCGCAAGGAGGGGAGAGAAAGAGAGACAAGAAGAGAAGATCTGCTAGCTAAGAGCGCAGATGAGAATTGTATTCTTTCATCTTAATATATCATAAAGCACAGTTCTGTGGACGTAGCCCTAGAGAGAGGGTGAACCACGTATATCGTGTGTTGTGTGTGATTGATGATGTGTTATCTATCATTTGAAATGCTGCTATTATTTTACTGTGTTATATTTGACAGATAGTTGTGCGGAGAAGATCTGAGCTAGGATTTGATATATAGATGTTGTGTTGTTCTTGTAATAGATCCACTTGGTATTCCCTTTGGTTGTAGACATCCCTGTCCTACAACCCCCCATAGCTACTTCGGGTGAGACT
>ML785308.1:409775-435190 GCA_009831015.1 Picea engelmannii | reverse complement strand
CATATTTACTCAGTAGTGAATGTGGAGAATTTGAAACTCTATGAGCCTTCCATTTAAAATTATGAGGTGGAGTAGGTCCTACCTACCATAGAGTACTTAGCACCTGAAGCTCAAATAGAGTTGGAAGAAGATACAATTTTGCATAAGAGATCCAAAACTACAAGATAAGGGCATCATGGCCTTTGGAAGATTGGGTTGAAAGGAAAACTTTCAGGAAAAGAAAAATGGTACTCCAGGGAGAAGGTAGAGGAAAAAAGTAAAGTACGAGATGTAATATAATATGCAGAAACATGAATATTCAACATATATCAATGGAACAACAAAATATTGAGAAGATAAATACCATAGATAATACCTTTATTCAAAGAAATCATTGTTCTCTTGCCTCTTTGAGGGGGAAACCTCAAGCAGAAAAGAGCTCTATTACATAATTCTCAAGACAATATTTACCATTCCTCCTATTCTTATTTATACTAATTCTATCTTCTAAAGAACATTCTAGAGGAATATCTTTCTATAAGCATAAGATTCTATTAGGCATTCTTACATTGACTTGTTCACAATTATTAAATAGGCCTTACTAACTAATGTCAAACTTTATTACATGGAAAATATATTTAGGTGTTATTAAATAATGTTGGCCTTTGTTACATGGAAAATATATTATTCTACCCATGTGAGGGGTTAGGTACCTAACATGCTCTCCCCCTTGAAAAAAATCCTTTTCCTCAAGGATTAAGAAGAGGAAACTACTACAGAATGGTATCCAGTTCCCAAGTGGCATCTTCAGGTGGAGTATCCTTCCAGTGAACCAAAACTTATTTGATGGTGCAGTGAAGGAGGTGACACTCTCGCTGGTCCAAGACAACTTGTGGTGGGAACCAAATAAAACCTTCTTCATCCAACTCTAGTAGGCCGGTTTGGGTGTGGAATTTGGTGCCAATCACTTTCTTCAGGAACGGGACATGAAAAACCAGATGTATCTTGGAGTGACTGGGAAAATCTAACTGATAGGCCACTGGCCCCACAAGTTTGAGAATAGTATAAGGACCTTAAAATTTTGGTGCAATTTTCTGACACTACTGGGATTTGAGTGAAATCCTGTTGTACAGTTGGAGACAGAGAAACACCTAATCCCATTCAACAAATTGACATTTAGAATGATACTGATTTGTCTGTTGCTTCATGTTGTTTTGAGCCATTACCAAATTTTCTTTGAGAGTACAAAGAATGGTCATGGAGATGGTAAGATTGCGATCGACCTCCTGAACTTTGGAGACACCCGATATGTATGGGAGAATCGATGGTGGCTTCTTCCCGTAGACTGCTTCAAAAGGAGTCATGTGAGTGGTAGTATGGTGAGAGGTGTTGTACTACCATTCATCTATGGGTAACCACTGAACCTACCGATGTTGTCTGTCAGATGAAAAACACCTCAAATATGTTTCCAAACACTTTTTGACCACTTCCATTTGGCCATCGATCTGTGGATGATAGGTTATGTTGAGATGCAATTGAGTTCCTTGAAGCCTGAATACTTCTTTCCATAAATTGCTGGTAAAATTTGGATCACGGTCAGAAACAATAAAATGAGGCATTCTATGGAGTTTGAAGATATTATTCATAAAAAAATGAGCCTTTATGGATGTTTTGAACGGGTGTTGAAGATCATAGAAATAAGCATATTTGGAAAGACAATTCACTACCACCATGATGATTGACTTATTTCCTTATTTGGGTAAGCCAACAATGAAATCCATAGAAATATCCATCCAAATAGTAGGTGGAAGCACAAGTGGTTGGAGTGTACCAGGAGGTTTGACAGTCTCTCCCTTATTGCATTGACAGGTATCACATTCGGCCACAAAGGTGTGGATGTCCTGTTTCATAATGTCCCAGAAGAAAGATCGTTTGACCCATTCATAAAGATCGTTTGACCCATTCATAAGTTTTGGTAAAACCTAAATTTCTTATAGTAGGTGAAGCATGAAACTCTGAGAGCACCTTGGATTTAAGTGCAAACTGATTGCTTAAATAGATGTGACCTTTATAGTGAAACACATCATTATGCAAAGAGTACCCATGAGCAACTTGGGGATCCTATTGAAGTTTTTGGATTACATCAGAAATTTTGGGGTCTTGCAACCATTTCTGTTGAACAACCTGAAACCATTAGAAGACAATGAATGAGAGGGAAAAGAGAGACATATTTCCTGGAAAGTGAATCAACCACCACATTTTATTTTCTCTTCTTATAAAAAAATTATAATCATCTCCAAACAACTTGGTCACCCATTCTTGTTTCTTCAGGGATGAAATTCCTTGTTCCAGGAAGTACTTGAGGCTTTGATGATCCTTTTTAATTTGGAAGCATTGTCCCAATGGATAAGGGTGCCAGAGATCCACTACATGAAAAATAGCCAACATTTCCTTTTCATAAATCAATTGGCCCAAATGTCAGTCCGACAACTATTTTCTGGTGAAAGGAAAAGGTCATCCATATTGCATGAGGATTGCCCTAATTCCTCTCACTAATGCATCACATTCTAGAACAAAGGTCTTGGTAAATTCAGGTAGGGACAATACATGAGTAGTGCACATAACGTCTTTCAAGGATTGGAAGGATTGGTCAGTTGCTAGAGTCCAACTAAAAGCATTATTTTTAAGGCGAGATGTGAGAGGAGCTGCAATTTCACCATAATTCTAAACAAACTTGTGATAATAGTCCGTTAAACCCAGGAGACCATGCCAAATTTTAAGAGTTTTAGGGCGAGGCTAATTTTTCATAGCTTCAATTTTCTTGGGATCCACCCTTACACCATCCTTGCCAACAATATGACCCAGGTACTCAACTTCAGAGGCACTGAAAGCACATTTAGACTGTTTGAGGAAAAGTTTGTTCTTGGAGAGGAGATGGAGAACATGATATACATGGGTGAGATGGGCTGGCTATATTTTACTATAGATGAGAATATCATCAAAGAAAAATAACACAAAGTGAAGTAGGAAAGGATGAAATACATGATTCACGAGACTTTGAAAAGTCAGGGGGGGATTTCAAGGACAAAAGGGAATTACCAAGAACTAATAGTGGCCCTCATGAGTGTGAAATGAAGTCTTGGGGATGTATTCCTCTTTCATACATATATGGTGGTAGCCTGAATGAAGGTCAATTTTGGTAAAGTATTGAGCTCCACTGAGTTCATCTAGAAGGTCATCTATGATGGGAATGGGAAATTTGTCCTTTATGATAAGTTTTTTAAGGGCATGAAAATCAAGACACATGCGCCAAGTTCCTTCCTTCTTGAGGACCATGACAATAGGGGAATAATAGGGGTAGGTACTGGGACAAATAACACCTGCGTCTAACAATCTTGGGCAATTTTCTCAATTTAATTTTTTTGAGAAAAGGGATGATGATAAGGGAGAACATTGGGAGGAAGATGCCCATGATTAAAGGAATAAAATGGTCATGGTCTCCGTGGGAGGGGGGAAGGTCCTGGGATTTTAGAAAATAGTGGGATGGTGGGAAAGGATAACTTGAAGGTTGGGGTGTACCCGGGGTGTCTCAAATGCTTGAATGGAATGAAGTTGGGAAATGATTCCATAATGACCTTTTTTGAGTAAATTTTCCATGCGGTGGGAATCAGTGATCTCCATGGACCTTGTTGTAATGCATTGGAATTTATATTGTTTTCCTTCCTATTGGAATTGCATGGTTAAATCCTTAAAATCCATGGTTATGGGGACAAGAGTGCGTAACCATTCAACATCAATCATAATGTCAGAACCACCCATGCCAATAGAAAACCTATGATATTTCATGTTATACTGACCAATTTGTGGGCACACATTTTCACAATGCCCCCCACATTTCATGGAACCACCATTCACAATCATGATTTGAAAATTGTTAACAACACATATATAACAATTTTCCTCTTGAGCGTGGCAGCGATGAATGGAATTATGAGTGCCCCCACTGTCAACTAGGATGATGACTTTACGGTGCTTAATGTAACTAGTCAATTTGAGGGTTTGGGGAGCAAAAAAAACAGTGATAGCATTCAGTGAAATCAATAGTTCAACTTTGGAAGGATCAGAGGGTGGTGAAATATTATTTGTTTGGGGTATCTTGGCTTCAGGATAGACCTAAACATCTTCATCAGAAACATCCTCTGAATTTGACATAAAAAAAAATTGTTCTTTACACTTGTTCCATGGAAATTATTTGTCATCAAAATTATGGAAAACACCCTTTAGTTGGCGTTCAACCATTTTGGCTCATGCTGATTTTTGAACCTTCAGAGGAGTGTCTTGGGGGTTAAGGGTGGTGGGTTTAGGGTGAGGAAAAAAGTGGTTTTTATGCTCTGGGCCAAGATGACCTGTTATTCCTCCTTGGCATGTTTATTTGCTTCTAACCAAGTCCGAGGGAGAGCCATTATGACATGAGCTCGGATTTCATCCTTGAGGCCACTTATAAAACATTCCCTGGAAAAATAATTTTTCATGCCCTTCGTTTGGAAAGTCGAGTGCTCAAAGGAAATAATAAAATCTTCCACTGTTCTAGACTGTTTCAATTTGGTCAGACATCCTAAATGGTGGATGTTTGTGTCAAATCGTTCATCTATCTCAACAGCAAATTGTGACCAAGAAACATACCCTTGACGTGAATTTCTACACCATTGCCACCATTTCCATCGTTCCAAATCCAAATACAGAATTACGTAACAAATCCTGGTCAACTTATTAGTAATTCCATGCATTGAGAAATAATGGTCCATTTGAGTGACCCAAGATATTGGATCCAAGACATAAAATTTGTTTACCTCAACTTTGGGAAGAAGGGGGTCACAAGGTAGGGAGTTGGAATGAGAGTGCAGAGGCTGACTAGATTCAAAATCTTCAATATAGAGAGGTAGGTTGGAGGAGGAAAGACCCTATAATTTGTTCATGAATTGTTGGAGAGCATAATTGACTTCAGTAATTTGGCTACCTAGTTGTTCCTGGATGTAGTCCATTTTGGCATGAATGGTAGGGATATCCTTATTCACTTGGGCCCAAAGGGAAGTAAGGTTAGTTTTCAGTTTCTGATTGGTTTCTTCTTGGTGAGTGGGAGCGATGAAGGAAAGAGGGGCGAGACCATGGAAAAAAAAAAAGATAAGTGATATATACCACTACGATCAGGGAAATGAGAGAAAACCAATGGGACAAGTGGGAAATAAAGGTGTCGGGAAGGGTATGGGTCCATGGGGTAAAATAAAAAGGTTAAAAATAATAGGTATCACAATGACCAATATGGAAAGAGGAATCCAATGAGATAGGTCTCAAATAAAGGTGCGGGCAAGACCCATGTTTTTTTTACTCCCATGGAGTTATACTCCAACTTGAATAGTACTGTAGTATTGAAATGCCCAAATTATTAACAAAAAAAAGGTGTAGGAATTTCACAACCAGAATGGAGGAGGAAAGGTTACGTGACAAAAATATCCTTTATGTTCCTTGTTGGGATGTTCCCCCTTGGTTAGGGTTTGCAGGGAACCTATGGAAAAGGGTTTTCATTATGTTATATCTCTCTAATATACGTGTCGATTTGAACAATATTACTCAACCCAATATCTCAGGGAACCAACTAAGGAGGCTTGACCATACCCTTAGAATTACTACCCGATTACCCAAGGTCAAAGGCCTTATAAACCCATTTTTAAAAGAAACCCACCTTTCAAAGAGATTGAACCTCCCCCAACCAACTTAAACATCGACCTAGGTAATGTAGCATCTGAATATTTTTGTACGTATCATCAAGAGAAAAATTATGAAAGAGACTGTCCCTAATGGGTGCACGCTACAAATTTAATGGCCAATCGATTCCTAGACAAAGTTTCTCTTACCGAACAATCAAGCAACTCAGCGGTGAACATCATCGATCAGAAGGAAGTTGAGCCACTGGAAGAAACAACCATGTTGTTGTGGGATCCCGACTTTCCAATGCCTCTCGACGATGTATTTGAGGTCTAGGAACCACCCGTTGAGGTTTTTGATGTGCAAACACAAAGTAAGGGTTAACCGGTCTCAAATGATCTCATCATTATCCAATCCTCGAGAGGGAAACAAATAGCAAATCACTCGAAATCACCTTTTGTCTCCCAAATAAATCCTATAAACATACACACATGGGAAGCACCCAAGATGGACTACAACATAGTAGAAGACTTAAAGAAGTTTAAGGCTAATGTGTCGATCATCGACATGTGCAGGATTCCCCAACAAAAGGATTTTATTTTACAGGCCTTAAAGTCAATAGAAGCCCCTATAAAAAGCATCGACCTAGGTGAGGTCCCATCTCCCACAGATTTAAAGAACAAACCAAATGTGAATGCTTTCTCTTTAGAAAAAAGAGGAAATATTTTTGTCCCACCTTTCCTTTTAACGTTTGAAGTCTTCAAAAGAAACCTACATAATTTCTTAGTCAATTTAGGGGCATCCTCCAATGTCATGCCATTGTCAATCTGCACTAAATTAAATGCAATCGTGCTCAACAGTGATAAACATGTTATAAAAATAGACATATCAGGTAAAAGTTATTGGGGAACTTAAGGATTTCATGATCAGAATGGCTACACACCCGAAATTTGTTCAAGTAATTGATATAATTGCAGTAGATATCCCAGAAGCTTATGGAATGTTACTCATTTGAGATTGGTCCGAGAAATTGAATGGATACTTTAGCATGGACTGGGCTCACCTCTAGTTGCCACTAAAGGGGCATACCAACATGATTAGGATGGATAGGGAAATATATCTCAAACATATTGTCACTTATTTAGAAGCCTTCAACGAACCCTCGTTGATAGATTTCCCTGTGTTAGGAAACTGCTCCTGCAATTCTGATTTCTACAATTTCTCCCCTCTCTCGTCTAATGTACCTCTCACTCAAAACTCTGAAATGAATTTTCAAGTGAATCTACTGGCAGCAGCAGAAGAAATAATATTCTGTCAAGAACCTCTGTTGGAAACAGTATACAAGGTATACAGAGATGAGAAAATAACTAGGCTTGAAGAATTTGCTAAATTTTTCTCACAAGTTTGGAAATTGTACTTTGATGGGTCTAAATCACAAGGAGGGTTGGGAGCCAAATGTATTCTCATTGATCTAAAGGGTAAGAAAAATTTCCTATACTGCAAACTAGAATTTGAATGCACCAATAAAACTGCTGACTATGAAGCTCTAGTTCAGGGACTGAGGAAAGCCATAGACTTAAACATTAAAGAACTGGAAGTTTTTGGGGACTCTGAAATTATCGTTAGGCAAGTGAAGAATATTATCCATTTTAATTCACCCCACTTGAGAAATTACCAACAGGAGGTGCATAGACTAATAGAACATTTTGAGGCCTTCAATATTACTTTTGTTCCCAGGACAAGGAATACTCTTGTTGATTCCATAGCCACTGCAGCCTCAAGGTTATCCCCTTTAGAAGACTATGAATCCTCCAATTTCATTGTGGAACTACTCTACAAACCATCAGTACCCAACAATATTTCTAATTGGAAAGTTTTTGAAGGAGATGAACAGATTGTAGATTTTCTAACTAATCAAGATAATTTTAAATATTTGGCTATTGATGATGAGGTATTCCAATAGCAACTGGAAGAAACCGATTTCCACAAACAGAAGAATGAAAATGAGAACTCTAATAATAAACCAAGATTTCACATGATACCGAAAGGGGTAGCCAATTTGGAGAACCTTTTCGAATTGAGGGAAAGATTTAAAGGGTCAAAGAATACAAAGACATGGAGTTCATGTCCTATATACGAGATTATAAACCTAGGAACCTAGGAAAACCCTAAGAATGTAAATCTAGGTAGAACAATGTCTAAAGAAGATAGGAAAGCTTATCTCAAACTTTTTATAGAATATCAGGATGTCTTTGCATGGTCCTACCGAGAATTGAAAACTTATGACACTTGCATTATCCAACACACAATCCTATTAAAATCTAGAGTAAAACCCTTCCAACAAAAGCTTAGGAAGTACCATCCATCTCTGGAACCCATGATGTATCAAGAGATAAAGAAATTGTTAGCTTCTAAGATTATCTTTCAGGTTAGACACTCTGCCTGGGTAGCAAATTTGGTTCCTGTCATAAACAATTCTGGGGAGATCTGCCTATGTGTAGATTTCATAAACCTTAATAGAGCATCAGAAAAGGATAACCACCTAATCCCACACATGGAATAGCTCTTGCAGACCGTGTCTGGTTCTGAAATGTTTTCCCTTCTAGATGGTTTCTCAGGTTATAACCAAGTCCTAGTTTCAGAGTAATATCGATTGAAGACTACCTTTTGAACCAAGTGGGGAACTTTTTCTTATAAATGCATGACCTTTGGGTTAATTAATGCAGGGAAAACCTTCCAAAGGTCCATGGATGTATATTTTAGGGGATTGATTAAAAAATTTGTAGTAGTATATTTGGACAACGTGACTATGTATTCAAAGAGAAGAGAATACCACATCAACATCTAACCCATATTTTTGAAAGGTGTAGAAAATATGGAATATCTTTAAACCCTAATAAAAATGTCTTTGGTGCCAAGGAAGGGAAACTAATAGGTCATATTATATCTTAAGAAGAAATTTGTTTAGATCTCGAATGAATAAAGGCAATAACTCAACTTCCCTTGCCATATAACAAAAACTCTATGCAATCCTTCTTTAAGAAAATTAATTTTGTGAGAAAGTTCACGCCTGATTTCGATGAAACTGTCAAACCCTTACAAATAATGATTCACAAGTGTTGGCCCTTGGTTATGGAAGAAAGCAAATATTAAGGGAGAAAAGGCAAAATGCGAACTGCGTGGAAGACAAAGTGACTGATACTAGGTCGAAGTGAGAAAAAGAGTAGAAAAGATAGAGCAAAGTAAGAGAAAGCAAGTCGTTGGATGAGGAGATCAAGGATGACAGATCAACAAGGAAGAGGGATCATGGACAACTCAACAAGTGAAAGAAGATGTCAACATATAATTTGAAGCGTCGCGCGTGAAGGAAGGAAAGACAGGCTGGCGAAGCCCTGAAAATGCGGGTCAAGTTGACCTAGGTTTTTAGACACCTAGGGTTTTGGTATCTAGGGTTTTGACACTTAGGTATTAACCTAAGGGTGTCTGAGAGTTATTGTAATGTATAAATAAAGGTCTAAAGGACCTGGGTTGGGTTGGTGCTAAGTGGGTTGAGAGTTCATTGTTATTGTATGATTGAGTGAGTACTATTGTGTGAGAGAGAAGTGATGAGTGCGAGAACCTTCTAGTATTGTAATATCTTCAGCTGGGTGCAAAGATCAACCCTGTAGCTGGGTGCGCAAGGAGGGGAGAGAAAGAGAGACAAGAAGAGAAGATCTGCTAGCTAAGAGCGCAGATGAGAATTGTATTCTTTCATCTTAATATATCATAAAGCACAGTTCTGTGGACGTAGCCCTAGAGAGAGGGTGAACCACGTATATCGTGTGTTGTGTGTGATTGATGATGTGTTATCTATCATTTGAAATGCTGCTATTATTTTACTGTGTTATATTTGACAGATAGTTGTGCGGAGAAGATCTGAGCTAGGATTTGATATATAGATGTTGTGTTGTTCTTGTAATAGATCCACTTGGTATTCCCTTTGGTTGTAGACATCCCTGTCCTACAACCCCCCATAGCTACTTCGGGTGAGACTACATTTGCTTCGTAGGTGTTGCCAAAAGGGATAATAGTTAGGGCTTGTTGGTGCGCTCTTGGAGCCTGAACCATGGGTCTGCCCCTGTGCCAACAAATGGTTCTGTTGTCGGGATAGGAATATTCTTGAGGGAATGTGGATAGAAGATCAAGAAAAGGACTTTGTTGAAGCCCATAATAAGAACCCTAATCTTAGTACAGAGGATTGGTTGGGAAGATATATCCTTACTGATACACACGGGATTTTCTTTGGAGGAATCCATCAGGAGCTATATGAGTGGCTAGCTATTTTAGCAGATACCCAATTCGAAGTCAAACTCAAACCACCTGTGCTTTGGACGTTGACGCCAATCAAGAAGGTCAAGAGAGTTGATAACACTGTGTCAAGAGAATCAGATCACTGGTTTGATAGTACCATTGGAGGGTATATCACTGAGTTTGTTGTTGATAGAGTGGAATCGTATAGCCAAGCAGAGAGATATTTCTTTAAGGGACCTAGAGGAAAATTTTTACATTTTTTGAAGTTGAAGATCAAGATGCTATTGCATGAGAAAAGCATCTTGAAGATACAGTAATCGGTCAGATAATAAGATATAAATGTTCAAAAATTCAGACAGCGACAACGAAATAGAGGTTGGACATACGCACAGTGGGAAAGTATTCAGATAAGTTCACCTTGCTAACCTGTTTAAGCAGAAATATGGAGATGAAGGGTTCTATAGTGGAGAAGAGGAAGATCTGACAGACGAAGAGAATTTAAAATCCGCTAGGACAGAGGAACCTCACCGAGAAGAGCCATAAACTTCAATAATTGTGCCCATTGTTGAAGTAAGTACTATTATTCTTCATGTTACTTCAGCATCGTTAAGTAACCAGAGTAACCTAAGTCATCAGAACGCTCGAAGCACTGTCACTAGTAGTCCACCACATACTCAGTCAGGAAACCTAGGAAGATCTATTGAAGATGAGATGAGGTTACCCACCTTTAGAGGAGATGGATATGAAGATCCGAATCAACACTGGTTTCTATGTGAGGTTGTGTGGAGTATTAAGAATATCACCAATGAAGCTGTCAAACGGGCTCAGTTCTGCACTACCCTAAGATATCCCGCACTAAGCTGGTACATGAAATTTGTCCAAGGAGATACACCTAAACTGTTGAATGCCATTAAGACTGTGCTAACTACTGAATTCAATAAACCTAAATCAGAGTTGCAGTGCATTACATAACTAAAATAAATCAACCATAGAACAACTGAACTTGTGTGGGAGTTTGATCAAAGATTCAAGACCTTGATAGACCATTTGAGTTTTCAAATCCCAGATGAGAAGAACAACGAATGGTTCATTACTACCCTATTTCCACACATCAGAGTTCCTCTGATGCAACAAAATATTACTTCACAGGCTGAGGCACTAGAGATCACCATGAAATTAGAATCAACCCCTATGGGAGAATCCAGCTCAGGTATGAGTCAAATCTTGAGTCAGCTAACTAGCTTATCACTGCAGGTAGAAGATATGAAGAAAGACAAGGGAAAAGATAAAAGAGAAGACATCTAGTGTATCATATGAAAATCAGAATGCCATGACAAGGAACATTGTCCCTTATTTCAGGAATACTTGGCCTATGGAGCTCCAAGGCCTTTGAAGCAAATTACCCTACCCTAGTGCGAGATATGTAGAAATCAACATCGCCCTAGTGAATGTTGCTATCTGCAAAAATATGTCCAGACACCCAAAAATATGTATTGCACGTTCTGTAAGTTGGTAGGACATGATGACAGGAATTGTAGGGCTTACGATCTCATGCATGAAATATCAAGGTATATATACAAAATTCAAGGTGAAGTACAGCAAGAAGGAAGCACTGCGCAATATAATTCCCCTGGGAGAGGAAACTTCAACCCTCAGGGTGGATTCCATGGAAGAGGAAGAGGAGGAGGTATGGGTCGAGGTCGAGGACATATCATCTGTTATAACTACGCACAATTGGGACACTTGGAAAGGGACCGTCAGAACCCTTGTACCACTTGCAGCTACTGCAACTCATTCAAGCATGTTATTGAGGAATGTCCAGCATTGTTGGCTAAGCTTTAGGGGAAACGAGGAGGAAATCAACAAATACAGCTAATCAAAGTAGAACCTCATGGAGCAGATCCCAGAGTCATTTTTATCACATGAGGAGGTGTTGTCACAGGAGAAGACAGAGTGATCCAAGGAAAGACTATAGAAGAATCAGGAGTCAAGAAAGCTGCAGAGAAGACACAAGAATTTGACCCAAGGAAAGAGAAGTAGACATTTGAGGAAGCAAGAAAGGAATTCAGAAGAGACCAAGCTTCTTCATCAAAAGTTCGAACATTAGTAATAGAATATGGAATGCCTCTATAATTTTATCAGTCTACTTCGCCTGAAGAAGAAAAAGAGGTGAGTAAACTTGTCAGTTTCTTGTACACGTGTATTGAGTTGATTAAAGATGAAAAATCCATACAAGAACTACAAAATTTGGTTAGACAATATGAGATAGGAAGGGTAGATCCTTTGCTAAATAAAGTAGTACATCAACTATCCAAGAAGAGAAGGACAAATAAAGAACTACACCTTAATGCTCAGATTGGAGAGTACGATATAGACTATGTGGTTCTCGACTTAGGGTCGGAGGTCAATGTCATGACGAAGCAGACCTGGGCACTGATGGGAAAACCTAAGTTAATATATTCCCCTATCAGGCTTAGGATGGCTAATCAGCAATTTGTAAGCCCCTTTGGAAGACTGGAGTGTGTCCCTGTGGACATTAATTGAGTAAGGATGTTTGCAGACGTTGAGGTGATTGAGATAGTTGACGATAGTTTTCCTTACCCTGCGCTGTTAGGAATTGATTGGGATTTCAATAATTCCACTGTGAATTATTTAAAGAAAAGAAGAATGGCGTTTGAAAGAGATGGCCTTAGTTTCATTGCACCTTTGGATCCCGATGAAGGTCAGAGATACACAGAACCCATCAGAGAAGAAGACCGCACATATGAACTAGAAAACATATACAAATTGACAGCCAGACAACAGGACTACATTAATCCTACAATAGATGGGAATTTGAGTTGGCGAAGTGACAACACATGCTCATCAGATTCATAAGAATCACTGGAGAACTGGAAGAACAAAATGTATGAAGCATCTACAAGGAGATGTGCTAGATTAACCAGGGAAGTCCGTTGGATCGACACAATAGTAAGTAATTTGCCCACCTTTGATGGTCTGAATCATTTAGAAGAATTCTTGTTGGACTTTGAAGAAATTGTGCCACTACCACAAAGATTGTTGGCAATGGATGAGGCCCTGAAATCAACTCCATCAATATGGTGGGAGACACACAAAAACAATATTACAGACTAGGTACAATTTCTCACTTTGATGACAGTGCGATTTTCAGAGCAAGTAGTAGGCTATGAAGTTAGGTACACATGTCAAATCTATATGAAGGACCATGTGCAAAGTTGTGAGGAATCCTGGAGTAGCATTCCTCAAGAGCAGTGGGTGCACAAATTCATTAACACACTAGACACAACTCCCATCAATTGGTATCTTCAAGCAGAACTGTGCCTCATCACTGCAGATTGGGAAGGTATGACCCAGAAATTTGTAACTACCTTTTTGTTTGAAAGCCAATATCCTACAGTAGATCAAACATTACAGGTTGTAAGACAGAAAGTGTTCGAGAAGGCACCTAGCCTCCCTTTGGAGCAAGAAGAGGATGAATGGACTATGCCTCTTGAGAAGTTGCAAGGATGTTACAATATCAATGTTGTTGAAGACGATGATCCTAGGAATGTGAACATCGCAGAAACAGAAGGCCAAAGAGATGTAGAAGGAACAGGATTCAAACTACCTTTTGTTGGACAGTCGATCAAGATCAAAAAAGTCAACATTGGAACAGAACAGACACCAAAGCTTGCAAATGTTGGATATTATTGGGATGTTCTCACTATTGACAAGATCACAAAATTACTGCATGAATATCATGACTTGTTTCCAACCAAGTTCATTGATATGAAGGGCATTAAAGGGACCATGGGAGAGATGAGGATCCCTTTGAAATAAGATGCAAGGCCATTCAAACAGAGACCGTACAGATTGAACCCTAAATATAAGGAGAAAGTGAAGATTGAGCTTGACCGAATGCTGGAAGCAAGAATCATAGAACTTGTTGAAGAATCATAATGGATTAGCCCTATGGTAGTACAAGATAAGAAGACAGGAGAAATCAGGATCTGTGTAGATCTTAGGAAGCTAAATGATGCCTGTTTGCATGACCCATTCCCTACACCATTTACTAACAAAGTGTTAGATAGTGTAGGATGACATGAGGTATATTCTTTTACAGATAGATTTTCAGGATACCATCATATCCATATTGCCAAGGAAGATCGCCATAAGACCAAATTTGCAACAGAATGGGGATCCTACCAGTATATAGTCATGCCATTTGGATTTAAGAATGCACCAAACATCTTTTCGAGGGCGGTGGTCGAAGCGTTTAAGGAGTTTTTACATAAATTTCTGGAATCATACTTCGATGATTGGACTGTTTTCAACATTTTGCAAAATCATATTGAATGTTTAAGACTAATGTTGGATAAATGCAGGAAATGTTATATTTCCTTGAACCTAAAAAAGTGCATCTTATTTTCACCCTTCGGTGTGCTACTGGGCCATATTGTGTGTAAGCATGGATTGTTGGTATATCCATCCAGTATTGCCATTATAGTCAATCTACCCCCTCCTACTTCAGTCAAATAGTTGTGCACTGCACTGGGACATACTGGATACTACAAGAAGTTCATTAAGGGATACGCACAAATTAGAGCACCCATGGAGAAGCTTTTGAAGAAATACTGTCAGTTTCATTGGACAGAAGAATGGAAGCAGAGCTTCAACACACTGAAACATAAAATGGTTATTGCGCCCATTCTGGTTTTCTCAAATTGGAGTAAGGAATTTCATGTGCAAGTCGATGCATCTTCTATTTCATTAGGCATTGTGTTAGCACAACCGGGAACAGGAGACATCGACCACATGTTAGCCTTTTCTAGTTGGAATCTATCAACAGTTGAGATTAATTACACCACCACTGAGTGCAAAGGATTAGCCATGGTATATACGCTACAGAAGTTTCGCCACTACTTGTTGGGAGGACACTTTAAAATTTGTATTGATCACTCTGCGCTGAAATACCTACTCAACAAGACAGTGTTGGGGGGGAGAATATGTAGATGGCTTCTTCTATTTCAGGAATATGATTTTGAGATCATGGTTAAGACAGGAAGGATGAACAAAGGTCCTAACCACTTGTCAAGGTTGGAACATAGAGAAGAGCCTACTAGTTTGGAGGATACACTACCAGATGGACAGTTGTTGGCCATCAGGAAGGTTGATGATCACTTCGCGGAGATAGTGCAGGTCCTATCAACATGAATGGCACCTAGTGAATATACAATCACCTAGAAGAAACAACTAGTATCACGTGTTGCAGACTTTTCACTTATAGTTGGACAACTATACAAGATGGGACCTGATGAGATATTGAGAAGATGTGTTATGGAATAAGAGAGACCATTGATCCTCGCCAATACTCATGAAGGCATCACATGAGGACACTACGTAGGGAAAGCAATAGTGCAGAAGATTCTTAGGGCTGGCCTTTGGTGGCCTACTCTACACAAGGATGCTAAGGAATACTATAAGGCCTGTTATGTATGCCAAAGAGTTGGGAAACCATCCAAAAGAGATGATATGCCTTTAGCGCCACAACTGAACTTATAGGCATTTGAGAAATGGGCCATTGACATCGTGGGACCTATCAACCCACTAGGGAAGTGCACAAGAGCTAGATACATAATCACTGCAACAAAATATTTGACCAGATGGGCAGAAGCAAGAGCAGTTAAGGATTGTAGTGCAACTACAGCTGCGCACTTCATATTTGATGATATCATAACCAGGTTTGGATGCCCAAAGATCCTTATGAGCGATCAAGGAACACATTTTATTAACAAGACTATTGAAGCCTTGACTCATGAATTTGAAATTCACCATCTAAAGAGCACTCACTATCATCCAGAATCAAATGTGTTAGTCGAAGCATTCAATAAGATCTTGGAGACAACACTGATGAAGATATGTAGCATGAACATGGATGACTGGGATTTGAGAGTACCGGCAGTATTATGGGCCTATAGAACCACTTGCAAGAAACTGACCATGCAGACTCCCTTCAAATTGTTGTATGGTCTAAAAGCAGTTGTACCTATGGAATATTTGGTTCCTAGTCTGAGAATTGTAGCCTTTAAAGATATCAATGACACTGGTGTTGTGCAAGAGAGGCTTGCCCAGTTTATAGAACTGGAAGAAGACAGATTTATTGCAGAATTTCACTAGCAGGTTCAAAAAGAAAGAGAAAAGGCCTACCATGAAAGGCACATTAAGAAGAAAGATTTCAAGCAAGGAGATCTGGTATTGGTATATGATAGTAAGTCCATGAAGCATCCAGGGAAGTTTAGGATGCATTGGCTTGGGCCATATGAGATTTCCTATGTTACAGAAGGGGGAGCTGCGCAGTTGAAGACTTTGACAAGAGAATGGAAGGAAGGTTTGGTGAACAGAAGCCGGTTGAAATTGTATTATGACAACCAGCTGCCTCGCAACTCTCAGTAAAAGAAAAAGGAAAAGGGTATAGGTACCAGGTATAGTTGAAATTGGGTACCAGACACAAAAATTATAGTATGCACAAGGAAGGAAGGGAGAAACAGAGCAGAAATCACAGGTTGCCTTGCGCAGTCTGAAGTGGAAATGGAATAGAAAGTTCAGATCCAAAGTGCCTTGGGATGAGTCACGGGTGAGTGTTGGGGGCCTGTTGGCCCTTGGTTATGGAAGCAAGTGAAGATAAAGGGAGAAAAGGAAAAATGTGAACTACACAGAAGACACAGTGACTGATACTAGGTCGAAGTGAGAAAAAGAGAAGAAAAGACGGAGTAAAGTAAGAGAAAGCAAGTCATTGGATGAGGAGATCTATATCAACAAGGAAGAGGGATGATGGAAAAATCAACAAGCGAAATAAGATGTCAACATATGCTTTGAAGCACCACGCGTGAAGGAAGGAAATATAGGCTAGTGAAGCCCTAAAAAATGCGGGTCAAGTTGACCTAGGGTTTTAGACACCTAGGGTTTTGGTATCTAGGGTTTTGAAACTTAGGTCTTAACCTAAGGGTGTGTAAGAGCTATTGTAATGTATAAATAAAGGTCTAAAGGACCTAAGTTGGGTTGGTGTTAAGTGGATTGAGAGTTCATTGTTATTGTATGATTAAGTGAGTACTATTGTGTGAGAGAGAAGTGTTAAGTGCGAGAGCCTTCTGGTATTGTAAGATCTTCAACTGGGTGCGAAGATCAACCCTGTATATGGGTGCACAGGGAGGGGAAAGAAAGAGAGACAACAAGAGAAGATCTGCTATCTAAGAGAGCAGATAAGAATTGTATGCTTTCATCTTAATATATCATAAAGCACAGTCATGTGGATGTATCCCTATAGAGAGGGTGAACCACGTATATCTTGTGTTGTGTGTGATTGATGTTGTGTTCTCTGTCATTTGATATGCTGCTATTGTTTTACTGTGTTAGATTTGACAGATAGTTGTACGGATAAGATCTAATCTAGGATTTTATATATAGATGTTTTGTTGTTCTTGCAATAGATCCACTTGGTATTCCCTTTTGTTGTAGACATCCCTATCCTGCAAGCCCCCATAGAAAATTCGGGTGAGACTGCATCTGCTTCACAGGTGTTGCCGAAAGGGCCAGTAGTTAGGGCTTGTTGGTGCGCTCTTGGAGCTTGAACCCTGGGTCTGCCCCTGTGCCAACAACAAGGATGTAGAGTTTAAGTGGGATGAAAAGAGAAAAGATGCTTTCAACAACATCAAGACTGCAATCTCTCAAGCTCTAGCGCTACGAAGTCCTGACTTTAGTAAACATTTTTTCCTCTATGCTTTCACCTCCGACCAGTCCTTAGCTGCAGTATTGACCTAGAAGGATGATGAAAAAAATGAGGCATTGATATCATTTATGAGCACTAATCTCCAAGGATTCGAATTGAACTACCCTGCTATAGACAAACATGCTTATGTGGTGTATAAAGAAGTAAAACATTTCAGATCTTACATCCTAAAAAATCATACCAAAGTCATTGTGCCTCATCTCGCAGTCTGATCCTTATCCACTCAATATGAGATGGGGGAGAGAAGGGGAAATTGGATGGCAGTTGTCCAAGAATTTGATATATATATAAAACCTGCCAAATTAGTTAAGGGACAAGGATTGTGTAAACTGGTCGTAGAAGCCCAAGATCTAATAAATGAAGACCCCTGGTGGGAGAATGAATTAGCATTATGGTGTAGTGAAGTTGTATACATTCCCCTAGGGTAATAATCTTGGTATGGAAAATTGATTTACCTCCTGCATCATGGGACTTACCCATAAAACCTATGCCCTAAGGAAAGGAGAGCTCCGAGGCTAAAATCTACACAATATCACCTCATAAATTCAGTACTTTTCCGTGTAAATTATGATGGAGTACTCTTAAGATGTCTCGAACATGAATATGCAAAAAAGGTTTTGAGGGAGCTCCATGATGGTCCTATGGATGGACACTTTTGCAAGAGATACCATAACTCACAAAATATTAAGAGTTGCTTATTACTGACCTACTATATTTAGGGACGCTCATACATACACTAGAAACTGGAAATATTGTCAAATGAGCACTGGTAGAGAAAAGAGGGAAGTTGTCCCACTCCAACCAGTGACCATATCTATACCATTCAAGCAATGGGGGTTAGACGTCACAGAGGAGATTACCCTAAATTCTTCAAAACAACATAAATACATAATGACTACTACATACTATTTTATAAAATGGGCAAATGTTGTTCCTCCAACTCAAGTGAATGAAAAGGTTGTAATCCAATTCATAGAACAACAACTGATCACAAGGTTTGGGATGCCTTTCGTTCTTGTTTTTTACAATGCTTCCTAATTTTATTCTATTGTATTAATAGAGTTTTCTTTGGACAAAGGAATCATAATAAGATACTTTGCAAATTACTATCCACAAGGAAATGGGGTGGCAGAATCAACTAATAAGAACCTAGTGAGGATCTTGAAGAAAACGGTCACAGAAAATCAGAGGAATCGGCATAGCTCGCTTCATAATGCCTTATGGGAAGATAAAGTAACACCCAAGGAATCTATAGGAAACTCTCCGTACTTTCTGGTATACGGATAAGAAGCCATTCTCCCAAATGGGTTATATCTTCCATCACTTCAGCTTGCTCAGGGTTCAAGAGGACAACCCTCATTACTTATTCAACAAAGAATTGATACCCTCCTCATGCTTGAAGAGGAAAGGGAGAAGGAAAAATCTAAGTCTGTCGCTCATCGGCATATAGTTAAAAGATCGTTTGACAAGCATAAGGCCAAAGAGAAGAGTTTTGAAGTAGGAGACTTAGTCCTGAAATGGGATAGAGCAAATGAACCCAAGGGAAAACATTTGAAGTGTCAGAATCTATGGCTCAGACCTTTCTAGGTATCCGAGAAAATTGGGGCAGGCCTGTATCGATTACAAAATTTGAAGGGGGAAACCGGCACCCTCCCAGTGAATGGCCAAGCCCTAAAACAATATTTCTATTAAAAAAAATGTCTTCTTCATGTTTCTTTTAGAATACATTCTGATTAGGATAAATGTGTAGTTTTAGGGTAGACTAATTGCAGATTCCTTTTTATTTTTATCTTTTCTTTTGCTTGGTATTTTCCTATAATAAATTTTTGTTCCATAAAGCATTGGTCAACTTTAATAAATATGGTGTAACAAACTCTTCTCCTAACTTACACTTATGTGCAACATAAGAAATGATGGGAAATCAAAAATTTCTTCAAGGAGATCTATATCTTGTATTTGAAAAATAAACAAACTTAGTAAGTGATGAAGTGTCCGCCTAGTGGTTTGGTAAATCCCAAAGGGAAAGATGGCAAATTGGAAAGGATCGCATGCACCTCTAGACAGAGCTAGGAAGAATTTCACCTTGCAGATAACATAGATCCTCCTCTCCAACTCACTTAGGGTATTTCTATCGGAAATAAATCAATTATATTAAATGAGTGCAAAGTCAGAGAGGGTATGAATATAACTCTATCGGGGTTATGGACGCTTGTTGGCAACATACAAAGGTCTGTGACATTGGGGTGAGACCACCGAAGCTATGGACGCTCGCTAGCAGTGGAGAAACACCGTAGCAAGGGAATAATGATAACTAAAACGAGCTCGAGCTAGTGAATTCCTTACTCAACTCTTGTCAAAGAGGGGTGTGGGTCACGATCAAGAGGAACGAAGGTGGCATAAGTGTTGAACTCCATAGGCGGACCCGGATTCACGAACCTGGGAAATTGTACACACATGGATAGAAAATACTCTGATAAAAGAAAAGCCAATTAGTTTCTCAACCAGTTTCTACACAAGCTAATCCTGGAGGAAGGAGAAAAGATTCTATTTTTTCCCAAAGAATCTCCATTTGTTGAGCGTTCAACACCCTAAAGTTTTTTTGAATTTTTTTCTCTTTTTGGGTACCACTTGTTTTCTTTTCTTCTTTCTGAGTTGAGTCCGTTGTGTAGGGTGTTAACACTCTGTAAATTCCCAGAGGTTGTCAGAGTAGAAGAAATTTACAAGAGGTAACTTTATCCAACCACTGTGAAACTGGAATCTATCCCTACCAGCTTCAGAGAGGGATCTCTCTGTATGATTTAGCTATATTTAAACTTTGAGATATTAGGCTAGTTAAACAAAATAGGATTGAAAAGGTTTGTTGTTTCTTTTGTTAAGTTGGTTGAAAAGGGTTTACGCCTCCATTGGGCTATGGGGTCTGTATTATAAAGATAGAAATCTAAACAGAAACTAAAAGATTCTTTTCATAGGGCAAGATAATGCATTCATTGGATTCTTTAGCAGTAAAGTGATGAATAACAGAAAACATGAGAATATCAATTAAAGTAAAGAAGCATTTAAGAATTTCTTCACTGTAATATCAGAAAGATAAAAATTTAGATCTCTCAAAGCCGGAAATAGGGTATACAAAGATAAATCCTACAACATGAGCTACTTTTAAAAGATTGGACTAGAAAACAATATGACAACTGAGGGAGAAAAAAATTTAACATAGAAAAGAAAACATCACCAATGAATAACATGAAGAATCCTGTGAAACGTCCCTTTGTATTACTGGAAGATCTCTTGATAAAAATTACAGTCTTTCTGGCTTACAGGGTGTAAAGATCAACCCTCGGTACTTCAAAGTTTGAAGTATTTATAATAAAAAATTACATATGATCCCATCATTAAAGATCAGGACGTGGAAACTTCTAAATTTAGCTAACTAACTCAACAAAGTACAAAAATTCAGGAACTGTTTGATGATGTGTTGAAAATTCATGTTGATTTCTGGGGTAAACCGTTAGTGAGTCTTTTGCATGACTTCACCTAATTGGATTCTTGACTGGGCTTGGACACCTTAGCTCTTAATCGATCAAATTGCATAGCTCTTCCCATTGAAGGTGACTGGGAACAACGACTTTGAGTAGTCTTCGATATATTTCATCCATCTCTGTATACTTGGAAAAAGTTGGCTTGACGATGAAAATGTATCGGATCTCGTGCTGTATGCTGATGTCTAACTGTAAAGCTTCTAAGAACGCCTTGCCTGTGATACTGCCCTGTATTCCCGAGAATTTTGAACTATCGTTAGCCATGGTGGCTAGTTTCTTTTTATAATCAGACAGTGTCATCAAATTGTCATTTATGACCCTTAAGCCAGGGAGGCCTTTCTTTTGCAGAGCTTCAATTTTGCTTTAAAATCTTTTCACTCCTATGTCCATAGTCTGGACTTTGTCCTCCAGCTGTAGCATCATCCCTCTTTTGTTCAGGACCCTCTTGACCTCGAGGATGGTCTCCATCCTATCTTCAATTTTCAAATTCTCTAACTCTTCTCTGGTTTTTGAATTCAAGAATGTAATGATCTCAGTGGCTTCTGTGGGCATTTCTCCCAGTTCTCCTCTTATTTTCTCAATAGCCTGCTTGCTTCTTTGCACTAGTTCGTTTTGCTCGAACATGATTTGTACCATAGGCCATATTTCATTTACGGACTTGGTGATATCCATCCAGACACTTTCCTTGACCTCAGCAAGTGTTTTTCCTGGCACTGTTTTCTTTTGAAGCTGTTGCAATTCTTGTTTGAGTTTGTTTGATGTTTGTTTCTCCTTGGAGTAGATGGATTGGTAAGAAGACTTGAGTTCCTAAAGGTTCTCAACCTCCTTTTTAAGTCTTCTAATCTTTGTCTCTTGCAAATTCATCTCTTCCATGGATTTTTCCAGTTCTACTGTCTTATCCAGAGCTGTCAGTGGAGTTACTGAGGGAGTTTCTGCTGAGGGGTTTCCCATTGTGGATGTTGTGCTTACTCCTATGAGTGGAACTGTGCTTAATGGAATTACTTCCATAGGCTTTGATTGTTCCTTCTCCTTCAATAACCTTTCCAGTTCTGCTTCCATCTCTTTCAACTGTGCATTCTGCTCCATAATCAACCTGAGCATCTCATCCTTTTCCCCTTCTGTCTCAGTTATCTCCTTTGCTTGTGCATCTTCCGTTGGTGGAAGTTTCAACTGTTTCCTCAGAGATGCTATATCAACATTTTTCTTTTTAACATCTCCTCAACTGCTTTCACATTCGAGGGGTCATACCCGATCTTGAGGACCAATTCTTCCAACGTCTTAATTCTATTATCTTTTGCAAAGGATAATATCTTTTCTAATTTCAGTTGTGTATGAACATTGCTCAGAGATACCTGTAATTTAGCATCTATAGTAGAAGCATTTTCCAACGTGGAGAAAACCATTTCTCCAGTTTTCCTGTGTAGATCCATTTGGTCAGCAGGGTGCACATCTCTAGTCTGAAACTCGAATGTTTCCCTTTTGTAATCGGTGATTACTTTCGGGTCTGGCACCTGTGCCTGTAGAAACACCATGTGCATTCTACCCTTCTCTGTATCGAATGCAGACAACAGTCTGTGTTGTGTTGTTGATGTCTGTTTCCAAAACTGAGCATAAGTATTGTTGGTCAGCGTCTGATTTTTCTTTTTGATCAGGTCATATTTCTCAAAAACACTCAACTTTGGTCCTACTTTGCTCGGTTGGTCGACTGGTGGAGTATCTGTGGAATTCTTGGAAAAAACTGTAGATATGATCTACTTGTTTCTTGTGCTAAGAAGTGACCGATCATCCTTCATAGTTGCAGTGGATTGGATTCCCTTTTCACCAGCTGTGTCAGGTGCATGACTGGTTTTTAGCCTTTTGGTGTGTAATTGGAAAACTTCAGCCGAAACTTCGGTGATGGAAGGTGAAGTATCCTTCCTGGGTCTTTTCTCCTTAGGAACCTATGGTATAGTAGTTTGTGAGATGATGACCGAAGGGTCCTGTTGTTTTATCTCAACCAAAGTGTTCGGCTCCCATTCTGTTTGATTGACGAACTTTCCTATCTCAGGCTTGGGTGTATGAATATATGGAACATTCTTATTTTTAACCCTCATCTTAGAAATTATCCCGCATGGATCATAATTCCATATGAAACTAACCTGGAACTTCATTTCCTTCAACAATTTGTCTGCTTCCTCCCCGACACTTCTGCTATTACAAATGAAAGACCCTATTTTCCCTTTAATTCTAGGCTGCTATTTCTTTTTCAGAGACATAAAATGTATGTCATATGAGTTAATCATTTGCCTTATGTGTTCCAGGGAAAATATCCTCACGGGTAGATACTTGGGCAATTTGTATGGATCCAACTCACATCCATATACTCTGATCTCGATGTGGTTTTGGTAAAGATACCAATCTCCAGTTTTTGCCAGGTTTGAGAGGTGTAAGATCCTCTGAATCTCCTCATTTACTCTCGGTTCAGGTAGTCCACTGAGCATGCTCACCACTGGATGGTAAACCTGCTCGATAAACTGTTTGAAGCTGAATTCTGTAGAATTTTGTCTAAGTAGCGAAGTCCAAGCTGTTACCGCCTGCGGCCTCCCATCCTTGTCCATCTTCTGCATTGAAAAAGAGAATCTGCCTGAAAGAAAGTGAACATGTAGGCTAGTACTGAGGAATACCAGAACATGCCCTCTGTGGCAAAATTTGAAAACTGTTCATGAATGTTGTTCGCCAGGAAAGTGTTGTAATCGAACTGAGTGGTAGGTCTTTCTTCCGCGGAGAAAATTGACAAGAAACCCAATATGGGTTCGTCCACCCATTGGTCGAAAAAATACCCAAGCAGAGCATAGAGCAATGAGATGACTTGGTTTATTTTCTCTGAAAACAGGGAGGAAGGGTACGGGGGATTTGTCTTAGGGAGCTGAGCATCTTGTGGGAGGAAAAGCTCGAAAATATGGGTTCTCTGAGGGAAGGATAGCTTCTGGTAAATCTCTGTGATGACTTCAAGATTGAAAGGGGAGGCAGATTTAGCTCTGGGTATATGCATCATCTGATCAATGGCCTCAGGTGTGATGAAGAAAAAAGTTTCTCCTAATGAAGATACTATGGCTCTCTGGTCGGGGATGTAATGAGCCTGGCACTTGAGGGAGAATTCAGGGAAATGGTGAACCTTGGGGAAAATATACAGAGGAAGGTTGGATTGCCAGAGCCCAATTTCATCACTCTGATCCAAGAAAATATCTTTGAGCCATGATTGTAAATCTGTGAAGTCAAATTCACACCTGGTGTCTATGATTAAATGATCTTTGTCGGCCAAATGGATCCTGTCGAGGTCGACAGGAGGCAGGAGGAAAGGATTTTCCTCGGCTTCTTATTTCTTGGATTTTGGTGCCATCACTATGAAAATACATGCAATTCAAAAAAAACATTAGTGGGGATGACTGTGGTTTTGGACGACTGACCGAAATGGAGAGAAAACGAGGAAAACTATGCTCTGGTGCGACGAGAAAAATATTCTCTGGTGAGACGACACAGTAAGAAATGGGAGAATGAAGGAAAAAGGTAGTTTTGGGCAAACAGATACTCGTTGGGCGCGGGAGACATGTCAGCAAGCTAACGGATAAGTTATCCTGTAATAAATGGCCAACGGGTCTTTTGGAGCATGAGATGGCAGGTGAGTACGATTGACAAATACGACCAGGTGACGTGGCGGTTGTTGATTGGGGAAATGACCATGGTGAAGGGACTTATAACGGGTGAACAAGGGAAATGGACTGACAGAGTTATGAGACGCAACCCTTAGGGAAAAAGGTGGAAAATGATGACATGGGGTGACGGGGGGTATGTCATAAAGTGGTAAGTGGTACATGGCAGGAGTATGGAGCAATGGATTCCTGCCACGTAGAGAAGAGGGCCCGCCATAAAATCACTCCATTTCGGACCCCCCCCCCCATAGTTAAAATAAGACCGGTCCAGGGGGTCCAAAAAATACCATCAACCGTCCATTGGTGCGCCTGTTGTTGGACCATAGATCTAAGCACGATGTTTAACCAACATTCCGAACCCCCCCCTCCCCCACCATTAAAAGAAGAATGGTCGGGGGGGTCCAGAATTCAATCTCAACTGTGGATCTAAGC
>ML785308.1:399613-409740 GCA_009831015.1 Picea engelmannii | reverse complement strand
CCCCCCCCCCCGCCACCGTTAAAGGTAGAACAGTCGGGGGGGTCCAGAAAAACTTGTCAACCGTAGATCTGGGCGCCAGCACTTCAGTCGTTCATCTATGCGTTGTCTTTACTCTGTGAGCGCAAAGTCATATTTGCTCTGAAACTTAGGATAAGTGCATTATGTGGATTCGCCCAAGCTTTCTCTATTTTTATCACCATGGGGGTTATACATCAACCCTTTAAAACATCAAAGATATGGTTCAACATCGATCATCATGCCTGTTTTATTAAGATACAATAAACTACCCTATGTTCTAACCTAATTACCTATGACATTTAGCCCAGATTAAACTGTTGGACTAAAAAAATACTCTATCCTTGGGCTATTTGACCACGATTAGGCAATTTGGTCAAATTTATTCACTAGCTAACCTAATTTGCTTGGCTAAGATTAAATAGTTTAGCCAAGCTTATTCACTACTCCTATCAACATCAATTTAAAGGACTTGGCCATGCTTAAACTGTATGGACCAAATCTTTGCTATTGCATGGGGCTCTATTGAATTTATTTTATGCCCTCTTTTATTCTTTTTCTTTTTCTTTCTTTTCTTTTTCTTTTTCTTTTTCTTTTTTCTTTCTTTTCTTTTCCTTTTTCTTTTTTCTCAAATTATTTGCAGAATGAAAAATCATTTGGCAACCAAAATAATAAAAGGATAAAAAATTTCAGTCACCAGTTGATCCTATAAATTATAGGGTTATAACATAGGGATCATTAAGTTTTGTTTCGATGTCTCATAATTGATCACGTTCATATTTATTTAGACTTTTCAAATTGAAACCTTTTTTCTCTAAAACGAACCTAGTATTTTCACTAAGAATTCACAGCTAAAATTATGCCCCACGCACCTATTTTTGGCATCTACGAAATCCAATAAGAAAAAATGACCACGTAGTGACAATAATCTTTTATCACCGATGTATCATTGGCATCGAGAAAAAATGAAGGAGGATTGTGTTGTTTGTTCGCAAAGAAGATTCAGGAAATGGCCAATATCCCATTGATGTTGATGGAATATGAGAGGGATAAACATTGACATAGGCCATGAAGAACCTCAGATAACTGATTACTGATTCATTTGTTTGGGGCTGGTGAAATCTCAAAGATTTAAATAATGGAAAATTTTCGCGTCGACACATCGTCGATCACCGATCACCGATGCATGTTCGACATCAGCAAGTTTTAAGGGGGGTAATCCAGGAACTCTTGTTTAAACATATCACCGATCGTCGATCCTTGATACTTTTTTGGCATCAGCGTGGTAGGAATTTTTTGTTAAAACACTTATCTAACAAAAATCCCCGATTTCGAATAAACTCTTAAACAAGGAAGCCAATTTCAAATGTCACGTGTCTTTTACACATAGGCATTTTGTATAGCCTAGTTTCATCTCGAGTCACCTTAGGTTTCCTCGTGTCCTAGTCACACTTCCAGGTCAACATTTCCACATCAACATTGTACGACAAGATGCATCGGCATCAGAGTTTTTTAAAAGAGATATCAATGAACATTTTCTAAAGAAAAGCGTTGTCTCCCAATCCACCCATTAAATTAGCGGAATGATGGGATGTTTTCAGAACAAAATAAGATCGGATTTTGCCATTTAATAGGACAATTAATGTTTCTCTCCGCATACGTTGCTACCCCATGCACCGATCAAATAACAGGAATTTGAAATCGTCAATGAATCACAATGTAGCCCGCTCCTGTGCTGCCAACCTACGACTTCATTTAATCTCAAGCATAATGCGGATCTGGCGATAGATTTTGTAGAACCGCACTTACACCTCGAATCGAAGCGACAAGGTAAGTATTCTATGTGTTTAAATCACTTAGACAGTTTCGAACCCCAACATTTTGCACATATAATTCTCATTTCCAGAGAAGTCGAAGAAGTGAAAAGAGCGTCTCAAGAGTTGCACTTGATTCTCAGAATTTCAAAACCAAGTTAAGATAGTGCAGAGAAGAGGTATGTGTTAATTTTATCATTTTGGCAGGCACATTTTATTTATATATCAATATTCTCTCTGCAACACGGTGTCTAACTCTTCTCTCTTTGTAAAAAAATTCCTCCAAGGAAGCCAATGACTAGACCCTCGCTAAGGGCACCAAAATTGAAGGAAGCAGATTTCGGTGAAGGATCTTCTCCTAGCGTTGTGAGGCAATTGGAATTTTCTACTAGAGTGGAACCAGTCATCAAATTGTAAACTAAGAAGGCATTTGTTGAACCCTCTGCTTTTGGCGATACAGAAGCAAGAACTGGGTCAAAGACAATGCTCCCGTAATGGGGATATTTGTTCAACAAAATCAACCGAGAATATTACCCAGAATTTATTCCTCACAGTGAATTGGATGTAAGGGTGCTCGATGACCAGGTTTTTTCAAACATTTGGCAGTCATGCTTTCATATGGTAGCCTTCTAAACCCCAGTATTTCCCTGTATTGAGACTCTGGGGTGTATAATCGATGATACATACACGATGAATTTCCTAGTCAATGATGATAATGGTGGATGTGTCAGTGTTTTTCTCCTGACAGAGGTCCAGAAATATTACAAGATCGGGACCCAGAGGAGTGGTTAAACACTAATTTTTTAATGAAGTTATATGAGTTCCATGACACCAGCCAATTAATGGCCTCCTGGTGGAAGGAAGACACAAAATTCACAAACCTGAGAAATGGTTGGTACGAGACTGCAAATCTAAAGGAGCCATACATATATTTAATGGCTCTAATCTGCCGATTATATGGGGAGATAGATTGTGCTAGGTTCTCAGAGGCATGGATTCCCCTGGCATACACTGTGGCCATCTCCGGGAGTATCTTCAACTAGGGAGCAATCATTTCTAAGTAATTGAGCACCAACATATTGCAGGCTCAGACACCAAAGGATGGAGAAGCGTCCACTTTTCACATGGCTTCATATCTGCTAGACATGATCTGTGCGAGGAATGTCTTCGCCAGCATGAATTTGAGCTAGAATGTCGTCGATCTACCTGTACATGTCTACTTCATCATCTTGTGGGAAAATAGGTACAAAACATCTTATGCTCTCATCTACGATGAATTCATATCTCGGGTCTATTTTATTATTTTTAAGAAAGAATGCCCAAGAATGTCTATAGCGGCCAAGAAAATGATTTCAAAATTAGGCCATTGGTACCTAGATGAAACCACCACTTATATTAGGGTGTTTGGGGCCATCGACGCACCAAATTTACTCCCCGCTCACGTCCCAGACCGACTCATCATAGGAGAAATATCTTACCATACCATCCTGCAGGGATATATTGCCACTTTGGTTAAAGACAAGAAATGAGAGTTCATACACTATGGTTTCCATGTAGGGTTTTTCATAGTGAAGGATATTGTGCAATATAAACAAGAGGGTTTGAGCCCACTGGAATACAAGTTCCCAACATGTCGATTTCGCAAACAAGGCCCTAAAGGCCTAGTTCTTCAACATGTGTCACAAGTTTCTTCCCGTTGGACATACGCACATGATAAGTTCGAAGACGAGATATTTACAAAATGTACTTAGGATTGGGAGGAGGTACTACAAATAAAATCTAACCCAAATATGACTAGGTTCAAAGCTATGAATATGGATGACCAATTCAAAATGATATAATAGACGGCTCAATAAGCCCTTAAGGTTAGAGAAGAAAACTGAGTAGCAGAAGCCACAAAGGCACAGAGGAGGGGGATGTTGTTATTAGAAGAAGCCCAAAGAGTCATCTAGCAGTTAGAAAATGATCCTAAACTATTATAACCTATGAAGATCACCCTGTCTGACTCAATCAACATCAGAGAGGATATAAATGGCTTAGAATCAACCTCGCTGGAGGAAACCACCGATCTAAAAAAACCCAGAATTTTGTAACCACAGGCTAGATCATCGATGACTATTCCAACCCAGCATGATATTCCAAGAACTCCAGGTGAAACAGGTGTGCCTTATGCCCTCTTTGATCTAATTACTATCTATGATGATGAAGAGATCTCGGAGGTCTCACTTATAACTTTGGTACCATTTACAGATGAGAAATGACCAGGGGAAACATATGCTCCAACTCTTGATGCATGAATTCCAAACCATCTGCAGGGAGACCATGAGGCCAAGAGTACCTTAGACACTGAATTTATGGACCTATTGGGGACCCCGAAAGACATCTCTAGGGATGAGTTGGGTTATGGTGAACAAGAAGAGGAATTGCAATAGCTAGAGATCATCACCTCGACAACTGATCACCAAGTAAGTGGTGAGCATGTGATTGTCTCTCCAATTAAGGCCGATACCCCACCAACCGATGAACACCAGATGAAGGTCGATCCATGGGAACATACAAAAGTTTACCCTGTCAAAGAAGTACAAGAGTCAGTCCTAGAGAAAATATATATGGTAGGAAGCCTAGGACACTGACCTGGGGAGACCAACAAATCCCTGAGCCCGTTGATGAGGTCATCGATATACAAGTGATTTATTATGATAGGAATAAGAAATACATAATGAGGAGAACAACCAAGAAAAGGAGGCTCACGCTGGATAGCGTGATTCTCATCACCACAGAAGAAAATTTGCTTAGCACAGAAAATGCGAAGACATATGAGCTAATCGACACAGGGATAGCTATCACTGATGCCACGCTGGATCAAGAAAAGTGAGATGAAAAGGAATTTCCTTCCACAAATAAGGAGCTAGACCATCTGCACCATCTGGCGAAATATTACCAAGACTCAACGCAAGCAACAATTTTTCTGAAGAGTGAATTCTGAGATGCATATGCAGAATTCACAAGCGAAAGACATATCTTCACTGCATGTGTAGTTGATTTTCAAGAAGACAGTCTCATGGCACTGGAAACCTGTAAAGACATGGAGAGATAGTATGAAAAGACATACTAGTCTGTAGAACGAATCGATTATATCAACGCAGTACAGAAGGGTCGAGACATGAAGGATCATGGCATCTGAGTGTTGATGGATAGAAACATCTCTCGGATCAGGAAGGCAACCAAATATTGGGTAAGTATGGCCCAGGAACCTCAGCGAGAGATACAAAAGAGGTGGGCTAAGTGAGAAAGAAGCTAGGAAATGATCAATCAGGAGATGAAACACATTGGCCTCCCAGAGTTCGTCTCACTCGAAGACTTTGTCGACTTGCAGGACATAGTTAAATGACATGCAAAAAATGACTCAACGTAGGAAGTAGAGATCACGCAGGTGACAAGCATGACACCGGGTCAGGTATAGAATTTTATGGAACATCAAATCAAGGATCATGCAGTTCTATAATGTTTAAGTGCCAAAGTGATCAAATATTGAGAATGGGCAATAGAGATGAAGGAAACCCTTTCAGGCCCGATGGACCAGCATAGATTCTCGTATGCTAACACATGAGAGGATATTTTCTTCAAGTGGTCAGAATACAAGAAGAGTCATCCAATCTAGTAGAACCACTAGATGGCCTCAAGAGAACAAAGAGATCAAGTGCCATGTGTCACTCTTTTGTTTTACTTAACACAAACTTTTAGCAGCTATTCTAGGTTAGTGATTCTTTATAAATAGGAGGATCGACCTTTTGGGAATGGTCGATGGTTTTTGGAAAAGAGCCTCTTTTTTGGGAATTGTAAAGAACTATTTATGAGAAACTTTAATTAAGAAGTTATGTTTAGAACCAGAGATTTTTTTTTGTTTTTCATCAAAGGCGTTATGTGATTGGATTGAGGAGGAACTACTTCCATGTTTTAATTTAGTAGTTGATGCTGTAACGAGTAAGAGTTTATGAATCTATTGATAAGCTATCTTTTTCAATACTTTAACAATTCTTTTGTTTTAAATGATGAAAAGTGAATCATTGTGTTAATATGTGATTGATGGTAGAGATAAGAAAACTATTTTTTTTCCATTTATCTTATTGCATGTGTATTTTATTTTCATAATTGTATCTCAGTCAATGTTGAAATACCAACAAGTTAATGTATTATTACTAGACTTGTTTTAGGTGTGGATATCGTTGCCTGCACGCCAGAGCACAAGGGTTATCCCAGGCTCAGAATTATTCAGTAGTTAATGTTTCCCTCTATCAGTTGGTTTATACCTTCACACCTTACTTTATCAGACTCATCTAATAAAATAAAAGACAAAAAGAGAAATGTTTAATCTGAAGGAGGAACTTTCACAGAAAGATATCCTATCAATCACTAAGTAATTCCCATCGTTAAATTGGCCAGATCGAAAGATCTAGAGAACCATTTGTAATATCCCTAAGGCTGAACTCAATTGTAAATGTAAATGCAAATGTACTTAAGATGGTGAGTTGTTGTGATATCATTTTTTTAGGCACCTTTCATGGCATAGTGCGCACATGTATTGCACGGTAAAATGATGAAGTGTGCACATTTCAGGATACCGCGCGCAACAACTTAAGTGTGCGTGATATTGAGGCCAGGGAGCCTTTGTCTTTATGATATGTTTTATAGGCTGGTGAGCCAGTGATTATAATCTATGATGCTTATGTTTTGATTAGGCCGGAGAGCCTAGATGTTAAAGACTAGTGCGCATGTTTTTGTACATGTCTCATAATTAATATAAATACATTGTTGCACGCAGACCGACCATGATAAAAGAGATGGGGGACTAAACTCCACTAGTTAGGGAAAGGGAGGGGCCTAAAAGTTAAGGAAAAGGGATAAGCTAGGGAGCTTAAACCAAAAAGGAATATTATATTAATATTTCTTTAAAGTATAAAGTATGGGTAATTATTTTATCCTAAGTTCTAAAGTTGGGGCCAAGTGGGAAAAAATAGCTCCCAACATGACAAGTGTCAAGTTGGGGACATGCATACATATTGTTGGGACTTAGTTCATTCTGTAATGTTCTTGACTTGGCTAGTCTAGGAAACACTGCTAATGTGTGTGTAGTATCAAAGGTTTACAGCATATAAATGATCATACAAATAATAAACGCGACAAAGGACTGCAAAGTTTGTATTATGATATCTCTGTGGATTACAAATGGCCGAATGCGGCTGAATAATTGACAATACTCGACTAGAGCAACATACAAAGGATCTTAGCTGGAATATAAATAAGAAACTGTGGCTGAATAAAATAACAACACTCAGCTAGATCAAAAGACAAAAGGATCTTAGCCGAAATACAAATAAGCAACTAAAAGATAATACCCAGAATATGGGAGCACTGGGAAATCAATGAAGAATGATGGAAGACCTGGATTATCTTCCCAGTGACTAGGGTGTGTCTTTCAACACCGAAATCAGCCAACTGGTGTCTTCCTCCTGGAATACACTGAACTATCTCTCCTGAGATGTGCCTCTTCTCCTCAATGACAAGTCATAATCTGCATAATGATGAATTAGGTCGTTGACCCTTCCTTTATAGCTTTCCAAAACCCTAAATCATGTTGAAACCCTAATTCGTTGTTGATTTCCAAAACCCTAAATCATGTTGAAACCCTAATTCGCTGTTGACTTCCAAAAACCTAAATCATTGTTGAAACCCTAATTCATTATTGACTTCTATTTTTAGCTCATAATGACTTAAAAGCGATTTTAACCCTTTTTAGCACAATGTCACTTTTCGAATATAACACCTGTGACTGGAGTGACCTCTAGTAACCCTGTTTACCCCTCTTTGGCCCTGGCTATAGTCTAACGGGGTGGTTTATACCATTAAGCCTCCTCTTCTAGAGCTCCTATTTGGAAAGGGACATTACAGTCCTCCCTTCCCGAAATTGCTTGTCCTCAAGCAATACCAGTCCAGGGTGCTGCAACACCTGCTTTCTCTCCCAAGTAGTTTCCTCTACTGGAAGCCCTCTCCATATGATCAAACACTCTCTGATGACCCTGCTCCTTAGTTTCCTCTCTCGAAACTCCAAAACCTCCTCTGGAACTAACTCCAACTGTCCCTCCTCATCCAACGAGAGAATATCCTCTGATGTGTTAATGAATTGTCCCACTGCCTTTTTTAGGCAAGACACGTGGAACACGTTATGAATCTTTCTCCCCTCTGGAAGATCTAGCTCATAAGAAACCTCGCCTCCTCGGTGCATGATCCTATAAGGACCATAAAATCTGGGCTTGAGCTTCTCGGCCCCACTCTTCTTCAGAGATGACTGTCTGTAGGGTTGGAGTCTCAAGAAAACCAAATCTCCAACCTCAAAGCTGTGCTCTATCTTGTGCATGTACGCACTTATCTTTTGTCAGTTTTGCGTCATCTACAGGTTCTCTTTCAACAAATTGAGAATCTCCTGACTCTCTATGATCTAATCCTTGGCCTTGGGAGCTCTGCTCTCCCCGAAAAACAAGTCTACCAAAGTGGGAGCATCATATCCGTACAATTCTCGGAAGGGTGTCATACCAATGGACATGTGGAAGGTGGTGTTGTAGCAATGTTCTCCTAAATGTAACCACTTTACCCACGTTCTTTGTTGTCCCCCTACATAGTTCCTCAAATACCCTTCAACCCACTTGTTGACAATCTCAGACTACCCATCTGTCTGAGGGTGATAGATGGTGCTAGGTGTCAACTCTGTCCCCACCAACCGAAACAAATCTCTCCAAAATGTCCCTATGAACCGACTGTCCCTGTCATTGACGATGTTCTTCGGCAACCCATGAAGTCTGAAGGCCTCCCTGAAGAAAATCTCGGCTACCTAAACTATGTTGTACTCTGTCAGTATGGCATAGAAGTGAGAAAACTTGGTCAATCTGTCAACCACTACATAGATACAGTCCTTACCCTAGACCTTGGGTAGACCGGCGATGAAGTCCATAGATATACTCTCCCATTTCTGCTCTGGAATGGGGAGTGGCTGAAGTAGCCCTACTGGAAGAGCATACTTTGACTTGTTCTGTTGGCAAGTCACACACTCACTGACGTGTCTCATAACGTCTTGTTTGAGGCCCTTCCATGAGAACCTCTCTATGATCTGTCTGTAGGTTTTGAAAAACCCTTGATGGCCTGCTAGAGGTGAATCATGAAATGCGGTGAGGATCTTCTTCTTAAGCCCTAAATCTGGCACCAAGTAGACTCTATCCTTGTAAAATATGAAATCGTCAATGAACCTATACCGGTCATTCTGTATCTACCCATCCATCACCTCACAAGCAAACTTGTTCTTGGAATATTCCACTAACAAGTGGGATTTCCAAACTGCTGAAATCTCCATCAAAGAACATGTCGCAGGCCTCCTCGATAGTGCGTCGTCCGCAATGTTCTTCTTCCCCTTGAAATACTCTATGTCAAATTCAAATGTATGTACCTTCGTCACCCATTTCTGTTGGCACTCACTGAGGTCCTTTTGCTCAAGGAAATACTTCAAACTGTTGTGATCGGTCTTGACCACGAATTTGTTGCCCACCAAATATTGTCTGAACTTGGTCAAGGCATGCATGATTCCCAACATTTCCTTGTCATAAATGGAGTACAACCTCTCAGGTTGACTAAGCTTTCGGCTCTTGAATACAATGGGGTGTCCTCCCTGCATCAAAACTGCATCGATCCCTTCGTCAGATGCGTCACACTCTAGTACAAATGGCAGGGTGAAGTCTGGTAGTGCCAACACTGGACAAGTTCCCATGACTTCCTTCATGCGATTAAAGGATTACTGTGATTTCTCAGTCCATATGAAGGCCCCATGCTTGGTAAGATCTGTCAGTGATGCTCCAAGCTGAGAAAAACCCCGGACGAACTACCTGTAATAGTTGCATAGCCCGAAGAAGCTCCTCAATTCTGTCACATTCTTGGGCATCAACCAATCCAGAATGGACCTGATCTTCTCTTGGTGCACTTGTACCCCCTTTGCACTGATGATGTGGCCTAAGTAAAGCATCTCTGTCATACCGAACTCACACTTGGACTCTTTGGCATATAATGACTATGCCTCCATGATGCTCAATACCTCATCCAGGTGCCTCATATTCTCTTGCCATGACCAGCTATAGATCAAGATGTCGTCGAAGAAAACCAAGACTGATTTCCTTAACTGATCCCTGAATATATGGTTCATGCAAGACTGGAATGTAGCGGGTGCATTGGTTAGCCCAAATGGCATAACCAGGAACT
>ML785308.1:338200-382705 GCA_009831015.1 Picea engelmannii | reverse complement strand
GAGTCAAACCCTCTTTGTGTTCTTGGCAACCCCAATATGAATTCCATGCTGACTGCATCCCACGGCCTCTCAGGTATGGGTAATGGTTGATAAAAACCTACATTCTGCCTCTTTCCTTTTGAATGTTGACAAATTCTACATTTGCCCATGAATCTTTTGACGTCTGCTCACATTCCTAGCCAAAAATATGATTCATTCAACTTTGCGAACGTCTTTTCATGACTAAAATGTCCGGCCAATCCTCCACTATGTTTCTCCTTCAGCAAATTCTCCCTCATGGAGCATTTTGGAATACAAAGCTTATTACCTTTAAACACTAATCCTTCCTAGATCATGTATTCTTCCCATTGGCTTCTATCTCTAAGAATTGAATTCTCAGTTGCTTCATACACCTCTTTAAAATCTGGATCATCTTTGTACATGTCTCTGAGATCATCAAAACCCAATGTTTTGACTCTGAACTCCTGCAATAGCAAACATTTCCTGGTCAAAGCATTAGCAACTTTGTTATCAGTTCCATAAATATGTTTAATCACAAAAGTGAAATTTTGCATATATTCAACCCATTTAACATGTCTTTGATTCAACTTCTCCTGTTGAGTCACAAATTACAATGCATGATTATCACTATACAAGACAAACTCCTTAGGAATTAAGTAATGTCTCCATTTTTTCAATGCCTGAATAATAGCATAGAATTCCTTATCATACATGGAGTATTTTATCTTGGCTTCATTTAGATTCTCACTGAAATATGCTATCGGCTTGTCTTCTTGACTCAAGACTACCCCTATTGGAAATCCACTTGCATCACATTTTACTTGAAATGTCTTTTGGAAATCAGGCAACACCAGAATTGGTTGTTCCGTGATTTTCTTCTTCAACAAATTAAAACTTTTCTCAGCCTCTTCTGTCCAGTGAAAATACTTGTGTCTCTTCTTCACTGTGTCCATCATCGATGCACTAATTCCACTGAAATTCCTGGTGAATTTTCGGTAGAAACTAGCCAATCCGTGAAAACTTTGAACTTCAAAGATATTCTTTGGTGACGGACAATTCTTGATTACCTCCACCTTATCTGGAATCATCCTCAACTTATCTGCAGAAATAAAAAACCCCAAATAAATGAGCTCTGTCTTCATGAAGGAGGATTTCTTCATGTTTATCAGCAGCTTCTCTTGTTGTAACCTCTTCATCACTGTAGCCAAATGTTTCAGATGCTCTGCCTTTGTTTTACTGAAAGTTAGTATGTCATCAAGATACATAATGACAAATTTTCCGATGAAATCCTTCAAGACTTCATTCATCAATCTCATGAAAGTACTCAGCGCGTTTGTTAAACCAAACGGCATGACAAGCCACTCGTATAACCCTTCATTGGTTTTGAATGCTATCTTCCATTTGTCACCTTCCCTCATGCGGATTTGGTGATAACCACTTTTCAAATCATTCTTTGAAAAAAATTTGGCTCCACTCAAACAATCCATCAGATCATCCATCCTTGGCAATGGAAATCTGTACCTGATGGTTATTTTGTTGATTTCCCTCGAGTCAGTACACATCCTCCAGCCTCCATCTTTCTTCGGACTGAGAACTGTCGGAACAACACACAGACTCAAGCTTTCTCTGACCAAACCTTTGTCCAACAAATCCTGGACTTGTCTTTTGACCTCTTCATTCTCCTGCGGCGTTAATCTATACGCTGCTTTGTTTGGAAAACTAGCTCCAGGTATGAGATCAATTTGATGACTTATACTTCTAATCGGTGGCAATGAACGAGGTAGTTTGTCCACTACTATGTCAGCGAACTCTTCCAGCAGTTCCTGAACCTCTTCTGGTAAATCATCTACCCTTGTGTTGGTTAAAACAATCTTTGGCTTCCTGACCACAATGAATTGTGATTCCTCCTTCTTCTTAACCTCTGTAAGAAGTTCCTTCCCACTCATGAGAAGTACAGTGTTGCTTACTTCAGGTTTCACCTTCTTATATTTGATTGGCAACAACATGTGAGTTCTCCCATTTTTCTCTAGGGTGTATGTGTTCTTCCTCCCATTATGAATCACATTTCTGTCATATTTCCACAGTCTACCCAGCAATAGATGACAAACATCCATGGGAATGAAATCACAGAGTATTTCATCTTTATACCCTCCTATTTTAAACTCAACTAAACATTGCTTAGTGACATTTACCTGATGTCCTTTTTGCAACCACGAAACTCTGTATGGGCTTGGATGATCAATCGTCTCCAGCTCCAGTTCTTCTACCATCTCTGTTGAAACGAGATTATCCGTGCTACCACTGTCCATAATGACTTTACATACCCTATCCTTGGTTTTGCAAGCAGTCCAAAAAAGTTTGTTTCTTTGGACTGAACTCTCCACCTCCTTCTCTGGTGTCAAAAGAGATTTTTTCATCATCAGGGATCTTCCGCCTTCAACATCCTCTGCCTCAACATTTCTCCTTTGTGCTTCGGAAATGTGAGTCTCTCCTTCCTCTTTCTTCTTGTCTAGACATCCATAAGACTTGTGTCTGACCTTTCTGCACGTGAAGCATTTTATCACTCCACCTCTTCCTCTTCCTCTACCTCTAGTACGAGGAAAAATGTTGTTATCATCATACTCTCCTTTCTGATCAACATACTGCCTTCTCTATCCAGCATATTGCCCTTTCTGTGAGCTTCCACCTCTCTCAATATGAGGTTTCTTCCATTCTTCCTTAGGCTTCTGATTTCTATCTTGGACGATTGATTTTCCCCTGGCTTGACTTCTGCCTCGGCCTCTTTGACCTTGTTTTCATCTCATCTTCTCTTCCGCCTTTAGAGCCATTTGATAAGCATCTTCCATTGTTCGGATGGTCATCATGCTCATCTCATCCTGAATTTTGTACCTCAGGCCATTCATATACCTGGAAACCTTTTCATCATTACTTTCATGATGATTTGCTCTGATGTTCAGCCTATAGAACTCTTCACTGTCATCATATTTTGTCTCAAATTCTGCATCCTTCGAAACAGAGAAATTTGATAATCCCTGGGAATGAATTTCGCTTTCATCTTTGCAATCATCCTATCCCAACTCTTGATTTTCTTCTTACCTTGGCAGCGTTTGTCATCTTGCAGTTCATCCCACCACAATGTTGCATGTCCTTTAAGTCTCGTGACAGCATGTTTGACCTTCTTGTCTTCTTCGACATCTTCATAGTCAAAATATGTGTCCAGAGCTCTAATCCAATCTAGAATCTCTTCAGCATCCAAGTTTCCCTCATAAACTGGAATGTCCATTTTGGCCCTTGCACTCATTCTTGCAACAGCTCTAATCAAGCGTTCATTTGTTGCATCTTCTGTTGAAATTTCTTCTTCTTCATGTCCAACGTCATCTTCTCTTTCAGACTCACTGACATCTCCAATATCAGCTGTGCACCTTTGTTTTATTTCCACATCCATGAGTCTAGTGTGAATGTCATGCAGATCTCTTTCCACTTCTGGATTCTGCACCTGCCTGACCCTTCCTTCTGGCATTTCCCTTTCCTCTGGCAGATCGGGTGTTTGCCTGTCTCTTCTCCTCTGTGGCATGGCTGAAATTCCTTCTTGCTTTTTCTACCTGAAATATACAAACAAGAATCAGGCTCTGATACCAGATGGTGCAGACCCACTCGGCCCTCAAGTCGAGGATCCGCTTACAGGATCGTTCTTCTTTTCCCTTTGAACCAGATCGACTCTTTCAATTCCCTGCTTGAATCTTCTTTATTTTGATCCACAGGTACTTTTGAAAGTTTCCCTGGCGCGAACGACACTAGGTGCAAGCTCCCCCTTCTCCGCGTGACCACCGGCTAGGCTTCTCACAAGCGCTTCTCACCTTTCGCCACTTCGCAAGTCGAAAGGTTGGACTTTCGTCCCCTTATCTTATGAACCCCTGAGACACGAAAAGTCAACGGGGTGTCGACTCCCTTCAATGAACAATGTGCGTCCACCTGTCTAATCCACGAGCCCACCTTGCGATTCTTCCACACGTTCCTTACGCTCCACTTTGCACTTTTCCACTTCACTCCCCAAAGTGTTGTCTCCTTTATATCATGACATCCGAAGTGTCAAGATCCCAAACTCCTCAATACTTCTTATCACAACTCACGACCTCGTGACTTCTCCTTCTAATCTCTCAACTCTTCAACTACCAATTATGACACGTCGTCCACGCGGTCCCACAACGAAACTTCTCGCCCTTTCGAGACTTCGCCTCTCGCAACCTAGAGTACCCAACCTTTGGGCTCTCACCTCGCGAACCTTCGAGTTCGCAAGATCTCTAGATCTCTGCCACCTGTCCTCCCCGGATGGACAGCTCTGATCCACTCGCCACTCGCTACTCACCACTAGGATTTCGGTTCTCCAACTCACAAACCCCCGAAATGAGATTTCTTGAGTGACCCAACGGCCCTGGCTAACTTGGATCCTACGGTCTTGATTTATTTTGAGCTTACGCTTGAGGAAATCTCGTCGTAATGTCCCTGCTTCTCTGCAAGATCTAACGGCTCTTGTGACTTTGCGAATTCTTTTCAAAGAATTTTGACCGTTTGTTTCTTCCTAGACAATTCCTGTGAATTTAAACAAGTATTTCTCCGCGGAACTTACTCGCCTGCAACACAAACTTGCTATGCCTCCTTTCAACGCCTCAAGGCACCAACCTTCTGTGCTTTTCTTCGACAACTGCGAAGACCCTATCCCTCCTGAGCTTCCTCCAACTCCGATTCTTAAATAAGACTCCCACACGCACTTCTTGCGAAAAATCCTTCAATTACTTCAAAGAATTGAAGTCCTTCGACTCTGTGCACTCCCTGTAGCAGTAGTCCTTCAACAATTTCTCAGGTTCACAAACTCTAATACTTTACTCGGCCTGCGCACACCTTGCACGGCTCTTGTGCTCAACTTGCACTTCTGCGAGAATGAGAACAACGTTAACCCTCCTGAGCTTTCAGAGATAAAACTCTGAACTCTTGTCAACGCACTCCTTGTGGACAACTTCACTGCACTCCTTATAGGAACTCTTGCTCAAATAGAGAAACAATTAAAACTCATTCCTTACTCTCTCTCAGACTTCAAACACAAAGCATGAAATCATATACACAACATATAAAGCAAATGTATAACAGAAAGTAAACATCCATGAGCATAACATTCAACATGCATACACAGAGAACAATACGACACCATGAATTTGAATCGAAGCTCTCTCTATTAATTAAAATCTCTGTACATGGGTGTTTTCAACTACAGCTCTCTGCTTCTTCTCTTCTCTATGCTCTATCTTGACAATCCCCTTACAATTATACAATGAGGGTGTCTATATCCCGTTTCCCTCTTGTGCTCTAAAACTGTCTAATCTAGAATTAAATTCTATCTACCTACACTCATTACACATAAAGGCTCCTATCTACTATGGACGAGAGTGGATCGCTCAAGGTCCTTTTACAATAATACAAGCATGCCTCCACTTAATGACTTCATTAATATTTCAAAACATTTTCAAAAAATGTGCTCGGTGCTTTTCCATCTATCTCTTATCTCCGCGTTGTCTCGCTACTGGCTATGCTTACACGTCCTTGCGATGCTCCTGCATCAATGTACGGACGCGCGCATTAATATTTGGTGCCTCGTGGAAAAATATTGGTGTGCGTGCATGCGCGCTAATATTTGGTGCCACGCGAAAAAATGTTGGTGTGCGGGTACGCGTGCGGAAAAATGTTAGTGTGCGAGTGCGTGCACTAAATTTTGGTGCCGCGCGGAAAAATGTTGGTGTACAGGATCACACACTAAATTTAGCATTGCGCGGTGTGCGTATGCATAAAAGGTGTGCACGGTGTGCACACACAATAATAATGGTGCATGTGGTGTGCGCAGTATTGGTAGAGCGCAGTAAGAGTATAAGTTGTCACGCGATAGTTTTGCTAAATGTGTGCACAAAGTGTTGGTGAGTGGTGGGGCATACTAAACTATGGCATGGTGAAGCGGGCAGAGTAAAATGCATGCAGAATAACAATGCACGATACAAAAACTGCATGCAACATGTAATTGAGAAAGAACCAAAACTGCGTGTGGTGGATATTGGCACGCGACACAAAAGTAGTGCTTGCAGTTATTGGCGTGACAGAGAAGTGTTACACACTGATTATAGTTGTGTGAAGTAGGATTTACCTTAGGGTGTTGTTGCGCATACTATATATGGGTGTACAAGTTGAATTTTGTGTACGCAAACTCGTTTTGAGGGTGAACAACAGCAGAAAATCATTGATTTTCTACGACGTTTTATATCATTTGATCGTCATCTTTTTGCAGCGCATTTTTGAGGGCCTTAAGAGCATTTTTATCAAACCAAAAACCACGAGAGAAAGGCACTTTGTCTCTATAGATCAAATGAAAGAGCTCAATGAGAGCTCTCTAATGGTGTAAATTGTTCATCAAATGAAGCCTTTATGAGAAAGTTACAACATAAACAATGGAGGATAAATTTTAAGACCCCACTAACTTCAAAGAGCCATAACTTTCTACTCCGGAATCAGATTGAGGCGTAGGAGTAGTCAATGGAAATATATTGAGCCATAGAAGACAATCCCAGAGTTCAATTAAATTTTTGGGCATGTTAAAAGTGTTTAATATAGAAAATAAGGAACCTGTAGCATATAAGTTACAATATGGTATATTGGCATAGAACTTCAGCAGGCTGTAACTAGCAGCCAAGAACCCAGAAATAGATGAAACTTGGACATAGTGTCCATAATATGTATATGAGGAAACCTAATTGTGATCCTATGAAAATTCCAAAGGAGTAGGTGCAAAAATGCATAATTACAGCGCATAGTTACGCCAAGTTGAAAAAAAAAAATGAATAGAAAAGTTAATGGGCAATTTTGAAATAGCCATAAATTTCTTCTCAGGGCTTGTAATTGAGCATGGGAGAAGGCATTGGAAAGGTATTGAATAGTGGAATCTAATTATCCACCCAGAAAATTGATTTGGGCATTCAATGTTTTAGGAAATCGGAAGAAATAATTATGATATGTATTATTGAACCAAAATGGTTCATATTTATCATGAATTGTTGAAACAGTTAACATGACAAAGTTTTGTTGGCTGCACATTTTGCAGATTTAACAACAATTAGATCAGGATCAACACATATTCCAGAGTATTGGAAGAGGCACAGGGAACTTACATCTAGGAATATGAAATCAGAGGGATGGATATCCATATGGGCATTGAAGGAACAAACTCCAATAGACATGGAGAAGGAAGGGATGAAAACATGAATATGGTAGAGACCATTAAAAATTTGCAGAGGGATGTCCAAAGCCATAAATATGATAATGAAAAGATTATGAAATCCAAGGAGAAATAGGATTACTTCAACATGAAGTTATTGTAGATATTTAATAGAATAGAAAAGAAATTGGATAAGGAGAGTGGCTCAAGAAAATCATGAAGTCACAGGCCTTCTGATGAGAAAAGAAAATCAAGAAGTGTTAGCAAACATCACCACCACTCTCCGAGGAATTCCAATAAGAGATCACATAGAATATCAATTCCATCCCTTGTCAGAAAGCATAAGAGGTCTAGGGTAGATGAATTGCGAGGAAAAATGAACAAAATCAAACCTCCTACATTTGATGGTGAGCACAAGAAGGATGAAAGTGCAGAGACATGGTTTTTGGGCATGAGAAAGTACTTTCAATTGCATAATTATTCTTCTCATGCAGAAGGTAGAATTTCTATGTATCAACTCAAGGGAAAGGCATCCATGTGGTGGGATCAACTTGTGCAAGTGCAACACATTAAAGAGAAAAGTGTTACTTGGAGGGAATTCAAGAAGTATTTTGAGAATAAATACTTGACTAAGAGATATTATGACAAGAAAATGAAAGAGTTCTTTGAACTCAATCTTGGGAGTATGATCATAGATGAATATGAAAGAAGGTTTTTGGAACTACTGAAGCATGTATCTTTCATCAAGGATGAGACAGTTTAGATTCAAAGGTATTTGAGTGGATTTCCATCCTTCATCAGTGACAAAATACAATATGATTATCCCAAGACATTGGAGGAGACCATAAGGCGAGCTAAGTGCCTATATGATCAACAAAAAGTAAGGCCAACTTTCCAAAAAGCTTGGGAAGACAAAAAGAAGTTCAAGGTGGATCAAAGGAAGAAGGGATCTAAGCCACCATTCTTCATAAATAATCTACAGGGACAACAAACTTCTAGAGAAGCCAGAACGATTGAGGCAGGGATTCAAAGGCCAAGGCAGACACCTATTCAATGTTGGGGTTGTAAAGGAGATCACATGTACAGAGATTGTCCTCACAGAGGTGAAAAAGGGGAAATTGTTGACAATGTACAGCAAGATGAAACAGTGGAGGACATGGGTAGAAATGTGCCAAGGATCTATGCAGCCCTGGACAACAAGCAAGCAGAGTATCATTCACACACGATTGAAGTGGAAGGTATGATCAACAACCAAGACATTGCAATTTTAATTGATTCAAGAGCTAGTCATAGTTATATAGATCCTAAGATGGTGGAAAGTTTTCATTTGCCAAGAAGCAAGCATGGAAAATCTTGGTTGGTGCAGCTGGCTACTAGAGCCAAAAGAAAAGTCAATGAGATGGTTAAGTCATGTCTTATGGACATGAATAGACTGAACACCAAGGAAGATTTGAACATCTTGCCTTTAGGTTCCTATGATTGCCTAATTGGGATGGATTGGTTGGATCAACATCATGCTATCTTAGACTGTCATAACAAGGAATTTACTTTCTTGGATGAGGAAGGGAACCTAAGGAGAGTGCAGGGAATTCCCAGGGCAATATCCATCAGAGAAATTTCAGCATTGCAGCTGAAGAAATGTTACAGAAAAGGGTGTCAAATATTTGCAGCCCATATGAAAGAGACACTTAAAGATAAGGTGCCAAATTTGGACTACCCCCAAAAAGAGATATTGATTTCTCTATAAATTTAATGCCTAGAGCAGCTCCAGTGTCAAAGACTCCTTACAGAATGAGTACACCAGAGTTGAAGGAGTTGCAAATGTAGCTTGAAGAACTTATGAAGACGGGGTATATATGCCCAAGTATGTCACCTTCGGGTGCCCTGGTCTTGTTTATGAAGAAGAAATATGGAACATTAATATTGTGCATAGATTTCAGACAGTTAAATAAAGTGATTGTTAAGAACAAGTATCCTCTACCAAGGATTGATGATCTTTTTTATCAATTGAAGGATGCAAAGATATTTTCAAAGATAGATCTTAGATCAAGATACCATAAAGTAAGGATTAAAGAGGAATATATCAGCAAGACCTCCTTCAGGACAAGGTATGGTCATTATGAGTTCACAGTCGTACCATTTGGGTTGTCAAATGCACCAGTTGTTTTCATGTGCTTAATGAATGGCGTTTTTCAAGAATATTTAGACAGGTTTGTCATTGTATTTTTGGATGACATTCTTATATATTCCAAGTCATAAGAAAAGCATGAGAATCATTTGAGAATGGTTTTGCAAGTATTAAGGGAGCATCAGTTATATGCAAAATTGAGAAAGTGCTCATTTTATCAAAAGAAAATTCATTATTTGGGGCATATCATTTCAAAGGATGGGATAGCAGTGGATCCTGAGAAGGTAGAAGCCATTAGAGAGTGGTCAGTGCCAAAGAATGTGACAGAGGTCAGATCATTCATGGGCCTTGCAGGCTACTACAAAATATTTATTGAAGGATTTTCAAAGATTGCACACCCAATCACTTCCTTGCAAAGAAATGGTGTGAAGTTTCAGTGGACATTGGAATGTGAAAAGAGTTTCCAACACTTGAAAGAATTATTAACAAGGGCTCCAATATTAAGGATTGTAGACCCAAATGAAGACTTTATTGTATGCACGGATGCATGTAAAGAAGGAATGGTGGAGTCCTTAGTCAAAATGGGTTTGTTATATGTTATGAATCAAGGAAGTTGAAGGACCATGAAAGAAACTATGCCACTCACGATTTGGAGTTGGCAGCCATAGTGCATGCCTTGAGGAAATGGAGACGTTATTTTATGGGGAAAAGGTTTGAGCTCAGGACAGACCACAATGGTCTGAAATATTTATTTGATCAGCCAACTCTAAATGCTAGGCAAAGCAGATGGTTATAATTTATAAGTGAATATGACTTTGATATAAAACATATCAAGGGGAAAGAGAACAAAGTGGTTGATGCACTCAACAGAAGAGTGCATGAATTTCATGCTACAACCATTAGCATGTACCAATCAGATTTGAAAGACATAATTACAAAGGTTGCCAAAACAGATTTGCAATACAATGAATTAGTGGAAAAATTACAGCAAGGTAATTTACAGCAGAAAATTGAAGATTACAAGATAGATAATGATGAAATTATCATGTACAGGGGCAGAATTTATGTACCAAATTCTAATGAATTGAAAAATCTAGTATTGAGAGAAATGCATAATGTGCCTTATGCTGGGCACCCAAGATATCAGATAACTATTGTAACTGTCAAAAGCCAATATTATTGGCCAGGCATGAAGAAAGAGGTTGTTGATTTTATTTCCAGATGTTTGGAATGTCAAAAAGTAAAGGCTGAGCATAGACACCCAGTTGGTTTGCTACAACCATTACCCATTCCTGAGTGGAAGTGGGAAGTTGTAACAATGGATTTCATCACCAAACTACCCAGAACAAACAAGCAACATGATTCTATCATGGTAGTGGTGGATAAGCTTACTAAAGCTGCCCATTTTGTTCCAGTTAAGCTCACTCACAAGGCAACCAAGATTGTTGATGTTTGTATGAAGAAAATTGCCAAATTACATGGCATACCAAAGACAATTGTGTCTCATAGAGATCCAAAATTTACCTCAAAAATTTGGAAAGGATTATTTAATGAATTTGGAACAAATTTGAATTTTAGTACAACTTATCATCTAGAATCAGATGGGAAAATAGAAAGGGTGAATCAAGTGAATGGAGATATGTTAAGAATGTATGTGATGGATAAACCATCAAAATGGGAAGACTACCGACACTTGGTAGAGTTTTCTTATAACAATGGATACCAAGCATCTCTAAAGATGATCCCATTTGAGGCACTTTATGGCAGAAAGCATAACACACCAGTAAGTTGGGATAACCCAGCAGACAGAGCAGTGGTTGGACCAGATTTTCTCAGGGTAATGGAGGAGCAAATGATAAAAATAAAGAAAAATTTAAAGGTTTCCCGAGACAGGCAGAAAAGATATGATGATAAGGGCAGAACTCACAGGGAATTTAAAGTGGATAACCATGTATTTTTGAAAGTCGAAGCCAACAAAAGATCCCTGAAATTGGGAAATTGTTCAAAGTTGGCAGCTCGCTATTGTGGGTCGTTTGAAATCCTAGAGAGGATTGGTCCAGTGGGTTATATGATTGCATTGCCTGCATCTATGTCTATTCATAATGTATTCCATGTATCATTGCTAAAGAAATATATCCCTGATGATAATCATGTTATTGATTGGAATGTGATTCAGGTGGAGCAAGAAGGCGCTTTTCAAGTGCATCTGGTACGCATTTTGGACCAGAAAATCAAACAACTCCGGAATCGAGCCATAGGACTTGTAAAGGTCCAATGGACTTGGTATGGTCCTGAGGACGCTACTTGGGAGCATGAGGATGCAATGTGGGAAGAATACCCACAAATTTTTTAGGATTTTTGAAATTTTGTTGTACATGGGTACATGATGCACTGAGGGTAGTGCATAAATAAGGGTCAGGGAATGTAATATCCCTAAGGTCGAACCCAATTGTAAATGTAAATGCAAATGTACTTAATATGGTGAGTTGTTTTGATATCATTTTTGTAGGCACCTTTCATGGCATAGTGTGCACATGTACTACACAGTAAAATGATGACGTGTGCACATTTCAGGATATCGCACACAACAACTTAAGTGTGCGTGATATTGAGGCCAGGGAGCCTTTTTGTTTATACTATGTTTTATAGGCTGGTGATTCAGTGATTATAAGTTATAATACTTATGTTTTTATTAGGCCGGAGAGCCTAGATGTTAAAGGCTAGTGCACATGTTTTTGTACATGTCTCATAATTAATATAAATACATTGTTGTGCACAGACCGACCACGATAAAAGAGATGGGGGACTAAAATCCACTAGTTAGGGAAAGGGAGGCTCCTAAAAGTTAAGGAAAAGGGATAAGCTAGGGAGATTAATCCAAAAAGTAATAATATATTAATATTTCTTTAAAGTATAAAGTATGGGTAATTATTTTATCCTAAGTTCTAAAGTTGGGGCCAAGTGGGCCAAAGTAACTCCCAACATGACAAGTGTCAAGTTGGGTACATGCATACATATTGTTGGGACTTATTTCATTCCCCATGATTCTGGCCATCATTTTTCCATCCATCATCCAGCCATGATTCCATGACCATTTAACTCACGTAGTTAGTTATCCTTCATACATTCCTATCACTGTACCTGAACCAGTATCAGGAGCCATATATGTTTGTGTAGTTGTTAGCTTGGGATTTGGACTGAAGAAGCGGGTTGTCAGGCCTGTGGGATACTGAAGAGGTGGGTTGTCAAGCCCGTGAGAAATTTCTCTCTGGATGAGAGAATTGTTGGGGAATTGATTTCCTGAAGGTGCTAAACTACAACTATAGGGCTTTGAGACTTCTTGTACGACCTACTGTTGAAGCCCTGGAAGGGAAGTGGGGCAGTCGAGGGACTTTTGAGCAGAGAAGGGGGAAAATTCCTAGGGTGGGACAGACATGTGGGGAATGAGGGACTGTAGGTTGTCAGTTGAGTGAGCACCTGAGACAAAGTCTTTCCTGTTGTCTATGAGCCTTCAGCCTGGTTAGGAATCCCTTTACCCGGGTGGAGTTTAGTCCCAGCTCGGGGGTGACTCACTGTTGAGAGTGATGAACAGTGTGGTCTAAGGCTGGGAGGTTCGTGGATGATCTACACGTAGTTGGTGATATTATTACAAAGATAAGTGTCAATTGTGTGATAAAATTACATGTTGCATTGTTATTTACGTGCTTATTTTTATGGGTTTCTCCTATGCATGATTATAATTGTATGTATGTTTATGGGTATTTTACCGTATATGTTGCATGCATGTGTTTATTTTTATTTCAGTATGAATTCGTTTATTTACATAAATTATTTATCTATTACGTTATATATATATATATATATATATATATATATATATTTCCACAAGAGCTCTGTGTGTATATAATATAATTGCATGTAGTTCGAAAATTTTATGTGGCATAACTCAGTATGATGTTGGGTTTGTTACAGTATGTTCCGCAGAGAGAACAAAAGTGTTCTCTGGCATAGTGTGGCCCGACATGGCTGGTTGGGGATGTTACACCATTCCACCCATCAAACACTACATAGTCTAGTTGGACCTCTAAGTCAGGTTTGGTTCCTACTGTTGAGTTAAAGGGATCTCAGAACCCTCAATAGGATCTTCCTCTTCGATCTATCCTTTTTTCCATCACTAAACTAGCAGGAAGCACCAGTCCCTATCTTGCTTCCAAATCACAGATAAGTATGTTTTCCATTGTCTTGAACCCGGGATCTTTAATTGGTGTGCAAGGTTTCTAAGAAATGTCAAAGAGAAAATATCTAAATGCAGAACGGGTAGGCAAAAGAAATTTAGATATGGATATTTCCTAGTGTCATTATTTTTGGAGCGAGTACCATAGATGCATCCACAGGCTGCATTGATAGAACTCTCTGCATCTGAGCCCCGGATGGAGAGATGGACGAGCCTCGAGCCTTGGTTGGGGAATGAAACATCAACCTTTTGTTTTACTATTGACTTATTTGCATGGTGGAGAAGGAAGATCATGGTGATAGAGGATTACCCTTATGTTGGGATTACCCTTATGTTAGGGGTAGTGCGGACTTAGTTCTCCCTGAAGGGGCATAGTGGGATGAGTTAGGTAAAACATGAAAGATCATGACCTTGCAACAATGTTTTTTTTTTGTTTTGTTTTTATATATATGTATTTTTGTTGTTATACAATGAGTGATCTAAATCATTTGTTTTAATCATGCAGATACAGGTATATCACGTTCGGTGGGGAGGTCATCATTTGGACGTCGTGGTGACGTTTAGGTAGCAACGAGGGCTGGTGTCGGAGTAGGAGGAATCTTTGAGGTAGATATCAACCTTCGTGGATTGACCATGGGTGTTCCCTGTATGAGGATACATGATGTACCTTTTCACCTTCATAGGCACACAGTCACAGTGCAGGAGGACGAGTAGAGTCTACTGTCATAATAGTCTTTTATGACAATGTTATGGGCATAATGGCCCACATTTTTTCCCTTCCATGTAATTTTGTTTTTGACAATGTATTTTGACACATTTTTGCTACATTTTTCCAGGGCTACTTATGTTTTTAAATGATGTGATATTTTTATTTATATGCTTTATGTTCTGAATGCTTATTTATGTGTAATGTGCCAATCCAACATATAATTTTCTAACAAATCTGTAATCGTATTAAGTTCTCTCGATATATTTCTATATTCTATGAAGTCAAAACATCTCTCGAGACGTCTAACACTTAGATAGAGACGTAGCAAAATTGGATTACGAATAGTGTAAACAAGGTTAAGTTGACGGACCACGAGTTGAGAATCAAGGCTGATAATCAATTGAGATATACCTAAAGAATAAGCTTCAGTTAAAATTCCAATTACAGCATGATATTCTGCAACTTTATTGGTTGCAGATCTGAGGAAAATTCCTACTAAACTCACTAACTCGCTAGAGTGGTAGATGATCCAAGCTGCAGAAGCTAGGCTCTGGGTATGTCGACTAGTGCCATCCGCAAATCTGAAATAGATAGGAAAGGATGATGACATCTGCGCATTCAAGCAAAAAGCAAAGTATAAGTAGATAAAGATGGGGAAAAACTCATGCATGCAAAAGTAAAGACACACCAAACCATATGGTACAATAATATACAAATCACACATGCGAGATATTCTATGTATAATACTTTTTCAAGTAAAGCCCATTTCGGATCTCACCAAGAGATAATCCATCGTAATCCACTAGCTCGTAGGCACCTCTCTGTAGCACATAGTTCAAGATGTATGGCCCATGCCACATAGGTTATAACTTACCTACATCAAGTTTGTCATGATCTTGGTCATAGACCAGGACCGGATCTCCTTCTGCAAAAGTGTGGGGTTGAACAGACTTATTGTATTGAGTCTTGATGTGTTTTTTATATGTCTCATTAATGAGAGCATCATCACGACGGGTTTCATCCAACTTTGTTAGACATAAAAATCATTCTTCTAAAGAAGAAGTATGGGGTAGGATCTCTATGGTTAGTTTCAGGGATAGATTCTTGCATTCAATCGACAACACCACTTCCAACCCATATACCAACTGGAAGGGTGTGAATCTAGTGGCAATTTTAACTGAATTTTGATAGACCCAAAGTGTCGAGAAGATTTGCAAATGCCAAGAGGTTTTTTTCACCCCACCATGCATTGAAGCATGGTCTTCAAAACTTTTTTCATGGCTTCAAATTGTCCATTGGCCTGAGGATAGTAAGGGGATGAGGTTTCATGACGAAAACCCAACTTGGTGTGCAATTCACCCATCATCTAGTTTTGGAAATGGGATCCATATCAATTACAATAGCTTGTGGAACTTCGAAGCGAGCGATGATGTGATTGAACATGAAAATTGTTGTAGTTCAATCGTCGTTAAGAAATGTAGGCATAGCCTCAGCCCATTTAATGAAATAATAGACTACGACGATAATATAACCATGCCCCCCGACAGAGGTAGGATTACATTGCATAAAATCAATACCCCATTTCGAAAAGGGTCCAATGGCGATAATTGGATGGAGTGGAGTTGGGTGGGTACGTGCTTTGTTCTAAAATATTTCACAGGGTGAGCATTTTTTAACGGACTCAATGTAGTCTTTGAATATGGAAGGCCAAAAATAACCGGTACGTAAGATATTTTGGGCTATAGCCATCCCAGAAAGATGATCGCCACAAGATCCAAGGTGATATTCATTTAAAACTCGCTCAGCCTCTTCATGGGTTAAGAAACACCGTAGAACAATATCAATACCTCCATGATATAAAGTGTCGCCAACGATAAGGTAGTACTTTGAATGGTGTCTAATGCAATGTCATTCATCACATGAAATACCTGGTTGGAAGCATTGGGTCTGGAGATATATAAGAAGGTATCCATACCATGGGTCATATGTACTAATGAGGAAAAATGACTCATCTGGAAGGGAATCACTGGGCTCAGTGTCCTCATCAATATGGGTAAGATCACAAATTAATAAAGAAAAAGCCAACAATTTCTTTGATTTGGATTTGGCAAACTTGAGATCGAATTCTTGGAGAATAACGATCCATTTGGAATATTTTCCCCCAAGTACTTGACGAGTCAAGATGTGTTACATGTGTTATCAGGCTAATTTTTGAGTGCAGACATAAATCAATCCCCCTAGATTCACTACGAAACTAGAATAAAACAAAACAATACACTACTCTTTCCTTAGATTTCAATTATCAAATGAGAAATGGATCTAGAACATACCTTTTAAATATCGAAGTTCCGACTTCACCAATGCAATCCAAGCTCTGTTGCGAGGCTTATGGAGAAATATATGCAAATAAACACAAGCCAACAAAGACAAGAATAACAGATTCTATTTGATATGAAACTATGTACGTGATCAAGGAATCATACAATATGAACAAATAACATTCATATAGGAAAGAAAAGTATATCTGTATTAAAGAATGTGGAAGAAAGATACAACCAGATGCCTTGATGTTGTCAGGTTCCTTCCAACAGTTCCTTGCTTCCCACACACTTCTTGCTCCATGGATTCTGAGACATAGCTACTCACAATCTATCTTGACAAAGCAAATCTCAAAGCCAATATAACCAAGCTAGTAATCTCAAGCCAAATTTCTAATCTTAAAGACTCAAGAACTTTTCAACCCAATCAAGCTAACTTTATCCATGAGAGATCCTCTCCTTTTATAAGTTGAAGAGGATAAGGTGAGGAGGTTAGGATGATCCCACTAAATCATGAAAGCAAGTAAGATCCAAACTGTTAAAGAGAACACTCAAAGAGAATTCTCTCAGTTCCTTTTTTGTAAAGTAGTCTAATGAGACCGAAAAAGAGATAAACTATCACTCAATGGATGTTTTCTTCAAATACTTTAATGAGCGTGAAAAGAACAAGGTTGCTCGGCAATATTTTCATGTTTAGAGAGTCTAAAAAGAGCTTAAAGGGAACTCCAGGGGGTTCCTTTTTTGTATAACCTTTACAAGTCTGAAAAAGTAATAAAAGTATACTCAGTTACATTATCAAGTATTTACAAGCACGAGAAAGAAAAAGACTAAGCTCGGTAACTTATTCTCATGTATTTACGAGCATGAGAAAGAACAAAGACTAAGCTCGGGATTGTTTTCATTTTTACGCAAGCTTAAAACAAAACAAAACTATGCTTGGGATAGATTTTATTTTTGCACAAGTTTAAAACTAAACAAAACTATGCTTGGACCTAGTTTCATTTTTACACAAGCTCAAACCAGAGGAAACTATGCTTGAGGTAGGTGGTTTCATTTTTACACAAGCTTGAAACAGAGAAAACTATGCTTGTGACTTCCCAACGCATGGTTCACAAATTCGCATGGTTAGTACTTAGCCCCTAGTTTAAAAAGCTAACGAATTTACCTTCAGCATGAAGTCCAGAGGCTGAAAGCATTGCCTCCCAAGCTTCGGTTCATCCAATGACACAGGAGGAGGAAAATAAGCTTCAAATACTATATGTAACGAAGTACTTGACTCAAATGGAGAGGGGGAAAATCTATTTCATTTTTTAACGAGCTTGACACAGGAATAGGAACTATGCTCTAGAATCCAGGTTCAATCCCCAGACCTCTGTTTCATTTTTGAACGAGCTTGACATAGAAACAGGAACTGTGATCGTAACCTCTATTTCATTTTTTAACGAGGTTTCCACAGAGATGAAAAAACTATCCTCATAATATTTGTTTCATTTTTTAATGAGGTTTCCACAGAGACACAAAACTATCCTCATAGCTGGTTTCATTTTTTAACAAGCTTGAAAGAAGAAAACCATGCTCAAAGTTGGTTTCATTTTTTAATTTTCTTGAAATCAGGAAACCATGCTCATCTCTCTTCTTGATCACAGCTTCCAAGAGGACAAAGCTCTGGAAGGACACCATTTCAAGGGACAAACCTCGGTCATGGCCTCCAAGAGATCTTCACTTGACGGAAAAAAACACACTCTGGAAGGAACACATGTTGAAGGCCGTGGTAGGGGTAAGGAGATCAAGCTCCAATAGCCCTACCGAAGAGATTACCATGTCAACTACCGGATCCAATTCATAAGGGAGTGATCTTACAGTGAGATACTTATTTGCATCGACAACTGAAGGCATGGGAGACAACGCCACATAATTGACCTATGGTAGGGGCGATACCATCTGCATATACGAACCGTTTAGGGAGTTCATTGAGTTGATGGTCAACTCAGGGCCAACAAACGAAATTTGATCAATAGTCACCATTCTTCCATCATGCAGGAAAGATATCACATGAAAAAGAGTGGACACAATAGCTTTCATATCATAGATATAATCTCACCCAAGGAGTAAATTGAAATCCAAGGGGTCTTGGACTACCATGACATCAATAAAGACATTTTTCCCTCCCAAAGTTACGGGAAACTGTGGAAGTATCCCTAAAGGGTGACTGGTTCTTCTGTTAAAAGCGAACAAAGTCTGGGTAACCGACACAAGCTGAGGATAACCCAAAGCTTTCCAAGCAAGAGATGACAAAATACTAATGGACGAACCTTTGTCTATCAACGTCTGAGGAACGTCTCAACCACAAACTTGTATTGTAATCTTGAAAGGAATGTGAGAGGGAAGACAAGTTCCAGTTAGCATACCCCAATTAAAAAGGATGGTCTCATTGCTTGGAGGGGGTTCTATGGGAGAAGGAGGAAATCCCCTTAGCACGGTAGATTATGTATCAACGATAAAAATGTGGGCAACATCAGGTTTACTCACTAGTGGGAGAGTAGGATCGACCGATGACGAGATCAGATCGATCACTTGAGTTTCATTCTCCAAGGGGAGAATGGGGTCGATGGGTGGAAAGGGATTGACCGATTGGGTTTCACTCTTTAACGAGAGAGTGGGATCGACCGAGGATGGGATAGGATCGACCACTTGGGTTACACTCTCTAACAGGAGAGTGGGATCAACCGAGGATGGGATCGGATCGACCACTTTGGTTTCACTCTCTAATGGGAGAGTGGGATCAACTGAGGATGGGATCGGATCGACCACTTTGTCAACTGGTTCAACTAAGGACATGACCATATTGACTACAAGATCAACCGGATTGACTGATGAAGGGACCGAATTGATCATTCCATCAACTACAGGTGGTTCAAGAGTAAGCTTGTGATAAGCAGCTGGAAGTTTAGGCTGTGAAACACTCATGTCCTTCAGTAATTTCGAGGCTTCGTCCATACAAGGGAAAAGGTGAGTTAGATGACTCCCTTTGCATATCATGCATGAGAACTTGAATATGCTTTTCTTTTTCCCAACTGTATTGTGACTAGTTGACGGGAGGTCACCAACATGTTGTTCAGAGGCTGACGACATGGGTTGGCGAGGTTGTGTAGACCATGCTTCTATAACCTTGGATAGACCAGGGCAATCTTTAAGAAGATGGCTACCCTTACAAAGCCTACAAGGGTACTTGGGATTATAGGTTGTTTGGGTGATCTTGGCATCATCAACACTCTCAGCACGATTATCAGTAATTGGTGGTTTTCTTCCAACATGACTGGCAATGGTTGGAAGTTTTTGTTGGGTATATGTTATATTTTTTGCATGTGTGTGAGGGTGCGTCAGGTTCGACAATTGCGTCTGACGATCCCTCTAGTAGTGTCCTTCATGTCGTGTGTGTCGGGTGCTTCCTAGGGGGGTCCCAAAGGGGGCCAAGTATGCCCCCCCCTAGTTATGCGTAGCGTTTTGCAACGGGCGGCAGCCCGGGGCAGCGCCTCGAATTTTTTTTTGGGGGCAGTTTTTGCTATTTTAGCGAATTTTTCTATTTTTAGTGGTTTTCTAAATTAATCCTGGATTAAGGGATTAGGGTTTTGGTATCTACGGAATACCTAAAAACATTGTATATATTGTATGGTGAATGGTGAAATTCGATATAATGAATATAAAAATGTTTTCCCTGGTTGAGGGTTTACGGTATAAATCTTTATGTACTATGTGAATGATCCATTGATTAATTTTTGTTTTTCTTAAGAATCTATATGCATTGCTTTACTTCGCAGGTTTAAAACTTACAGTTTGGACCCTTGCTGATTTTTCTTCTTCTTCTTCTTCTTTTTCTTCTTCTTCTTATTCATTGAGTTACTAGCTTCAGAGCTTTCACTCGATGAAGAAGACGAAACGGAAGAAGACCTTGCAAGTAGAGAAGGTGAAGAAGATCTTACTGGTGAAGAAGGTGTATGATCAACATGAGGTTGATGTTCTTGGGGGAAAGTGATTACAACAGAAGCACTAGCTACATTCAGGATTACCTGAGTGGAAAACAACCATACCGGTAATCCAATTGTGAGACCTAGAAGCCTCAAAGTAGCGATGTGAGGAGGACCAATTTTTCCGTAAGAAGGAAAAAAAAAAGTTCCCTTGGAAAAGGGGTTCCCTCATTGGTTGTTCCAGGAACTAAATTCATTACATAAAGATCCAACCTAGAGTCTTCTAGGGAAAACAAAACAGCACACGCTAAGAATCTCAGAAGCAAACAAGCAAACAAAACCTTCTCACAATGAACACACTAGTTGGTGATGAAATCCAACGTCGCAGGAACAACGCAAGAAGGAGTTGAGATAGAGCAGGTGGAAAAGTTATGTTGACGGCCTGCTTAATGGACTTACACCCTGGTGCAATCTCCCACACATAATCGTGGGTATACCCTCCAAGGAGCCCGAGTGAGTTTGGCCAACGTCAATTCCAGGTACCGTGAAGAATTGCCCCTCCACGGTCACCTCATGTAAAGAACCTAAAGAGAAAGGCCACTAAGGTTACCAACTACAACAAAGATGCATGGGGAAACAGTCGACAGTTTGATCCACGCGTAAAAGCAGGGTATCTAGCTTGAAATCAACTTGAAAGGCTACCACTCATCATTGTGGGTATACCTTCAAGCGACCCCCATAATACGCACGATCTCTACACCAAGACCAACAAAGCAGGGTGAGTAACTTTGCTAGTCTTAATGCGACCTTGTGATTGACCCTTGTGTTAGAAGGGCTTCCTACGACAAAATGTAGCAATTGGATTTCATCGCTCCCTAAAGCAAGATTCTATGTTGGTTTGCAGCATTGGAAATTTATCTTTCACACCTATTCCAAAGCCCTACAACTAATCTAATGTAGGTTTTCTACCAGAAAACATAAAAATGTCTAATCAATTTTTATAAGCGCTTTATTTTAAGGATGTTGTTACTACAGAGGAAAATGGTGTCGACTAAATGATGTTTTGACCGAATCTAAACAATGCAAATAAATGAGAATGCAAATATTTCACTTCGATGAAAGCTATATTACGAGAAAGAGAAAACATTTATCATTCTTAGATGCACAATGTTCCAAAATTTTATTAAACTCATCAATATCAAGATCTTCAAGAAATGAGCCAAAGAGACTGTACACCAATACACGATTCTTGCCCCCCCCCAAAGAATTCAAGACCATAAAAAGCCAAAAACCATGCAATTTCATTGCTTCAAATGCAAAGATGCCCCCAATCTAATATAAAGCAAGAAATTAGAATTTTTTATTTCAAAGATAGCTAAAAGCAATGGAAACTCTCTATAGAACAAATCAACCCAAACAAATTTTCTCTTTTAACATGACTTATTCAATAAAAGAAAAATAAGTTCGTTCACCAAACAATTCTAAAGAAAAAACAATGCTTTGTAACAGAAAGACACTCAAAGGAAGAGATCAAATCTTTCAAAAGAAAACAAGCTAAAACAAAGGAAAGATGGCTAAAAGTAGATTGAAAGATATCAAGCAGTTTGTAAACAGACTGTAATCAAACCCAAAAATTCACCCCAAAACCAAATCCAAGATCTGGGTAAGGAAAAACCATCAAAAATCAAAATTTTCACAATCATCGCAGGCTGTAGACTAACACAGTGTGTCTATCCCTGATCACTGCATGCCAGAAAACCAATACGGTGCAGAAATTTGAGGTTTCTGCAGGCATGCTAGCTATGGAGTAGGATGTAGATATTTCTCAATGGTCTAAACAGGCAGGGTGCAACGATCCTATATCGTCGCACTGTCCCTCAAAGCAGGGTGCGGAAATCAAATAAAAAATAAAAAATGGAAAACAAAAATAAAAAGTATGAAGGTTTTCCAATGAATTTAAACAGTCAAAGAGTAAAGATAGATCTCTGAGTTACTCAGAAAATAGAACCCAAGCAATCAAAGCAAGAAATCAAGACAAACTAGGAAAACAATCCATCCCCAATGGAGTCGCCAATTTTGTTATCGGGCTAATTGTTAAGTGCGGACACAAATCAATCCCCATAGCTTCACTATGAAACTAGAACAAAATAAGACAGTACACTAATTTTTATTTAGATTTCAATTATCAAATGAGAAATGGATCTAGAACATACCTTTTAAATATCGAAGATCCGACTTCATCAATGCAATCCAAGCTCCGTCGCGAGGCTTATGGAGAAATATATGCAAATAAACACAAGCCAATGAAGACAAGAATAACAGATTCGATTTGATATGAAACTATGTACGTGATCAAGGAATCATACAATATGAACAAATAACATTCATATAGGAAATAAAAGTATATTTGTATTAAATAACGTGGAAGAAAGATACAACTAGATGCCTTGATGTTGTCAGGTTCCTTCCAACAGTTCCTTGCTTCCCACACACTTCTTGCTCCATGGATTCTGAGACCATGGATCTGGTAGCTACTCACAATCTATCTTGAAAAATAAAATCTCAAAGCCAATCTAACCAAGCTAACAATCTCAAGCCAAATTTCCAATATTAAAGACTCAAGAACTTTCTAACCCAATCAAGCTAACTTTCTCCATGAGAGCTCCTCTCCTTTTATAAGTTGAAGAGGATAAGATGAGGAGGTTAGGATGATCCCACTAAATCATGAAAGTGAGTAAGATCCAAACCATTTGGAGGACACCTCACCATGGAAGCTTATCCTTCTAGAAGCATCGAGAAGACGCTCATTTTTCCCACGTACAGTAATTTCCACACCCTAGCTATAGAGCAACCTGCAGAAACTCTGCAACCTAGCTATAGAGAAAGGTGTGGAAATCAGGTATTTCTGCACTCTGTGTATAGTGCAACCTGTGGAAATATTCCTTAATAGGGTTTTTACAAAGGAAAATACAACTTCTTCTCTCAGGAAAAGTCCTTCTCCCTTCTTTCTTCAGGAATTCAGGCCAATGAGCCCTTTGAAGGCAACATATACATTTACATCATTGACAGTCATAAGGGTGACAAAAATAATGTGTAACAACATAGGGTTAGAGTCGACAATGACCATGGTAGTGTGAAGAAAAATATAGTGTCTGAATCTTTGGACAACAATGACAGCCACCAAAGCAAACTTTTCAACATGTGAATAACGAAATTCAGGACCTAAAAGACTCTTACTTAAATAGTAGATCACATGTTTTGCACCGTCATCATCCTCTTTTACTAACACCATGGTGATGGTGGAAGCAAAGGAAGCCAAATAAATGATGCAAGAGCATCGCTCCACCTCAGCACGCGCCATTTGTCTAGCACATTGGTGCGCATTTAAAGGAGGAGAGAGGTGCCAACACTCTCATTTTTCCCTCGAAATTTAAATTGTAATAAAGAAAATTAATGTTGTCAGGCTAGAAGAGCCAAGTCGTGCTTTCGCACAGGTTGTGGATGAGGTCGCCTTAAGTGGGTGACAATGGGAAGGATCTAGACCCGATTCGGGCTAGATTTCCAGTCATTATAATCTTCCCCATTAGTTAGGTGTTTTTAATGGTGATTAGACACCACTAGTGTAGCTTGGAGGGAAAGCTCGACGAGCCCCTCTTGTATAAATATTTGCATTGTATGCCCGGTAGAGGCTGCTAAAGATGGATGGAAAATCATTGTAAGCTAAGAGGAGAGTTGAGAGCCGAGACTCAGTTGTAGTCCGGACTCATATATTGTAATTGACATTCTGTCGTTAATAGAAAAGAATAGATTCCACTGTTTGCAATTTCCTGTGTAATGGATGCTTTCTTTGTGAATGTCACTTATGTTTGTTTATGTTGTAGGTGTGTATGTTAGAGTTCATCTACGAGGATAGAGATAGAATCCTCTTTCTGTGATTTTGTTGGATTATTTCTGGGTTCTTTAGGCTAAGTGCAAGGAGTGCGCGGCAGATATTTGAAACTATGTGAGCTGACGCAAGGAGCGTGTGTCTGAACTCTTTCGAGTCAGAGGAGAACATGTCAGGAGGGCACACCAGGATAATTCATAGACTCAAGGGAGAAGTTCAAGGTTGTTGAATACCTTGGAGGAAAGTCTGCGTAGGAGGAAGCGTAGCACAGAGTTTTTGAATACTCTATAAGACTCTTCCAAGAGGGCATTGAGTAGGTACGAGTGTGCACAGGATCAACACATTCTGGAGTGTTGGGGGGAAGATGTTTGAAGGATTAATTGAGCGCAAGGAGTGCACCAAAGACAAAATGAGTTCATCTTACAAGCTCGGGAGAAAAAGCATCAAGTTACCAAGAGGGAACCAGAAGCTCCGTAGAAGGACGCAGAAGGGCCAAGAACCTTCAAGGTTTGATCCGAGTAAAGCTCAGAAGAACTAGCATCGTCATGTGTAGAATTCCTGCAAGGAGTGCAGAAAGTCCGAGAGAAGTCCAAGTCTCAAACAATGAGAAAAGTGTTAAGTGTGCACAGGAGTAAGGACTTTCCAAGTCCTAAAGTCCCAAAGGAAATCTGAATCGCCCATCATCAAGAGGAGACAGGTGGAGAAAGATCAGAAGATCCGAGAGATATATTTCCTAAAGATTTTCCAAGAGAAAATGGAAATCTTCGCGAAGTCAAGAAGAGCGGAGTGAATTTCGACCATTGGATCTGGAAGGGGCATGTGGAGGATATCCACACATTTCAGAGAAGTGGTGCTCTGGGAGAAAAGGGAAGAGTAGAGTGGAAAGACTCTCGAAGGTTGGAGTGTGAATAGATCACAATTATTGATCTAAGGGAGTGACGAGGACCGTTGATCCTCGCACCCAGTTGCATACCCCGATTCAGAGTTCAGGGAAATAGGAGTTGGCTATTGTGAAAAATACAAAGCTCGAAGCACGTGTCAGGGTTTAGCCCTGGGTCATAGTCCAAGTTCATATGATTAAAGGGGCCTAACACGAAGAATTGGTGTTTCCGTCAACTTTCTTCAAAGAGGCCAAGAAGAGAGTGACGGGGTTGATAGGACCTACACTTTGGAGAAAGAGGGGCCTATGACAATTTGCATTGGGTTCCAGTAGGGAACCAAAGAGTCAATCTAAATCAGGTGACTAAACGATCCTAGACTAGGAGTTTGAGAAACCCCCGAGGAGAGAAGGGGGGGGGGGTCTATTCCAAGTGGTATTAGATCCACATAATTGATTTATGTAGGCAAGGGAAATAGAGTGAGATTCTTTGTAGAGACTATTGCAAGGTGTACAACAGATGGTAAACAGCTAGGTGGGTTGCAAGTGAAGAAAGATGGTTATTGAAGGCCATAAGCATGGTTGAAGAGAAGACTTCCCACAGAAGAGCCAAGAGGAAATCTACAAGGAGCTCAGTGAAATCCGAGAAGATATGGAAAAGATAGCATTAAATATGAAACATGAAGCAAAGGTACACTGGAGATGCGAGTGGCCTTTGAAACAGAAAGTTGAGTGGCCTATTTGAAAGTTGTTGGCCAGGAGGCAGCAACAAGTGTTAAGAAGGTGGTTGAGACATGATGAAAACCTCAGTGGCAAGGGAAAGAGATCTGGCAGAGGTCTCATAGATTGCCAGGTGGGAAACGAGAAGGGATCAGTTGATATCATAAACTATCAGGAGGGCAGAGGAGACATCCCAATTTTCCAGGTGGGCAAGGGAGAAGAAATGACCTCAACTGAGAGTTCATGTCAGCAAGGGGTGTTGACAGATGGAAAGGAGGTGGAAGAAAGGCCTCATCCATATGAAGATTCATGTGAAGTTGCAATCTGCGTGAATGAAGATGATGATAAGTTAAATACTTCCACCGGCGAGGGGAAAGATCAGGGGAGCATTCTGGTTATTGGAGGGATCAATATATTCCTACCAAGCATCCGAGGAGAGGCTAGCATATTTTTTGCAGAGGTAGCAACAAAAGGATAGTGAGTTGAGACTGTCATGGAGGGGAAGGAGAAGATACTAAAGCTTGCCCCAACAGAAGAGGATCACATGATTGAGTCGCTCACTCAGTGGGAGATGGAGTTGAAGATGCTCGAGGATTGGTTGGACAATACAGAACTAGAAGGTGGTTGCCATGAGATAGCCATGCCAGGGGAGACGTACCAGCATCAGGAGCAGCTGGAGGAGGCTGGAATGGAACTAGCCTAAGAGGAAATGACAGGGGTTATTCTTTAAGAGGAGATAGTTGAGCAGTAGCTTAGTAAGGAGCCTGAAGAGTTGGAGTATGCAACAGAGTATCCAGTTAGCATCACAGGAGATGAAAGCAGCATGGGAGATCAAGATGATATGCCCTTAGAGAAGCAGCAGGAGTTGCATCCGAGTAGAATGCATAAGGAAAACCAGCCAATAGAGCAGTTGGAAGAGGTGATACAAGAGATAAGGGAGATGATGTTGAAATCGACGAAGGAGGTTGTCAACAGAGAGAAGCCGAGAAGAGGAAAACTTGCACGAGCAACAGGGAAGCAACAACAACAGAAGCAACAAAGCAGAGGATCAGGAGGACAGCTCTAGGAAAAAGTTTGGGATCCAGGAGGATTTCAACAGAGCTGGGAAGCTCATGAGCAGGAGCTCATGAATTTTTGTAGCAGTGGAGTATGATGCGGGAGCATCGCTCCACCTTAGCATGCACCAGTTGTCTAGCACGTTGGTGCACATTCAAAGGAGGAGAGAGGAGCTGACACTCTCATTTTTCCCTGGAAATTTAAATTGTAATCAAGGAAATTAATGTTGTCAGGCTAGAAGAGCCAAGTCGTGCTTTTGCACAGGTTGTAGATGAGGTCACATTAAGTGGCTGACGGTAGGAAGGATCTAGACCCGATTCGAGCTGGTGCACATTCAAAGGAGGAGAGAGGAGCTGACACTCTCATTTTTCCCTGGAAATTTAAATTGTAATCAAGGAAATTAATGTTGTCAGGCTAGAAGAGCCAAGTCGTGCTTTTGCACAGGTTGTAGATGAGGTCACATTAAGTGGCTGACGGTAGGAAGGATCTAGACCCGATTCGGGCTGGTGCACATTCAAAGGAGGAGAGAGGAGCTGACACTCTCGTTTTTCCCTGGGAATTTAAATTGTAATCAAGGAAATTAATGTTGTCAGGCTGGAAGAGCCAAGTCGTGATTTCGCACAGGTTGTAGATGAGGTCGCATTCAGTGGTTGACGGTAGGAAGAATCTAGACCCGATTCAGGCTAGATTTTCACTCATTGTAATATGCCCCATTAGTTAGGTGTCTTTAATGGTGATTAGACACCACTAGTGTAGCTTCGAGGTAAATCTCGTCGAGCCCCTCTTGTATAAATATTTGTATTGTATGCCCGATAGAGGCTGTTGAAGATGGATGGAAAATCATTGTAATCCAAGAGGAGAGTTGAGAACCGAGACTCAATTGTAGTCCGAACTCATATATTGTAATTGACATTTTTCCATTAATAGAAAAAAACAGATTCCATTATTTTCAATTTCTTGTGTAATGGATGCTTTCTTTGTGAATGTCACTTATGTTTGTTTATGTTGTAGGTGTGTATGTTAGAGTTCATATGCAGGGATAGAGATAGAATCCTCTATCTGTGAGTTTGATGGATTATTTCAGGGTTCTTTAGGCTAAGTGCAAGGAGTGCACAACAAAGAGTTGAAACTCTGTGAGCCGACGCAAGGAGTGTGTGTCTTAACTCTTTCGAGTCAGAGGAAAGCGTGCCAGGAGGGCGCACTAGAATAATTCACAGACTCAAGGGAGAAATTCAAGGTTGTTGAATACCTTGGAGGAAAGTCTGCGTAGGAGGAAGCATAGCACAGAGTTGTTGAATACTCTGTAAGACTCTGCGAGGAGGGAATTGAGTAGGTGCAAGTGCGCACAGGATCAGCACATTCTGAAGTGTTGGGGGGAAGTCATCTGAAGGCTTAATCGAGCGCAAAGAGTGTGCCAAAGACAAAGTGAGTTCATATTACAAGATCAGGAGAAAAAGCATCGAGTTGCCAAGAGGGCACCAGAAGGTCCATAGAAGGACGTAGAAGGGTCAAGAACCTTCAAGGTTTGAGGCAAGTAAAGCTCAGAAGAACTAGCGTCGTCACACACAAAATTCCTGCAAGGAGTGCAAAAAGGCTGAGAGAAGTCCAAGTCTCAGACAACGAGAAAAGTGCTAAGTGTGCACAGGAGTAAGGACTTACCAAGTCCCGAAGTCCCGAAGGCAAGCAGAATCCCCCATCGTCAAGAGGAGACAGGTGGAAAAAGATTGAAGATCTGGGAGATAGAGTTCTGGAAGATTCGCCAAGAGTAAATGGAAATCTTCGCGAAGTCAAGAAGAGCAGAGTGAATTCAGACCATTGGATCTGGAAGAGACACACAGAGGAGATCCACACATTTTAGAGAAGTGGTGCTCTGGGAGAAAAGGGGAGAGTAGAGTGGAAAGAATCCCGAAGGCCTGAGTCCGGATAGATCATAGTTGTTGATCTAAGGGAGTGACAGGGACCGTTGATCCTCTCACCTAGTTGTATATGTCGATTTGGAGTTCGAAGAAATAGGAGTTGGTTGTTGTGAAAAAGCCAAAGCCCGAAACCCAAAGCACCTGCCGGGGTTTATCCCCGGGTCATAGCCTGAGGTCATATGATTAAAGGGGCCTAGCACGAAGAATTGGTGTCGCCGTCAACTTTCTTCAAACGGGCCAAGAAGAGAGTCATGGGGTTGATAGGACCTTCACTTTGGAGAAAGAGGGGTTTGTGATAATTTGCATTGGGTTCCAGTAGGGAACCAAAGAGTCAATCCGACTCAGGTGACTGAACGATCCTAGACCAGGAGGTCAAGAATTCCCCAAGGAGAGAAGGGGGTGGTCTGCACCAATAAAGGAAGTATTCTCTCGCATAGTTCCGGGGATGTAACAATTGTGTATTCGTTAAAGCATGTTTGAGATCATCAAATGAGCATTGAGAAATTGCATCCCAGATAAAAGGGGCATCCTTTTGCAGTAATATATTTAATCCTTTTGTGATTTCAGCATAACTGTAGATAAAACGACATAGAAATTTTTCCTTCCCTTGCAAATTTTGAAATTGGGTAATATTGTTGGGAGGAGGTAAAGCTAGAATAGATTTGAATTTTAAGGGATCCAGCCTAATCCCATATTTGGATACTACAAAGCCAAGGAGTCTCCCTGATTCAACAAAAAAAATGCATCTATGGGGGTTCAAAAATAAGTTGTAATGCCTACATCGAAGAAAGATCGCTCTTAGATGACCGATATGATCTTGTCGACGAGACGAATGAGCTATAAATTCATCGAGATAGGGTTCAACAATATGTTTGATATTGTGGAAAGTGTACGACATATCCCGCTGAAAAGTGGCTCCAACATTTTTAAGGCCAAAAGGTAATTTCTGATATGTGAAAGTCCCCCATGGGTAGATGAAGTTTGTCGTGTTGATCAATGGGTAAAATACCGATCTCATTATAGCCATAGAATCCATCTATAAAAGAGAAAAAGGCACTTCCGACACAATTATCGATAATTTCGTCTATGAAGGGCGTAGGGTAATTGTCTTTTAGACAAGCCTTATTGAGATCCCTATAGTCAACACAAATGTGAATTGTCCCTTGTTTCTTGGCGACCGGAACGATGTTGGAAACCCATTCGGGCAGAGGTACGAGATAAATAAAACCATACTTTATTAACTTTTCTACTTCTACCTTGATTGTCGTAGTTTTCTTGGGATGAACAAAGAGAATTTTTTGTCTTACAGGTTTAAATCCATGGTAAGTTTTGATTTCATGCACAACAATCGAAGGTTCAATGCCTAGAATTTCTTCATAGCTCCAGGTGAAAATGTTGTGGAATTATTTAAACAGGGCAGTGTAATTTTCAATCTCTTCAATGAATAGTTCTCTCCTAGTTGTATGTTTTCCACAACACCTTGTTTTGTGGATATGTCAACATTGATGGTTTGTGATATGTTTCCCAAATTTCCCTCGGAGATTGTATCCTGAGTGAGTATCAGAGATTGGGGATCGTTGATAGTATTGATTGGAAATATAGATGAAATATCTTTCTTAATTTCATCCAAACTAGGAAGAAAGGATGAACGATGGTGGTTTTCATCCCATGGTGACTCTTCGATACTAAGCATTTCCATAATATATTCATCGGATGGAAAAATTTGTAGCATGTAATTGAAAGTTGATGATATGGAATCTAACCAAGATGGTAATGAATAAGAATTAGACGCCAGTAGATGTTGGTCGCCAGGTGAAGGAGAGGCGGATTGAATGACGTCGTACTTAGCCTCGGTAGGAATAAGTGACATCATGTCACCTAGTGTATCAAATTCTAAGGGACTAGGTACGATCCATGGATCATAGTCCCTAAAGTTGCACTTTACTTCTAAACGGAAAGCTAGGGCATCATCAAGTTATTGCAATGGTTTTATGGATGAAGATTTGTATGGTTTTTTAGCTTGTTGGAAGGATGGTCTAAAAGTAATATAATGATATCAATACAAAAAATGCAAGATCAAATTCCTATCTCATTGGCTTAGTAAATGGTAGTCAATTTGATGAATTAAAAGGAAAATTTGTAAGGAAATAAACAAAAAATATGTAAGTTTTCAATTTGTCTACTCACATAAAAAATCTATGATCGTAAATATCATTCAAGAAACAAAGACATGTACTTAAATAAAGATCTCGTAATGAACAAAAAACAAAAAAATATTCATTGGCCTAATTCATAAACAAAACATATCAAATGCTTAGCAAATATAATATGCATTCAAGTAAGAAAAGATTGGAAATAGATACAAGAAAGAAGGTTTAACCATCAAATACCATTTTCCAATTAGTACCAGATGAAATAAGTCTTAGTCTTACAATCTGAAACAGAGTTTTCAAAATGCCAATGCTCTTAACCTACCCCTTTGATCCTTCTGAACTCTCTAGTGATAGTTTAAATAATCAAAATAACAAACAAATTGTTCATAATTTCTGGAAAATAAAATCAAATAAAATCATAAAGATAAACTAGAAATAAACAAGGTTGCAATGTGTCTCGAGCTGCTGGATGTTATTGGTCAAAATTCCTTGGAATCTAGAATGTTAGAGCTTCCATTTGCCACTTATGTTATGTGGATATTATTTCACTATCATTTGAACTCCAAGTTCTACCTTGAAATATTCACTTGACTATGACTTAAGATGGAATCCATTTGTTGAATATTAAAAGTGCTAACTGTTCAATCTTTGACTGTGGTGTTTGTATATAGTTTAGATCCATTCCCTCTTAATTTATTAATTCTATGTCACCTCATTCTTCATTCACTGATTTTATTCTTTAGAATCTAGTATCTGCTTCTATTTACTAATTTTTTTGTCACTTTGAGTTGTCCTAGTTTCTCTCAAATTGACGCACTTTATACAGATTAGGTCGCCTATCTCTAAATAATCCCCAACTCTGCCTTTTAATCTTGATATTTTTCATGTTGAATTTATAAACCAATACCACTTCATCCTTGTCATTAGAAGCTGATATTATTTCTCCAGTAGGTCATGCTATGAAGGAGTTCCCATAAAAAGTTATCTGGCTAGGTCCATGCTCAGCTCCTTTTCCAATTCAAGTTGATGCAACCAATGGTACAATATTATCTCTTGTATGCCCTTGAATAACTCGCGTCCAATGCTTAGATGAATCAAGATTGGAATCCTGTGGTTCATAGCCTAATGTGGCTGGATAAAATAATATTTCTTCCCCCATAAGAACCATTGCTCTTGCTACCAGATGTTCTATCACTTGTGCATTAATTTGGAATTTTCTGGAAAAGTCCGTCCTGATCAGACGTAGATTTCTTTTGAACCGTTGAGAAATTTCGCAAATCCTTTGGGAGAAATGTAAATGGGTCCATGTGGGAGGTGGGTTTTGAACGGTTTCAGCAAATTCCTTAAGGTTTCGTCGAAAATTCGGCCCGAAATTACCCTCCTGAATATGACGGAAATTTGAAAAAAAATCTAGAAATGTACAGGCTGCGACTTTTCTGCGTTTACCCTGCGGGTTTGGATGAAATATAAACAATGTGTTCATAGTAGCAGATTTCTTCTCCCTCAATAATCAGATTGCAACCTCCTATTCCGGCGAATTGACTCCATATCAATCCAACCAAACTCTCACTACAATATGGTGCAATCTTCTAATGTGATATGGTGTAATCCTTGTAGCACTTGGATGCTTTCCTCGACACATGGTTCTTGGATTTGATATGGAAGTCGACGGAAATATGGAATGGTTGGAACTTAATTAATCTCTATCGGTGCAACTATCCCACATGGAAACGAAAATAAGTCATTAAATTGCTTTTATAATCAACTCAACACAATTTTCCATGATGTGTAGTGCATAGAGAATTGGATCCTTGGGCTTCTCCCATTGCTCTTAACACTTGGTCTATAGGTTTCAGATTCCAGAACATGACCTTCGATGCTGCTTGCTAGAGCTCGGATCCAATGTGCCTAAAGTTTTTAAATTGTATTACCCAAAAAATTTTAACATGGGATAAACTTGCTGCTTGGTGGAGCTTGGAGCTCGGATCCAATGAGCCTAAACTTTTAATTGTATTACCCAAAAAAAAATTAAAATTGTATTGCCCAAAATTTTTTAACATGGGATAAACTTGCTGCTGGGTGGAGCTTGGAGCTCGGATCCAACGAGCCTAAACTTTTAATTGTATTACCCAAAAAAATTTAACAACATGGATAAAATCAATAAATGATTTTAAAATATTTTTTTAATATTTGGATAGATAAGGCAATAATAAAGAAAATATGACCCTATTGTAAGCAATACTTCATGATATGGGGGACTTTAAGGGGGACTTGAAAAGCTCGGTGGTTTTGAGAAATTCAATAGAAAATCGACAAAGAGGTTGACAAGATCATATTAATGATTGCGCTACAAGAATGCATGGATTCTGGGAGTATCCTTACTATTGGCCAAATGTCAAAATTTTAACAATGTGAATTTGAGAACTAACATTAGTTCTTTTTGGGGATGGAATCCTCCTTGTGAGGATCCAAGAACATGTTGATTATTGTGCCTTGATTCACCACTGCAACCCGTTCCTGTAACTGGTCAATTGAAAACAATCTCTTGCATACTGAAACTTCTCATATCCACTGAAAGAAACTAAAAACCAAACCACACAATGTGCCCAAACAACTCTGCAAATCCCAAAGAAATGGACACTCAACCATCAATTTGAAAATAAAAATTTTGGATCTGCAACAGTGTTTTTCCATTGGGCTATGGAGTCAATTATCCATACTAATCTATAGAAAGTTGAAAACAAACTGCTCAGATGCGAGCTTATTCAACTTTCCTACTCTACTAATCTGTTGACATCATGTTGATCATGTGTAGGGGAATTTCCAATGCAGCCATGTAATCATTTTATTGAGAAAATGGTGTTATTTTTGGTAGCTTAATGATGAAATGCAAGAAAACATAAAAAAATTCAACAGACATGTAATATGAAATTTATACTTACTGTTGCAATCCACTTTCATACCAGATGTTGCCACGTTTTGAACTTGTGGAAACATGGACTCTATGTAAATAGCCATTGGGTCATGAAAATCACGACATAACTCCAACCGGTGCCATGAACAAAACTGTTGTTCTGAAATTTTTGCTCCATAATCCTTTTGAAGATCATTTGTTTTATCACAATCAAAAGTAGCAGGATCATCTTGAATCTACTCATAAGTTTCTTGGAAAACAACATTCAAAACAATAATGTTATCATGAAGATGTTCCTCGCTACGTTATGATACATAGCTATCATTCATAGGATCCAATTCCTCTTGGACGATGGACTCAATGTCTTCATGAAACTGTTGGGTAAATGTTGCTACATCATAGACATCTGGATCTAGGACTTCAATATCATCATCATATTCATCGTATGTAGGTTGATTTGAAAAAAAAACTGAAATTTGAAATTCAGAGACATTTGTTTCATGATCATCTTGAAAGAAAGAATTTAAATATGCTTACTGATTGTTATTAGAATTTTGATCATTAGACACATCTGAAAAATATCAAAGGTATCTATTGTTGCTTGTTTTTCTTCCTCGTCAACAATATGGTCTTCAACAAGAATTTTTCAGTCAACAAATGATCTTCACAAATATTCTCAGCAACACATTCTTCATAAGGATAAACATTCAGATAAGATTTATCAGAAACATGTTGACAAGTGTCAAATTCATCATGAGCTTCATAAGTCTGACATATATCTGCATGAATTTCATTACTACACTCCTCCTGTTGTAAATAAAAAAAAGAAGAAGATAGAACTGATAATAACTCTTCTTTCTCTTCCTTAACATAATCATTCCTTTCATTTGCAATGCTAGAAGGATCAATTACTGAATATTGAGTATATATTGCATATCCCTCGTAACAATGCTCAAAAAAACTTTCAACCGGATAAAATTTCTTGCAATATGAATAAAAATCATCATGAAAATCCTTTAAAGATGAAATACTGGAAACAAGAAGAGATCGGTACCATTCTCTCGCCTCTCCTTCCAAGGAGTACATAAACATTTTCAGCAATACATCTTAATGATGAATATCAAGTTGGTCAATGTATTGATAAAAATCAATCAAGTGTTGTGCAGGATGATCGTGATCATCTCCTCTGAACCTTGGAAGGTAGTCCCCCCATTCATGCATAGTAGGCACAACATTTGGAAAACCGAGAATAGCAGAGAAATCAAATGGAGCAAACTTGCGAGCCAAAATGGCTTTCATGGCCTTCGACATCATGGATCAATGGAGTCACCAACATATTATTTCTTCATGGAGTCGCCAGGTGAATGATGCAGTCATAAATTGTGTCCAACCCCTGTTCACCATCAGGAGCTAGAGTTGATCATTGTCGTTCTTCCCAGGGAATATTACTTCATTCCTTCGTCCCCGGCAATGATTCCAAAAGATGTTAGTCCCTAAAGTTGCACTTTACAACTAAAGGGCAAGCTAGGGCATCATCAAGTTATTGCAATGGTTTTATGGATAAATATTTGTATGGGTTTTTAGCTTGTTTGAAGGTTGGGCTAAAAGAAATATAATGGTATCAATACCATAAATGCAAGATCAAATTCCTATCTCATTGGCTTAGTAAATGGTAGTCAATATGATGAATTAAAAGGCAAATTTGTAAGGCAAGAAACAAAAAATATGTAAGTTTTCAATTTGTCCACTCACATAAGAAATCTCTTATCTTAAATATCATTCAAGAAAAAAGACATGTACTTAAATACAGATCTGGTAATGAACAAGAAACAATAAAATCTTCACTGGCTTAATTCATAAACAGAACATATCAAATGCTTAGCAAAGATAATATGCATTCAAGTAAGAAAAGATTGGAAATAGAGACAAGAAAGAAGGTCTAACCATCAGCTGGCATTTTCCAATTAGTACCAGATGAAATAAGTCTTAGTCTTACAATTTGAAACAAAGTTTTCAAAATTCCACTGCTCTTAACCNCCCCCATCCTTCTGAACTCTCTAGTGATAGTTTAAATAATCAAAATAACAAACAAACTGTTCAGAATTTTTGGCAAATAAAATCATAAAGATAAACTAGAAATAAACAAGGTTGCAATGTGTCTTGAGCTGTTGCATGTTGTTGGTCAAAATTCCTTGGAATCTGGAATGTTAGAGCTTCAATTTGCCACTTTTGTTCTGTGGATATCCTTTGACTGTCATTTGAACCCCAAGTGCTACCTTGAAATATGCACTTCACTATGACTTAACCTGGAATCCATCTGATGAATATTGAAAATGCCAATTGTTCAATCTTTGGCTGTGGTGTTTGTATCTATTTTAGAACCATTCGCTCTTAATTTATTAATTCTCTATCACCTCATCCTTCATTCAATGGTTTTTTTCCTTAGAATCTGGTATCTGCTTCTATTTACTAATTGTGTGTCACTGTCAAGTGTCCTAGTTTCTCTCAAACTGTCCATCAAATGTTAAAAGCACCTTATACATATTAGGTTTCCTTTCTCTACATACTCCCCAGCTCTTCCTTTTAATCTTGATCTTTTTTAGGTTGAATTTCTAAACCAAGACCACTTCATCCTTATCGTTAGCAGCTGATACTATTTCTCTAGTAGATCATACTATGAAGGAGTTTCCATAAAAGGTTATCTGGCTCGGTCCATGCTCAGTTTCAATAACCTCCTTTTCCAATTCGGTTTGATGCAACCAATGGTACAATATTAGTTCCTTTATACCCTTGAATAACTCGCTTACAATGCTGAGATGAATCAAGATTGGAATCATGTGGTTCAAAGCCTATTGTGTTTGGATAAAATAATATTTCTTCCCCCATAAGAACCATTGTTCTTGCTGCCAGATGTTCTGTCACTTGTGCATTAATTTGGAATTTTCTAGAAAATTTCGTCCTGATCAGAGATAGATTTCTATTGAACCGTTAAAAAATTTTGCAAAACCTCTAGGATTGATGTAAATGGATACATTTGGGAGGTGTTTTTTAAATGGTTTCAGCAAATTCCTTAAGTTTTGGTCGAAAATTAGCCCCGAAATTACCCTCCTGAATATGATGGGAATTTGGAAAAAAATCTAGGAATGTACAGGCTATGAATGTTATGTGTTTAACCTGTGGGGTTGGATGAAATATAAACAATGTGTTCATAGTGGCATATTCCTTGTCCCTCTATAATTGGATTGCAACCGCCTATTTTGTCGAATTGACTCGATATCAATCCAACCAAACTCTCGCTGCAATATGGTGTAATCTTCTCAACTGAATGCGATATGGTGTAAGCCTTGGAGCCACTTGGATTCTTTCCTCGACACGTGGTTCTTGAATTTGATATGGAAGTCGATGGAAATATGGAATGGTTGGCACTTAATGAATCTTTGTCGGTGCAATTATCCCACATGGAAAGGAAAACAAGTGATTAAATTTATTTTATAATCAACTCAACACAATTCTCCCTGACGTGTAGTGCATAGAGAATGGAATCCTTGTGGGATCCTCCCATGGCACATAGCACTTGGGCTCTTGGTTTTAGGTGCTTGAACACGACCCTTAATGATGCTTGGTGGAGCTCAGATGCAATGAGCCTAAACTTTTAATTGTATTACCTAAAACGTTTTAACAACATGGGATAAACTATCAAGATAAAATCATTTTTACAAATGATTTTAAAATAGTTTTTTAATATTTGGCTTTGGATAGATAAGGCAATAATAAATAAAACGTGACCCTATTATTGTAAGCAATGTTTCACAATATTGAAAATATGAGGATATGGGGGACTTGAAAATATTGTCGATTTTGAGAAATTCGATAGAAAATCGACAAACAGGTTGACAAGATCATGTTAATGATTGTGCTACAAGAATGGATGGATTCTGGTAGTGCCCCTACTATTGGCCAAATGTCAAAAATTTAACAATGCAAATTTTAGAACTAACAGATCAGATGATTCAAGGGATTCATGTACCATAGTCGAAATCATATTGAGTGTTGCGATATGTTGTGTAGTTGGAGGAACAGGTGTGGGGAAAGTTCCCATGAGCGAAGAATCTTTCAGTAGACCTACCCCTACACTTTCATAAGTAATCTTTGAATCACCCAAAAATGGAATATTGTTGGCAGTTTGAGTGTGAGCATGAGGGGTGCAGTAATCTAAATGATCAATGGTCACTATTTTTCCTTGATGAGGAAACCAAACACATAGAAAAAATGAGGAGGCCACAACAATCATAGCATAAAACCAACTTCTTCCAAGCAATAAGTTATAATCTAAAGGAGCGTCGACTACTTACACGTCGACGAAAACATTTTTTCCCCTAGTTGAATGGATAATGATTGTAACAGTCCATGAGGTATGAAACCTCTTCCATCAAATGATTTTAACATAGTAGGAGATTTATTAAAACCGGGTGATTTAAGGCCTTTCCAAGAAGCTAAGGACATGAAATAGGTTGATGCTCCTTCATCTGATATAGTGTGATGAATATGTTGATTATGAACAACAACATCGATTTGGAATGCAAGTTGGTGAGAGAGCCTCGATTTATAATTGTCCAAGTTAAAGGTGATGGTATTGGAGGACTCTGGATCTATAGCTCCAATGGATGCCAAGAGAGTTCTACATTGGCTAGGGCAGTGTTGCAAAACTTTGAGAGCCGACATCGCACAAGGTGCTTAGGAAAAATATTCAACAATGTTGTAGTTCTGTGCAGCACGAGAGTTAGGATTAAAGGTTGACTTTCTGATAGTACTCTTGGGCGGACATAAGATAGAGTCAAAGATAGGTTTCTCAATCTGGAGAGGTCTAGATGGAGGGGTAATAGAAGTGGAAGGTGGATCAATCAGAGTTCCATTATTTACACTTTCTTTACCAGGTTTTCTTGGAGGTGTGTCATATGTGGTAGTCCTGGTGGTAAAATATACACCGTTAAACATGTAAATGTGGGCACTTGAGGAAGCATCCTCTTTAGGAGGATGACTTGGGTTACCTCCTTGTAGAGGTGCAAGATTTTGTGCAATCAATGTCTATTGTTGTGGAAAAGGATGCATCAAAACAATGGGTTGATAATTTCCTTTAAATAATTTAGATACTTCTTCCCGGTGGGGACAATCTCATGTGTAATGATCTTCAACACATATGAGACATGGAAATTTCAGTTTGCAATGTGGTTTGTTTTTAGCAGTAGGTGGTTGTGCTTGTGTTTTTGTATTTTCAGTTTGATTATTATTTTTCTTGGATTTATTCTTAGTTTTATTTTTTCCCCCTGGTTTTGGTGGTGAAGTATATTGAATTGAATTTACTTCATAAACTTTAGTAGGAGAAGAATTTGATGAGATAAGAGTCTGCACTGCAATTATTGAATGATTGGTTTTCCTAGTCAACTATGAGACAGGCTGGGTTTTGACAGAATCAATAACACCATCCGAATGAGCGGTGGAGGACGGTTTCGATGGATCGATTGATGTACAGGGAGCGTTTGAGATCAGTTCATACAAAGTACCATATTGGGAATAAACCAGATCCAAATTCCAGGCATGAGCAATGGATTCCTCATATGTAACTACACCACCCATTGCTACATCGTGAGCAATATGATGTAATAGGGATTTTCTTAACCATTCAACCAACAACTGGTTAAGAATGGTGGCTTTAATCAATCATCGTCGTCGTCTCCACTCATGTATATGATCTTAAATATGTACAGAGTTAGTCTGATGAAGGGAGGTCAAAATTTTCATGTCGGTTTCATATCTGATCGACAATTGGAAATGGGTGAGGAAAGCCATGGCAAGGGAATTAAAAACTTGAAAATATCCACATTGTAACTCAATGTAGCATTTTGTCGTTGAACCCGTAAGAGTACACTGGAAAATACACAAACGAATAGAGTCATCGATCAATGATCTTGATAAACACCATAGATGAAATTTTATGACGTGGTTATTTGGGTCTTCTCCAGGTTTACCATCAAATTTTGGAATAACATATGGTAATTTGGTTGGAATTACTGGCCAAAAAGGGAAGTATAATATGGGATCATTTGTTAATATCGATAGATCTGGTGGGTCTAAAGTATCTAAGAAAGGTAATTGTCGATTACTTATGGATGATACTGGTGAGGCATAGGGACACCAGTAGGACCGTAAACTGGTTGTGGAAAAGTTGTATCCAGAAGGTCCTCCTATATGTGGTTGTTGCAGATTTTGGATAGCAAAAATATGATTCATTTGTTGAGGAATTTGCATAGAAGGTGAGGGAAAACCCATTTGGCCTTGCGGAGGATAAACAGTGTAACCCAAAGGGGCATGACTAGTTTGACCTTGGGGAGGATTAACAATTTGGCCCTGAGGAGGGTAACCAAATTGTCCCTGAGGAGGGTAACCAGGTTGAACCTAAGGAAGGTAACCAGGTTGATTATGAGAAGGGTAACTGATTTGACCCTACAGAGGAAAAGATGGTTGGCCTTGAGGACCCCAAGTGGGAATCGGGACACCTGGGAAGGGTTGTCCATAATATAGTCCAAAAGGATATGGATTTATAGATCCTCCCTGCGGGTTGGGATTTGAAGATCCACCCTAATATGGTTGATTAAGAGGTCCTCCCTGGGGTGTTCCCCAGGATTGTTGTGGGTTTCCAACAATAGAATTTTTAAATTGTCCCCCTGTCATAGGTTGTGTAATAACTGGGATTTGTCCGTTGAATGAGGGTTTCCCCCCAGTCGATATTTTTCCATTGAACGAGGGTTTCCCCCTAGTTGGGATTTTTCCATTGGACCGGGGTTGGCCCCCAGGAGGGATTTGTACGCTAGTGGAGGATTTCCCCCTAGTAGGGACTTGTCTTGCAGTTGGGTTTTGTGGTATGACAGGGTTTTTCATTCTATGATGTGAAGGTGTCCCAATGAGATTTTGTGGCGTGTATGAAGATGTTTCTTGAAGACAGATTGTAGGTGTAACTATCACAATACTTTTGAAATGACTAGGTGATACAAATCCTATTTCACTCGTTATTTTTCCTGAAGTGGTAGCAGTATTGAGTGTTTTTCTGGCAGGATGGTCAGAGTACTGACTTGATGGTCTTGCATCTGTACCGATGGTGACATATGTATGTGGAGGGTTAAAGAGTGGTCGGTTTAAATTAAAATTTTCATAAAGATCACAACATGATGGAGTTATGCATATAGGACGAGCATGAGTTTGATGTGGATCTACCATTTAAATAGAGCGGACAGGGGTTGTATATTCTTCTTTTGGATTTGGTTGTTCTTATTCCATGTCACGTTCTTCGTATGGACTTGACGGTATCCTAGAATAATCTTTAACTATGATGTTTCCTGAGGAGTCTACTCGGAGAAGGAGTGGATCAAAAGGGTTGTTCAAATATGGGTTTGCAGGAGGGGTAGGACCTTTCTGAACTACTACTATAGCTCCCTTAGGATGTTCAATCAAAGGAGTAGCAACACTCCCAGTGTCTGAATAGTTTTCAACCTCTTCAAGGTAAGTGTCTTTAGGTGAGTTAGAAGGTATGGGTTTGTAGCCTTCCAGAGGAAACCCTTGCATCCTACATGATCGACGAATACATTTTTCAGCCACGGTACCAATATTAAGGACAACTAGGATAAACAATCAACATTTACTAAAAATATAGAAAACCAACAAGCAAAAAAATAACTTCTCTCAATGATCTTACTAGTTGATGATGAAATCCATTATCGCAAGGATAAAGTGAGAAGGGGATAGGATTGAGCAGGTGGATTAGTTATGTTGGAAACATTCTTAACAAACTTACTCCTTGGTGCAAGTTCCCTCACGGTTTTTCCCGCGGGTTACCCTCCAAGGAACCCGAGTGAGTTTGACAAATGTTTGATCCACATACAACAAATACTTCCCTTCGTCACCACCTTGTGTAAAGACCCTAAATATTATGGCCACTAAGGTTACGAACTCGCAGTCAGCCTTTAGGCAGGTACAGTCGATAGTTGGGTCTGAATGTATGGGCAGGATATCAAGTCTGAAATTATTCAAGAGAACTGAGGACAAGTGGACCAAAAAAATCTTGAGGACCCTGAACGGATTCGAAATTCACGAAGCTCTGAGACCAAATGAAAACAATTGATTCTCAGGAAGAACCCTCAATATACGATCATCCCGCTATGATTGGTTAACCCTCAAGGGGAATTTCCAATGCAGCCATGTAATCATTTTATTGAGAAAATGGTGTTATTTTTGGTAGCTTAATGATGAAATGCAGGAAAACATAAAAAATTTCAACAGACATGTAATATGAAATTTATACTTACTGTTGCATTCCACTTTCATACCAGATGTTGCCACGTTTTGAACTTGTGAAAACATGGACTCTATGTAAATAGCCACTAGGTCATGAAAATCACGACATAACTCCAACCGGTGCCATGAACAAAACTGTTGTTCTAAAATTTTTGCTCCATAATCCTTTTGAAGATCATTTGTTTTATCACAATCAAAAGTAGCAGGATCATCTTGAATCTACTCATAAGTTTCTTGGAAAACAACATTCAAAACAATAATGTTATCTTGAAAATGTTCCTCGCTACGTTATGATACATAGCTATCATTCACATGATCCAATTCCTCTTGGACGATGGAATCAATGTATTCATGAAACTGCTGGTCAAATTCTGCTACATCATAGACATCTGGATCTAGGACTTCAATAGCATCATCATATTCATCGTATGTAGGTTGATTTGAAAAAAAATCTAAAATTTGAAATTCAGAGACATTTGTTTCATGATCATCTTGAAAGAAAGAATTTAAATATGCTTACTGATTGTTATTAGAATTTTGATCATTAGACACATTTGAAAAATATCAAAGGTATCTACAGTTGCTTGTTTTTCTTCCTCATCAACAATATGGTCTTCAACAAGAGTTTTTTCAGTCAACAAATGATCTTCACAAATATTCTCAGCAACACATTCTTCATAAGGATAAACATTCAAATAAGATTTATCAGAAACATGTTGACACGTGTCAAATTCATCATGAGCTTCATAAGCTTGACATATATCTGCATGAATTTCATTACTACACTCCTCCTGTTGTAAATAAAAAAAAAAGATAGAACTGATAATAACTCTTCTTTCTCTTCCTTAACATAATCATCCCTTTCATTTGCAATGCTAGAAGGATCAATTACTGAATATTGAGTATATATTACATATCCCTCATAACAATGCTCAAATAAACTTTCAACCAGATAAAATTTCTTGCAATATGAATAAAAATCATCATGAAAATCCTTTAAAGATGAAATACTGGAAACAAGAAGAGATCGGTACCATTCTCTCGCCTCTCCTTCCAAGGAGTACATAAACATTTTCAGCAATACATCTTCATGATGAATATCAAGTTGGTCAATGTATTGATGAAAATCAATCAAGTGTTGTGTAGGATGATCGTGATCATCTCCTCTGAACCTTGGAAGGTAGTCCCCCCATTCATGCGTAGTAGGCACAACATTTGGAAAACCGGGAATAGCAGAGAAATCAAATAGAGAAAACTTGCAAGCCAAAATGGCTTTCATGGCCTTCAACATCATGGATCAATGGAGTCACCAACATATTATTTCTTCATGGAGTCGCCAGGTGAATGATGCAGTCATAAATTGTGTCCAACCCCTGTTCACCATCAGGAGCTAGAGTTGATCATTGTCATTCTTCCCGGGGAATATTACTTCATTCCTTCATCCCCAACAATGATTCCAAAAGATGTTAGTCCCTAAAGTTGCACTTTACAACTAAAGAGAAAGCTAGGGCATCATCAAGTTATTGCAATGGTTTTATGGATAAATATTTGTATGGGTTTTTAGCTTGTTTGAAGGTTGGGCTAAAAGTAATATAATGGTATCAATACTAGAAATGCAAGATCAAATTCCTATCTCATTGGCTTAGTAAATGGTAGTCAATATGATGAATTAAAAGGCAAATTTGTAAGGCAAGAAACAAAAAATATGTAATTTTTCAATTTGTCCACTCACATAAGAAATCTCTTATCTTAAATATCATTCAAGAAAAAAGACATGTACTTAAATACAGATCTGGTAATGAACAAGAAACAATAAAATCTTCACTGGCTTAATTCATAAACAAAACATATCAAATGCTTAGCAAAGATAATATGCATTCAAGTAAGAAAAGATTGGAAATGGAGACAAGAAAGAAGGTCTAACCATCAGATAGCCTTTTCCAGTTAGTACCAAATAAAATAAGTCTTAGTCTTACAATTTGAAACAAAGTTTTCAAAATTCCACTGCTCTTAACCTACCCCCCCCCCCCC